>JAOTNS010003244.1:985000-1547500 GCA_028476615.1 Culter alburnus | reverse complement strand
GCTGATTATGTGATGCAAATATCAAAATGTATTAGTTTACACATCATGCACTATGGGGAAAGTGTTCTGAGCTCATAATATAATATTTTGCAAGGAACTGCATGAAAATAAGTCATTTATAAATCAATAATCTGCTCCTCTAATCATCTGTTTGAAAATGAATAAAGGTTTTACTGTTCATTTCAGCTGGAAACTGCACTGAATTGTATGTATAGGTACATTTTTGAAGTTTTGCACAAATGTAGGTAGAGGTACATTTTTTCCAATGAGCCTGCATTGTTAAAATCCTCCTCCACTAGTACATTTCACTGACCAAAGAAAAAAACAGAAGCTAATAAGGTTTCTTCCATTAATCGACGTCAATACATGCTCAACGCACACACTCGCTGTTAATGTTTCCAAGCCCCCGTACATGTCGTCTAACCTCTCTTGCTCAGGAAGAACCACGTAGGCACTACGCCAACACCTGGCACACAAGACCTCTCATGCTGTTCCTCCTTCACTCGCTGCTTCATCCTCTCCTCTTTTCCATCTAATCTGTGTGCGTTCACTGTAGGATTGGCCAATGTTCCTTTATGCCTCAATACAAAGGCGTACAATCATTTCTACATTTCAGCCATTTTCAAACACGCTGTTGATCTTCTTTCTTGATGTGAAGAACATTGTGTGTGTGTGTGTGTGTGTGTGTGTGTGTGTTTAATTTAATTAATATAAAGCATTTATAGTGGAATATACCAATAATATTCACTACTTTACAAAAGTTTGGGGTTGATTTTTTTAATGTTTTTGAATGAAATCTCTTATTCACCAATGCTGCATTTATTTTATTAAAAATACAGTAAAGTTGTCAGATGTTATTACAATTTCAAATAACTGTTTTCTATGTGAATATATTGTAAACTGTAATTTATTCCTGTGATCAAAGCTGAATTTTCAGCATCATTACTCCAGTCTTCAGAGTCACATGATCCTTCAGAATGATGATTTGCTGCTCAAGAAACATTTCTTATTATTATCAGTGTTGAAAACAGTTGTGCTCCTTCATATTTTTATGGAAACCGTGATTTTACAGGATTCTATGATAAATAGAAAGATCAAAAGAACAGCATTTATTTGAAATATAATTTTTTTTTAACATTATAAATGTCTTTACTGGCACCTTTTATCAATTTATTGCAAATTTGATTAAGTATGATTAGTATTAATTGGGATTAGATTAGTAAAAAAAAAAAAAAAAAAAAGAAACTTACCAAACTTATAAATGGTAGTGTACTTAATGCACATCAAAAACATCACATGAATAAACAATTCATCAAAAATTATTAATTATATTTATTAAAAGAGTCACATGGCTTCCGCCACATGTACATCTTCCATTTCTATTTTACGCAATTTTCCTTGGATGTGATCATTTTGTTCTCTTACGCACATCTCATTCTTATATATTCATGTGTGGACTGAGATGTTTTTGCGGCTGACCTTATTGCATATGTATTTGTAGGAGTTTTCCTTTCATACTCAAAATTTATGGGAGGAAAGTATTTAAATGAATCACGCAATACAATTTACTAATGTTTGCGCTAGTCAATTTTCTGGTATTTCCACCATTATTTAACACCCAAAAAAGCATGTCTTAACCCATTTTGTGACATGGCTGCAATTGTTGCTGCTAGGAGGAGAGAGCGCGAGAAGGGAGAAAATATTTTCCACTTGTGTTAATTTCTTTAGAATGCCAGAGAAAGATCCGAACATATAATTTGCCAAGCCTATATGTATGTGTGTGTGTGTGTGTGTGTGTGGGGTGTGTGTGTGTGTGTGTGTGTGTGTGTATACATACGGAAAGTATTCAGACCCTTAAAATTTTCACTCTTGTTATATTGCAGCCATTTGCTAAAATCATTTAAGTTCATTTTTTTCCTCATTAATGTACACACAGCACCCCATATTGACAGAAAAACACAGAATTGTTGACATTTTTGCAGATTTATTAAAAAAGAAAAACTGAAGTATCACACGGTCCTAAGTATTCAGACCCTTTTGCTGTGACAATCATATATTTAACTCAGGTGCTGTTCATTTCTTCTGATCATCCTTGAGATGGTTCTACACCTTCATTTGAGTCCAGCTGTGTTTGATTATACTGATTGGACTTGATTAGGAAAGCCACACACCTGTCTATAAAAGACCTTACAGCTCACAGTGCATGTCAGAGCAAATGAGAATCATGAGGTCAAAGGAACTGCCTGAAGAGCTCAGAGATAGAATTGTGGCAAGGCACAGATCTGGCCAAGGTTACAAAAACATTTCTGCTGCACTTAAGGTTCCTAAGAGCACAGTGGCCTCCATAATCCTTAAATGGAAGACGTTTGGGACGACCAGAACCCTTCCTAGAGCTGGCCGTCCGGCCAAACTGAGCTATCAGGGGAGAAGAGCCTTGGTGAGAGAGGTAAAGAAGAACCCAAAGATCACTGTGGCTGAGCTCCAGAGATGCAGTCGGGAGATGGGAGAAAGTTGTAGAAAGTCAACCATCACTGCAGCCCTCCACCAGTCGGGGCTTTATGGCAGAGTGGCCCGACGGAAGCCTCTCCTCAGTGCAAGACACATGAAAGCCTGCATGGAGTTTGCTAAGATGGTGAGAAATAAAATTCTCTGGTCTGATGAGACCAAGATAGAACTTTTTGGCCTTAATTCTAAGCGGTATGTGTGGAGAAAACCAGGCACTGCTCATCACCTGTCCAATACAGTCCCAACAGTGAAGCATGGTGGTGGCAGCATCATGCTGTGGGGGTGTTTTTCAGCTGCAGGGACAGGACGACTGGTTGCAATCGAGGGAAAGATGAATGCGGCCAAGTACAGGGATATCCTGGACGAAAACCTTCTCCAGAGTGCTCAGGACCTCAGACTGGGCCGAAGGTTTACCTTCCAACAAGACAATGACCCTAAGCACACAGCTAAAATAACGAAGGAGTGGCTTCACAACAACTCCGTGACTGTTCTTGAATGGCCCAGCCAGAGCCATGACTTAAACCCAATTGAGCATCTCTGGAGAGACCTAAAAATGGCTGTCCACCAACGTTTACCATCCAACCTGACAGAACTGGAGAGGATCTGCAAGGAGGAATGGCAGAGGATCCCCAAATCCAGGTGTGAAAAACTTGTTGCATCTTTCCCAAAAAGACTCATGGCTGTATTAGATCAAAAGGGTGCTTCTACTAAATACTGAGCAAAGGGTCTGAATACTTAGGACCATGTGATATTTCAGTTTTTCTTTTTTAATAAATCTGCAAAAATGTCAACAATTCTGTGTTTTTCTGTCAATATGGGGTGCTGTGTGTACATTAATGAGGAAAAAAATGAACTTAAATGATTTTAGCAAATGGCTGCAATATAACAAAGAGTGAAAATTTTAAGGGGTCTGAATACTTTCCGTACCCACTGTGTATATATATATATATATATATATATATATATATGAATGTATGTGTGTAAGTGTTTGTCAGATTACAAGCTGCGCCTGTGTCGACCCACACCTGATGAGAGCATCGGCTCTGCTTATTTGCGTTCCAACGCTAATTTGCATTGCTCTTAGTAGATTTGGTCATTATGTAAATGATTTGACTGCGTCTGTGATCTTTAATTTGTGCTTCAGCAATAGATCATGCGTAAAACTTGCCACTCACATTGGCACATTTGTGGAATTGCGCTCTCACGCTAATTTTCAGAAATTCAGCCATTATCCCTGGAATTATTTCAGAGTTCTACACTGAAAAATAATTTTTAACAGTGAGTCTCTCAACAGTCTTTTCACTCTGTGGAAAAAATCCTGTTTTCACAAATCCCCATATGAAGCCCATTTCTGTCAGATTTGAGATCAGATTTCATTGGCAGTGCAGGTGGTTTATTTCATCATCCTGGTCCAGACACAGATCTGACGTCATACTCCATGCGGCATAGTGGTTAAGAATAGTGGCTGAGAAAGTAACCATAGCGAGAAGTTGGTAAATCGGCTGATGTCATCAGAGAACAGCATGCAGCCAGAGCTGTGCAGGGATGCAGGTGCTGCGGTCGCAGGAAATGAAGAAGCTCATGCCCTCCAGCATCAGGGCTGTACATAAGCAGAGCATAAATTTCCCACTTTCCATCAGCTCTCTCCCCTGAAATCCCAGTTTGGCAATGTGCTAAAAGCCTACGTCATGCAACCATGCCAGAAAAGTACTAAAACACACGATCAGAAGCAATAATATGGATACTCAGTCCTAATGACTGGATTTTTAAACCAAATCTGAGTCGTCTGCAGTGTCCATGATCAGTTTTATTCGAGCACATGAACACTCTGTACTGTTTATTTTCTGTGCTAATCATCCATCCACATGTACAGGTGAACTGAAGATCATGTTCTCCTGTTTGTACTTCTGCATTCACATGCATTAGTGAAAAGAAACTTGCTACTTTCCATGAAATGTCAGATGAGAGTGCCTCTTACAGCCCACGCTTAATGAAGGTGCCTTCACACACACTTTTACATCCTAACGCTTTTAAATAATTATGTTGGGAGAAATTGTTTATTTACTTTTTATGTTATCCAATATTGCTTTTTTGACACACCTGCCAATGCTAGGTGGATTCAGAAAATGTATTGATCATTAATATTTCATTTGTAGCCATCAAATCTTAATTTTTTAATGTTGTTGTCCTGAATTTTAATATTATTTCATATTATTAGATCATATTTTGTTGTTATTATTATTATAATTATTATTATTATTCATTTTAAGGTTGTTAGCATGCGTTCAATATGTTAACTTATTTAAAAGTTTTTACTTGAATTTAATAGTTGTATTTGTATCTCTAATATTAAAAAAGATTAATAAATATTGTCTGTAACTAATGTTGGTTAATGCATTAACTAATGTTATGGGACCTTACTGTAAAATGTTATACATTATTTGATATTATTTTTGTTTATATTTGACTATTATATCAAATAATATCATGCAAAAAAAAGTTTTTAATTCATTAAAATAATATGAAACTTTTTAACCTGCTAATGCCAGCTGAATTTAGAAAATGTCGGAATAATGTATATTTTTGATTGGCCATCAGATTTATTGTCATAATTTTCTGATCATGCTATCATGAATTTTAATAGTATTGTTTGGCTGTTTTTAATTATTAATTTTCAGGGTTTTCGCAAGCATTCAATATATAAATTTATTTTGATTTATATTTATCATCTTTCTCCACGTTTCCCCTGATTTTCCTCACACTGATGTACATATACTGTAAATTTATACACCATCCATGAGGAATATAACTTTTGGAACAGCATTTGTCTTATAAGCTGAACAAACATGAAAACAAGACTAAAAAATTAATTCAGACTTCTGTATTTGTGGACATTATTGTGATTGAGAGAGTAATCGGCCAATCACAGTGACCTCCTCACATGACTTTTCACTTGTATTTTTCATTTTGGACATTGCCACTTTAGATAAATGAGTTTTGTTTATTGTTGTACTGTTGTTTATTTAATTATTATCTTTGAGGAGGACATACCTTTGTGCTTGAGATGACAAAGATTTCACCAGATTTCTTTAAAAAATTTTGTAAAAAGTTTATTGTAAAAACGTGCTTGTGGTGACATTTTTGCAAAATAATATTACGTTGCTTCTTGCACGTAATAATAATCTTATGTGTTTTGTGCCTGCTGGCCTCTCAGGTAACAGCGTCCAGCAGTTGTAGGATTTTGCCCTGAAGGAGACTCAACGTCTTATCTGAAACTGAGAGGAATATTTCTTTGTTTAAGAACAAGAGGTTGCAAGACCTTTTTTTTTTCCAATAAAGCAATTAAAATTGCATCTGTTTGTCAGTAGATGTGTATCAGTAACTGTGACGCAGTGAGATGCATTTTGCTTTGTGTTTTCAGTGGAGCGTGAGCGATGCAATCTGTGTCCACAGACCTTTGCTGAAAGCCCTGTCAGGTTTCAGCAGCTGTCACTCACAGCGTCCTGCTGGACATAATATATTCATCCCTTTCATACTCATTTTGGTCGGATTAAATATGCCTTTAGCTACAGACCCAGGGATATATAAATGATACTGTTGTTTAGTCAATTTAGACTGAAAATTTCAAGTTTTAATTATTTTTATTATTATTATTATTATTATTATTATCAGTTGAAAAATAGTATAAAATGTGCTTTTTCTCTAATATAATTTTAAATGTAAATGGTAAAATAAATATTTAGTATCATGAAATCCCCTAAAAATACAGAATATCTAAGTGAAAATCTTATCAAAAACAAATATACTAAATTCACTTACACTATATTGCCAAAAGTTTTGGGATGCCTGCCTTTACGTGCTCATGAACTTTAATGACATCCCATTCTTAATCCGTAGGGTTTAATATGGAGTTAGCCCACCCTTTGCAGCTATAGCAGCTTCAACTCTTCTGGGAAGGCTTTCCACACGGTGGTAAGGTGGAGTGTGTTTATGGGCATTTTTGACCATTCTTCTAGAAGTGCATTTGTGAGGTCAGGCACTGATGTTGGATGAGAAGGCCTGGCTCGCAGTCTCCGCAGTGAGATGCATTAGTTGCTAGATGTTCTCCCCAGCTGAATCTTTTCAAAATTCTTGCTTTTTTAGCCATTTGTTGCCCCTGTGCCAACTATTTTGAGACCTGTAGCAGGCATCAAATTTGAAATGAGCTCATTTAGTGGATAAAAGTGGAAAATTTCTCCGTTTAAACATTTGTTATGTTATCTATGTTCTATTGTGAATAAAATATTGGCTCATCTGATTTGAAAGTCTTTTAGTTTTCATTTTATTCAAATTTAAAACTTATGGGATTTTAATATTTTTATTTTAAATGAAAATTGTGAATAAGTAAATATTGTTTCGTACAAAATTTTTTGTAGTTTAAAAGTTACACTCATGGCGTTTAGTCATTTTTTTTTATTTCTTCTATTATTTTTATTATTTTAAAAGGAAATTTTTGAATAATCTAGGAGTAAATATTGTTTAATACAATGAAATCCCATCAAATTACAAAATATTAAAGTGAAAATATGGAGGCAGAAAAATAGCCCCAAAATCAGCTCTTAAAACTTGAAAAAGTCTGCAGATTCTCTGCCTGTTTGCCTCCAAGCACAACATAACCTGAGCAGAGATGCAGGTGTTGACGTGCTAGAGATCGGACACCAACCTGCATCAAATTAACCTCCTTCCTCTGTCCTCTAGTGATGCAGAAGAGCCATTTGTTAGGTAACTTCTACGTGCGTTTGTGAACGGACATGAGGACGAGTACCAGGAGGCCATTTAAAGCAATTTTGGTAGTTATTTTACAGCCCTGTGAGTGTGTCTGTATGACTCTTTTCCTGAAAACCAGTCTGTATATCTGCATCCGGCGCAGAAGAAGAAGTGGGTCAGTGTGCACAAGAATTATAAAAGATGATGTTTAAATGTTGAAAAGAACAATTTCATTTAGTCATTTAGCAGACGCTTTTCTCCAAAGTGACTTACATATGAGAATAGTAGAAGCAATCAAATCGACATGAGTACAATGGTATGTAAGTGCCGTGTCAGGTCAGTTTCATTAGCAAAGTGCTCGTAGCAAGTTTTTATATAAGTAGATGGAGAAAGAAATAAGAAATTGAAAAAGTAAAGTAAAATATAAATATAAAGTAAGTGCTACTATTACTGGGTCAAGTGTTGACGAGAAAGATATGTCTTTAGCAGTTATTTGAAAATGCCTAAAGGCTCCGCTGCTCGGATGGAGCGTGACAGGTCATTCCACCAGCCGGGAACAGACCAGGAGAAGGTCCGTGAGAGTGATTTTGTGCCCCTTTGTGATGGCACCACAAGGCGCCGTTCACTTGCAGAACGCAAGCTCCTGGAGGGTGCATAAGTCTGAAGTAGTGAGTTTAGGTATAGTGGTGTAGAGCCAGTGGTTGTTCTGTAGGCAAACATCAGAGCAGCTATTGGCAGCCAATGCAGACTGATGAAGAGAGGAGTGACATGTGCTCTCTTTGGCTCATTAACCCTCTGGAGTCTGAGGCTGATTTGGGGCTTGGAGAAGTTTTGACATGCCCTGACATTTGTGCTTTTTTCAGTTGTTCATAAACATATAAATTACAAAAGTGTCATTACACTGTATTCAGCACAAACTAGGCTACCATAATATGTGAGGAACATGTATGTACATGTTTGTATTTTTGAAGGAATAACGTTTATGCGTGGTTATTGAAAAAACAAAAAACTTAAGTCACTGAAATAAGGCCAAAAAAAGTATATTAAATCTGTGTTCACAAGACTTCTGGGTATTGGAGGTTGTAGACTAGAGTTTTTGCTTCAGAATTATGTAAAAATTATGCTGCCTACTCCTTCATATAAAACAATATATTGATTTAGTTTTTGTAAGACACTTTTTGTCAAGAAACACAGTATGCGTGGAGGCGGAATCATCATGAATAATGGGTCATTACACTGAAAAGACAAAAGAATCACATAATAATGACCTGAAATGACTTGCATATTAATGAGGCCTTTCAGTCAGGTAGGCTATGAAAAAACCCTCTGTAATCATGTCTCAGCTCATCATAAACAGCAATACTGTGAAATATTATTACAATTTAAAATAATGGTATTCTATTATATTCTTTAAAATATAATGTATTTCTGTGATGCAAAGTGTCTGAACAATTATGTTACCTCTATGGCATTTCATATAGGATTTTAGCTTAAAAGCATGCACATTTGGAGAAATATTGATGGATTCTTATATATTATGTCAATTTTCTATACTGAGGAGTAACATTTATTCAATATTATTGTCATCACTATGAGTGCTGGATACTGTGTTTCAATTCATACTTGCAGCCGGAGGGCGCTATGTACACCTTCAGGCCACAAATTCATATAAAGAAGAAAAGGAACCAGGAACTAACAGCATGTCTTCTAGAGATCGCTAACCATGGCTTTAACATCCAAATCCTTACACAATTTAAAACCTGACATTTCAATGTTTCTTTAGACATAAGTGTCATTTTTTTTGTCATTAGTATTCATAAGTTACAGTTCATTTTCTGAGAACTATCAGATTGGACTTCGTTCAGAGGGAGACGAGAGATCACGCATCATGTTAGTTTTCTTTATTTTACAAAAAGCACAACATTGTGTTTTTACTCTGAGTGTACACAAATAAAAGAAGATATTCTATAGTTTCAATTGATATATTACTTATGTCTCTATGACAAGAAATGACAGAGTATTTTAAGTCTGTTTTGCTGCAATGTGAAAAAAATCCTGCAAAACGCGCCGGCGCGTTTTCAGACCTCAGGGAGTTAAAGACCAGTCTTGCTGCAGCATTCTGGATCAGTTGTAGAGGCTTGACAGTGCATGCTGGAAGGCCTGCCAAGACAGCATTACAATAGTCCAGTCTGGATAAAAACAAGAGCTTGGACAAGAATTTGTGTGGAATGCTCCGATAGGAAGGGTCTAATCTTCCTAATGTTGTACAAGGCAAATCTGCAGGACTGGGCCGTTGTAGAGATATGATCTGTGAAGCTTAAACGATCATCCATCACCCACTCCAAGGTTTCTGGCTGTCCGGGAAGCAGTAATGATTGACGACCCAAGTTGAATGGAAAGGTTATGATGAAGTGTTGGGTTGGCACCGACCACAAGCAGTTCCGTTTTTGCAAGGTTGAGCTGAAGGTGGTGGTCCTTCATCCAGGCAGAAATGGCTGTCACGCAGGCTGCGATGTGACCAGTAACCGTCGGATCATCTGGTTGGAATGAGAGGTAGAGTTGTGTATCATCAGCATAACAGTGATAGGAAAAACCATGTTCCTGAATGACAGATCCTAGTGATGACATGTAGATGGAGAAGAGAAGCGGTCCAAGCACGGAGCCCTGAGGTACCCCAGTAGCAAGATGATTTGACTTGGACACCTCACCTCTCCAAGACACCTTGAAGGACCTACCTGAGAGGTAAGACTTGAACCACTGGAGTGCGGTTCCTGAGATGCCCTTCAACATGAGTGTTGACAGGAGGATCTGGTGGTTAACTGTGTCAAAAGCAGCAGACAGATCCAGCAAGATGAGTACTGATGATTTTGAGGCTTCAGTAACTGAGAGCAGGGCAGTCTCAGTTGAGTGGCCGCTCTTGAAGCCAGACTGGTTGTTGTCAAGGAGGCTGTTCTGTGTGAGGAAAGTAGACAGTTGGTTGTACACAACTCTCTCAAGTGTCTTTGCAATGAATGGAAGAAGGGATACTGGTCTGTAGTTTTCTAAAAGTACTGGATTCAGAGTGGGTTTTTTAAGCAGTGGGGTAATCCTAGCCTGCTTAAAAGCTGTGGGAAATGTACCAGTGTGAAGAGAAGAATTGATAATGTGAGTGAGTGCAGGTACAGTTGAGGAGGAGATGAAGATGATGACTGGGGATAGGGTCAAGCGGACAGGTAGTAGGGTGATTGGAAAGGATGAGTTTGGAAACATCTGCCTCAGAGAGCATGGAGAAGGAGGGGAATATTTGTGTGTTTTCCATTGAGATGTTATAGTCAGTGTGTGGTGTGGAGAATTGGCCGCTGATGGTTGTTATTTTATGTGTGAAAAATGTGGCAAAGTCATCAGCTGTAAGAGCTGATGTGGGAGGGAGGGTTGGAGGGCAAAGAAGAGAAGAGAAGGTTTTGAAAAGTGTGCGGGAATCAGTAGAATTGTTAATTTTATTGTGATAGTTTGTGGTTTTAGCATCTGTAGAGAAAGAAGAAAGGAGTGACTTAGAAGCTAAGATCAGTATCTTTAGATTTGTGTCACTTCCTTTCTGCAGCCCTGGTTTGCTCTACTCTCTCATATTAGTCTAAAGGAAAAGTTCATCCAAAAATGAAAACTGTCATTATTCACTCACTCTCATAATCACATAGATCACTATGCAATTATATACACTCAAAAATATTATGTATTTGAATTTCATATATTATATATTGTATGTAGTGTACAGTGAACAAGGACGTGATAAACAGACTGACAGGCAATGTGCAATTATTGAAAAAAACAATTTCAGCTGATCCAGTTCACAAAACTGGTTCAAATGATTCATTCATGATTCATCTTGATGATCCACTTCTAGTTCAGCTCATTGACTGTGATCTGTTTCTCAGCATTAGATCGCTGTTATGAAAGTCATCCAGGTTTGGACCGACATGAGGATGAGTAAATGATGGCAGAAGCTTCATCTCCCACCACATTAACCCAGTTTCCCTCCAATATATATTATTCCCAGTATGAGGCTTCAGTTGTGTTGAGACTGACTTTCTTTTTGCAATGAAGGCTTATTTTCATAATGACCGTATCTATATCATGTTCTACTGCGCCCAGCGGCACAAGCATTGAAACGAAGGAACTTGACATCACTGTTTTAATTAGATAGTCAGTTTGTGATTGGGCGATAGGATGTGATTAAGCCAAATGACTCAAATCAGATGCTTGTGAAGAGCGTGTAGGTGGTCATTTATTAAAGGGCACACAAAGTCAAATGTTATTACGGACATATTCGGTTTAATGAATATTTCCCAGAAGGTTATATAATGCTGTTCAGTGCTCTTTAACATTGCATAAAAAAGCTTGCATTTGAAATGAGTTAAAGGAAAAAGTCAAATCATGCCATATCCATTCTTTTGAATAAGTTAACTCTCTATTAGGGGAAATGTAAGGTTAAGCTGAAAAGAATATGAGTTTCGTTGTTATATTTAAAAGTGAAACAGATTCTTCTTCCAACTCTGCACGTGAGTCCTATTAATTATTCAAATCAAGTCATAGGCTATTTTCATGCTTGTTTATATACATGTCTTCACTAATGAATCATTTTCTGCTTTTTAATAATTCACATTTCATTGCAAATAACTAGAGTGAATTAGACGCCACTCTGTCTGTTTCATCAGACTCTCAATGGCAAGAACTTTGTCTCAAGGGACATAAGTATGAAGAACAAACTACAAAGTTGATTGAATTTCAGACTGTAAATGTGAAGAGTACAACTCAAATGATCTGATTACAGAAGGGAACTTTAACCAGGTCACATTGTTTGTGCTTCATCAGTTTTAGCTAATAATTAAGAGGATGTGAGAGGTGTCGCCTCTCCGAGGATAAGAATCTGTCAGGGAGAGACAGATTCTTTTCTTCATTTCACCCAAAAATCAAAAGAAACAACTGTACATTTTGTATAATTTTATTATTCTTATTTATTTAGTTAGTTTAGTTTAGTTTAGTTTTTGTTGTAATTCCCATTATTCTCTGTCAGCCAGACACCTGTGAGGAGAATTCTGGAAATGTTGGGACATTTTTTAAATTTGAATAAAAAGAAAACTAAAAGACTTTCAAATCACATGAGCCAATATTTTATTCACAATAAAACATAGATAGCATAAAAAATGTTTAAACAATTTTACAATTTTATGCACAAAATGAGCTCATTTTAAATTTGATGCCTGCTACAGGTCTCAAAATAGTTGGGACGGGGGCATGTTTACCAAGGTGTAGCATCTCCTCCTCTTTTCAAAAGAGTTTTAGGATGTCTGGGCATCGAGGTTATGAGTTTCTGGAGTTTTGGTGTTGGAATTTGGTCCCATTCTTGCCTGATATAGGTGTCCAGCTGCTGAAGAGTTTGTGGTCGTCTTTGACGTATTTTTCGTTTAATGATGTGCCAAATGTTCTCTATAGGTGAAAGATCTGGACTGCAGGCAGGCCAATTCAGCAACCAGACTCTTCTACGATGAAGCCATGCTGTTGTAATAGCTGCAGTATGTGCTTTTACATTGTCCTGCTGAAATACACAAGGCCTTCCCTGAAATAGATGTTGTCTGGAAACCTTTATATACCTTTCTGCATTCATAGTGCCTTCCAATACATGCAAGCTGCCCATAATGTATGCACTAATGCACCCGCCATACCATCAGAGATGCTGGCTTTTGAACTGAATGCTGATAACACGCTGGAAGGTCTTCCTCCTCTTTAACACTGAGGACACGGTGTCCGTGATTTCCAACAAGAATGTCAAATTTGGACTCATCTGACCATAGAACACTTGTTGACTTTGAAACAGTCCATTTTAAATGAGCCTTGGCCCACAGGACACGACGGCGCATCTGGACCATGTTCACATATGGCTTCCTTTTTGCATGATAAAGGTTTAGTTGGCATCTGCAGATGGCACGGCGGATTGTGTTTACCGACAGTGGTTTCTGGAAGTATTCCTGGGCCCATTTAGTAATGTCATTGACACAATCATGCAGATGAGTGATGCAGTGTCGTCTGAGGGCCCTAAAACCATGGGCATCCAATAAAGGTTTTCACCAAGAATTTCGCTGTGAAACATGATTATTTTAAAACTAAGCAGGCTGACGACTTCAAAAGAAGCAAATACCATCAAATAACAACCTCGTAGCTCACGGTAAGGCTGTCTTTAAAGGTTTGTAAATTATCTTTAACTCTCTGAGGTCTGAAAACGCGCTGGCGCGTTTTGCAGGTTTTTTTTCACATTGCAGCAAAACAGACTTAAAATACTCCGTCATTTTTTGTCATAGAGACATAAGTAATATATCAATTGAAACTATAGAATATCTTCTTTTATTTGTGTACACTCAGAGTAAAAACAAAATGTTGTGCTTTTTGTAAAATAAAGAAAACTAACATGATGTGTGATTTCTCCTCTCCCTGAACGAAGTCCAATCTGATAGTTCTCAGAAAATGAACTGTAACTTAGTGAATACTAATCACAGAAAAATTACACTTATGTCTAAAAAAATGTTAAGATGTCAGGTTTTAAATCATGTAAGTCAAATCGAAAACAAACCTTCTGTGTTTATGTAATCTGTATGAAAGAGAGCCATGTCAGAAGTCCGTTCAGCTCATTTAATGCGGCCACGCCCACGGAGGGAGAGCTATTCAGACGCAAATTCAGAGTCAATATATAGCGCTATTCAGACACAAATTCAGTCAATACATGCATTCATCGTCTCAATCGTGTATTTATTGTCTTGAAAAGTGTTTATCTGGATGTAAAAGTCATGGTTAGGGAGCTCTAGAAGACATGCAGTTAGTTCCTGTTTTCTTTTCTATAGATGAATTTTAGATGAGTTTTGTTTCTTTAGCGCCCTCCGGCTACAGTATGAATTGGAAACTCCATTCATGGAATAGCCTCTTCTTCTTTTAGATGAATTTGTGGACTAAAAATGCACAGAGAGCGCCCTCTGACTTCAAGTATGAATTGAAAACACCAGCGCTCAGTAATGACAATGAATATTAAATAAATATAACTCCTCTGTATAGAAAATTGACATAAGCATATGAGAATCCAATATTTCTCCAAATGTGCATGCTTTTAAACTAAAAGCCTATATTCAGACTCTTTGCATCACAAATACATTATATTTTAAAGTATAATATAAAACCATTACTTTATATTGTAATAATATTTTTCTGTATGTTTCATATAGCATGATGAGCTTGAGACATCACAGAAGGTTTTTTCACAGCCTACCTGACTGAAATGCCTCATTAATATGCAAGTCATTTCAGCTCATTACTATGCAATTCTTTTGTCTTCTCAGGTGAGAATGGCCCATTATTCAGTGGTGATTCACGCCTCCACGCATACTGTGTTTCTTGGCAAAAAAGTGTCTTACAAAAACTAAATCAATATATTGTTTTATATGAAGGAGTAGGCAGCATAATTTTTACATAATTTTGAAGCAAAAACTCTAGTCTACAACCTCAAATACCCTAAAGTATTGTAAACACAGATTTACTATACTTTTTTTGGCCTTATTTCAGTGACTTAAGTTTTTTGTTTTTTCAATAACCACGCATAAATGTTATTCCTTCAAAAACACAAACATGTACATACATGTTCCTCACATATTATGGTAGCCTAGTTTGTGCTGAATACAGTGTAATGACACTTTTTCCATTAATATGTTTATGAACAACTGAAAAAAGCACAAATGTCAGGGCATGTCAAAACTTCTCCAGGCCCCAAATCAGCCTCAGACTCCAGAGGGTTAATATTCAGTTCCCCTATAGAGAAAATAAATGGAGTTTTCACTTTACCTGAACCCCAATGTCACAAGACTTTATTGTTAATTCAAACATTTTACATAGATAATTAAGTGTGTTTTGATAGTAAGTGTTTGATTTGTTACTTAGAACCTCATTAATTTTATTAAATTTGGGTGGCCAGTCTGCTGTTCTTTTGAATCATGTTATATTCATTATATTATAAAAGAGATAGTAAAGACTGGATAAAATTCAGTATTAATGTGTGCAAAGTGTTTATTGGTTCATGGTGAATACATTCAGTTAAATGTTTATAAAGGTGAGGTCATCTAGTGTATTTTGTTGCATAAAAGCAACGCAACACATATTCTGATTCCTTGTTTGACGTCCTTAAAGTCAATCCATCAAACACAATATGCTATTCATGCTTTCTCAATCTCTTGCCTTTATCAGCAGAATGAAATAACAGTCTGTGCCATTACATACTGACCTGCTGAATGACGACAGCTCTTGCACTACTTCAGGCTAATAGTCAGACTCAATGGAAATTTCATTTTTCATGCATGTTGCCTTTCAGTGTCAGCACTCGATACATAATTCAGATCTTAAATGTGCAAAGTCCTCGAGGATGAGTGTAATGATCTAGAACTCACGCTGAGCTCCTCATTCACAAATAATGACGTCTCTGTGCAGTTAAAGGTAAAATCTGATTCACAATCAAGTAAGAAGTACCATCGCTTTACCAAAGTCATTCAAGCCTCTATATGACATTTGGACATGGATATATCTTCCAAACTACACATGCTACTGAAATAGTCCTTTTTCTAATTATTAGTTTCTTGTATATATCTGTTGATTCAAATTTCTAATCTCAATTCACACAAAAATATGGTAAGTAAGATTTCTGTTTCTTGAAAGAAAGTAATACTTTGCATTAAATTGATTGTCTATTTCAAATAAATTCTGTTTCTATTCATCAAAGAATCCAGAAAAAAAAAAGAAATGTATCTTTTTGAGCAATCAAATCATCTTATTAAAATGATTTCTGAAGTATCATGTGACACTGAAGACTGGAGTAATGATGCTGAAAATTCAGCTTTGATCACAGAAATAAATTACAGTTTAACATATATTCACATAGAAAACAGCTATTTTAAATTGGAATATTTCACAATTTTTACTGTATTTTTGGTGAGCAGAAGAGACTTCTTTCAAAAACAATTTAAAAATCTATCCTTCCTCAAATATTTGAATGCAGTGTATTTTTTAAAAACCTTTGCATCATGTTTATGACTTTTTGTTTATGGCCTTAAGGTGCAAATAATTACATCTAAAATGTATTTTCTTCATGTTTCCTTTGCATCTTTTCAGATTTTTTCTTATGATGGCACCTTTGGTTGACAAAAAATGTGTGACACTGGCCTTTCTGTCAAGCATTTGTCTGGTCGTATTACATTATCACTGCAGTTGTTGCATTGACGTACAAATGGTTTTCAATTACGTTTTTTATCAAAAGGTGCTTTCATGAATTCAGAAGGGAGGAGAATACAACAATATGAGCAGTAATTGACAGTAATTTATGCTCAACAATAGTAGAAATCAGGTCAGGTGAGACTGAGACCAAAATATGCTTAAGTAACAAGCCATTTTTATTATTTAATGTTGATACAGTCAATGCTTTTATAATATTGATTACATTCAGTAGGCTGCATAAAGTCTAATACAGTGCACTTTTAACTTTTTCCACAAGGACAGGAAAACATAAAAAACATAAAATATGGGAGGTGTAAATGTAATGTAATCAAGAAAAAATACATGTTCACCATGTTTTTAAAAATAAAATGTTCATAAAACTGTAAAGTTTGGTGTAATTGAACATCATGCTACTGAAAATTTCCAAATCAGTGCTTGAAAAAAAACGCCTTTGAAGGCATTTATTGTAATTGAAATCCACAGATGCAAATAGATAAAGTGCAGTAAAGTAAAGACTTTCCACTAAAGAAGCCCAAAATAACCCAAAATCTCAAAATTGACCAGTGCATGAAAAGACAATGGTTTAGCCCATTGTTTCCCAGCTGGAGGGTTTGATCGTGGAGTGTGTAGTCAAAGAAACAACAGCAAAACTTATTTCTAAAATTTTTTTTTGATGCAAGACTTTTATTTTGAAAGACGTGCATGAAAGCTGTTGACTGTTCTTCAAAGACTTTGCTCTTCTGTCAGACAGAACGCATTTTTCTATTCTGCTGCGCTACATTTCCATAGTTTTTCTACATAAACACACTAGACGGACGCATTTGACCATTGCACTCGCGTAGGTGGGGTTTACTGTTCACAGAAGCAGAGCGTGAATTCCAGCACGAAGCGTCAGTTTAACGTTGAAAGAGAGTGAGGTAAGATGTAAATAGTGAAACATTTCATACATGTTTTGCGATAGAAATGTTGGTCCCACTTTATATTAAGTGGCCTACTATGTACTTACATCAAAAAATAAGTACAATGTACTTACTGGGTTCATATTGAATTGCAAAACACATTTGCAGCTATTGAGCTGGGGTACAGGTAAGGTTAGGGGAAGCTTTGGTGGTATGGGTAGGTTTAAGGGTAGGGTTAAGGGTTAAGGGATGGTTTAACAGTGTAATTATAAATGTAATTACAGAAATTAATTACAGATGTAATTATATGCAGCTGTTTTTAAAATATAAGTACATTGTAAAACCATGTATGTACACAATAAGTGCATTGTATCAAACGATTAATTTAAATGTAAGTACATAGTAGTTAAGGCCACTTAATATAAAGTGGGACCGAAATGTTAAAAGACCGACAGTAACATCAGTGATGCAAACTACTCGACTTTTTTCTCAAATATGCCGTTTTGAATTGTAAATATTCATTTTCATGATTCATGTCATTCCTGAGTTGTTTATTTCTGCTTTATAAAAAAAAAAAAAAAAAAAAAAAATGGCTCCCCCCCCCAATGTTCAAGACATGGTTCCTGCCTTGGTATTGTGTATGGTAACTAGTTTCTGAAAACCTTAAGCCAAAATTCAGTATTTTTGATGACTGTGGTGGCTCATTCTTGGTACTTGTGTGTGTGTGTGTGTGTGTGTGTGTGTGTTATAAATTTGCTTGGTTCAAATTCCTAAAAATTTGGGTCGTGGTTTAATGACTGTGGGAAAATGTGGGTCCTGTGGCCAAACCAGTTAAGAACCGCTGGCTCAGCCTGTCTTGTCTTGCCTAAAGTGAATATGTGGTGTGTTTGTCTCTTTGCACTAGGAATGCCAGTCCTATAGGGGTGGTCCTGACCGCAGTGGTGGGCGTGTCCTACACAGTAGCTATTGCATATGAAGGGTAAGTGTGTTATCAGTATCAGTTTTCACTCATAATCCATATGTTCTGTGTCATGAAATGGTGAGATTTGTCTTAAAGCTCAACTCAACCCTTTAAAAACAACCAGTTATATTATTATATATTATTATATTATTATATACCATTATATTATGTTAATGCAAACCAAAGTGCATTAACATAATATAATGTTTATAAAAAACAATAAATACCCAACTCTAAAATCTTATATCTATATTTAAAACTTAGTCAAAACTAAGGAATAAAAATGTGTTTTTAAAGCAGATTTAAAACTGTCCAGCGACATAAAAACAGAAGCTTGTTCCAGAGTTTAGCAAATACATGATCCCCCTTCAATTTGACAACGAGAGTC
Source organism: Culter alburnus (assembly GCA_028476615.1). Taxonomy (NCBI): domain Eukaryota; kingdom Metazoa; phylum Chordata; class Actinopteri; order Cypriniformes; family Xenocyprididae; genus Culter; species Culter alburnus. Next base: position 1,528,725 of record JAOTNS010003244.1, on the reverse strand, counting down.
TTTCAACAGAAGTTGGTCAGATGACCTAAGTACTTTCGTAGGAGAGTAAGGGACAAGAATGACACAAAGATACTGAGGTGCAAGACCAGATAAACACAGGGCAAAATTTTAAAGTCTATCCTCCATTTTATGGGAAGCCAGTGTAGGGACACTTCTGATTCATTAGCCGCTATAGGGAAATTACTTGTAGAAAAACTATTTGCACTACAAACCAGTTTGTTTATGATATGATAATTAATTTGGCAAATACCAGTTTGCAATATCAAGAAGCATAACAGATTGTTTTTGTACAGATAAAATAGCTGGAAGTGAATGACCACATTCAAGTTGCAAATGGCCGCACACAGTATTACGTTAAAAATAAAATGGATAAAGTGGGACCTTTTTTATCCTTCAAAAACACTGTTTTTGCAAAGTCTGAATTATAACCCACACAAATGTGCTGCTCAAATATACATTTTTTTCCTTCTTAATTCAAAAATCAGCTCAAATCAATGTGTGGTCATGAGTTCAGACATATGAAAAACCTTACAGAAGTGTTTAAGAAGCCATTTATGCAGCTTAGTTTCAATAAATATTTTTTAAAATGTTTTTTTGGAAAGCTACAGATTGTTTTAAAGATGTCATAAAATCAAGAAATATTTTTAAGATAATAACAGTAATAATAACAATTAATTTGGTCTCTTCTGTTTCCAACTTGATTTGAAATAGTTTATTGGTTAAATCAAACATTTTAAATATAAATAATTCCATAAAAGCATAACAAGCAGTTTAGGGGGATTTAAGTTAGTGAATTTATTAAAATTCTAGTGTAAAGTTTGATTATAAAAAGTAAAAAATGAAAGCAGTGCAGAGATGGAGTAAAATGCATGCTATTGGCACACACCCATGTTCTTGCTTCTTTTTTTACTTCTGAGACACAAAAGACATCAGTTCTGAGTCTGAGATGCACTAAAATTGATGGAAGTAAAGGTCAGCCCACTCAACAATAAAAAGGTTAAGCAGAAAACCTGCCAACTTCTATAGTGATGGGAATACATTTTTTTTTTTCCTTTCCTTTTTTTTTTTTAGACAGGAATAAACGTGGGACTAAAACACTGTAAAGTCTCTATGGCGACAGGAGGCTGTCACAGAACTGAACTTTAATAACACTAAAACTAAAACAACAACAGCTTCTTAGCAGTCTGGTCTGAGCGTACAGACCGATAATGATAAGAGAGCGGGATGAGCTGTCTAATGCGCTAAATTAGACAGAACTCTGTCTCCCACATAATCACAGGGCGCCAACACCGCTTTAAACCAGAAAGTGAAAGAAAAAACAGCCAATGACAATCTGTTCTGTGATTTCCTCATGAGTGGATCCACACATTTGATAAAAATACAGACGGAGGTACAAATCAGGATAATTAGAGTTAACTAAAACAATAAACCTTAACTCAAATAAAATAAAATATTAAAAATTTAAAAATATTTCTCATTTCCATTTAGTTTAAGTTGATGTACTAAAATAACTAAAACTAAAACTGAAATAAAATTAATAAAAAACTATATATGCATTCTTTTTAAAAGGTAGTAGCATCATTTGGAACTTTCTATAACACTTTTTATTTTTATTTTTATTTTTTTATTCTATTTTATTATTATTATTATTATTATTATTTATTTTATTTTTAAATAATGTGTTTAATTTTTAACTTAATGTTTGCAACATTAAAAACTGTATTTAGACTATTATGTCCCAAATTTTGAGATATATATATATATATATATATATATATATATATATAAACATTAATATTTTTAATGTTTTTGAAATAAGTCTCTTGTGCTCATCAAGCCAAAAATCAGATCAAAAATACAGAAAAAAAACAGTAATATTATTACAATTTAAAATAATGGTTTTCTGTTTTAATATACTTTAAAATATAATTTATTATCAGCATTTGTCAGCATCATTACTCCAGTCTTCAGTCACATGGTCCTTCAGAAATCATTTCTAATATGATGATTGATTATCGATGTTGGAAACAGTTGTGCTGCTTAATATTTCTTTATAACCCGTGATACTCTTTTCAGGATTATTTGATGAATAAAAAGATTTATTAGGCATTTATTTAAAAAGGTTAAAAAGGAAATCTTTTGTAACAATATACACTACAATTCAAAGGTTTTGGAGTCAGTAATTTTTTTCCTTTCTTTTTTGAAAGAAATTAATACTTGTATTCAGCAAGGATGTGTGATAAAAAGTGTTTTTGTTTTTTGAATTTTCAATAAATCTTTATTCATTAATGAATCCTGGAAAAGTATCACAAGTTCCAAAAATTATGAAGCAGCACAACTGTTTCCAACATTGATAATAAATCATCATATTAGAATGATTTCTGAAGGATCACGTGACACTGAAGACTGGAGTAATGATGCTGAAAATATTTTAAAGTGTATTAAAATAGAAAACCATTATTTTAAATTGTAATAATATTTTTTTTGTGTGTTTTTGATCAATAAATACAGGCTTGATGAGCAGAAGAGACTCTTTCAAAAACATAAAAAATGTTTATATAGCCTAATGTGTAGACCATAAAACTGCTCATATGTTTTCTTAACATTTTATGATGGTTAAGCCCCTCATTTCACTGACAATTAGTAGTGTCATCATTGACTAAGAGTTGCAGGCCTTATTTTCTGCCCTATTTCTGCCGTCTCTTACACACACACACACACACACACACAGGGTGTCAGGCACAGGCTGTACGCTCCTTGAGATTTATGATGTGTGTGTGTGTTCACCTCGTCATGTTTGCAGACCGTTCACTGAGGAGATCTATCGGCAGAGGAGCCAGCGCTGCAAGCACAAATAAAGATGGAGCGCGCTTGTGTAAAGATGACACCCAGATTCCCGATCCGCAGGAGCGCTGCTGACACTGCAAGCTCCTGGATGCAGACGGGTGGATATATAGCACATAGATCTTTAACACTACCGCAATGTTTAAACTTTTCTTTTAAATGCAAACTGTGAATGCAATGACAATCTTCAATTGTAATCTGTAGTTTGCTCTTCATTGACATCACGTATCATAACCATAAATGGTTGTTTTTATTTCCTCAATCCATTCCTAATGCACGTCCAGACTGAAAGCAGCTGTTTTAGGGTCCATTTGATTCATGTTCAGAGATTGAATGTACTTTGATCTGTTTAATGTGAGGATTCAGGTTTTTCTTTCTAAAGGTGAAATAAATGGATGCTTCCTGTTTTGTCTTTTCAGTATGAAAACATTCTTCTTCCTTTTCCTTCTTACTCTAATGGTACAGATCAGGGATTCCCAAACTTTTTTGTCAGCCAAACCCCTTAGACGTGAAATAGTCATAATATAAATTAATATTTCAATAATTCACACATTTTCTTGTTCTTGGTTCTTTGGTGTCAGATAATGATCACATGACATGCAAGTAAATAGCTAAGATATTTAATGTTTTATTAGTAAGTGTTTTATATTGACTTTGTAGCTGGACCTCTTTTAATTATAATAGTGTCCACATTACATTCACACTGGTGTTTTAGGAACCCAATCAGTTTAATCACAGAAGAATAGGACACAGGAGAAAAAAGTTTAATGCTATTACTTCAGCAATAAAAAACAACAAAATAAAACACAAATGCGAATGCATATTAGTATGGTTGAATTAGATCATTGAAGGTCAGCACACTGGTTAATAAAGTGAGATTAAATACATAAAGTATATTTGGGTCATTGTGTCAAATTAACCAAATTTCGGAAACTTCCCCAGCTCAAATTTTTGATTTTGTTAATTTTTTTTCTGTGGAAAGATGAACCTAAATAGTAATGAAAGCCAAAATATTAAATGTCACAGATGCATATTTACTGAGTAATCCACTATTTTGTACTCAATGACAATTTTCACTTTAGATTTAAAAAAAAAAAAAATGGCAAAAAACACTTCTTATGGTTTTTTATCTCAAGTTTGCATGCCTGTAACTCAAGAAGTATTAAAGATATCTTAATATCCTTTTAAATTCTGGTTCTTGACAAACTTTCCTTTTGATATCTTCATTTCAAAGGCCCTCAATGACTTATTCCCAGAGATATAGAGATCTTAATGTGGCTCCAAGAGTAAATTGGTAAATTGTGAACATTTTCAGTGATCAAAACCAAATGTGGATCACTTTGCACACAGCTTATACTTTTTGCAATTAAAGAGGAATATCTGAAGAATAAAACTAGAAATGTATCTTGTTTCCCTCTATCAAAAGAATTGCATAAAACATAACCCTCTTGAGTACCAAAAATCCACTGAAAATAGTTCATTAACTTAATCTCATAAGTGTATTTATAAGAATGTATATTTCTATATTTGAATCAGTTTTAGGGATATTTAGAATATGGGATTTTGTTCATTTTAACAGCGAAGCTACCAAGATTTCAAATACGCAGCATCGTAACTACACATTACCGCATTGACATCTATGAGATTAAACCATATAGAGCCTTAAAAATGAAGATTCCAAAAGAAAAGTTTCACAAGAACAAGAATCTAAAATGACATTAAGATATGTTTAATGCTTCTTGAATTAAAGACATGTAAACTTCAGGAAAATGTTTGTTTTTGACACTCAGAGTTGTGTTGTATTCAATTGTTTTGATCGAGGGAAACAAGATACACTTCTAGTTTCCGTGTTATTTGTTCTTCACATTGTTCGTCACATGATCCTTCAGAAATCATTCTAATATGATGATTTATTATCGATGTTGGAAACAGTTGTGCTGCTTAATATTTCTTTATAACCCGTGATACTCTTTTCAGGATTATTTGATGAATAAAAAGATTTATTAAGATTTATTAAGTTCTTCAGACATTCTTCTTTAAACACTTTAACTATCAGCTGTTTAAAAAGTTACCTACATTTGGTTCTTGACCATTGAAAATGGGTAAAATTCAACAATCTGGACATAGATTCACATATTGAGCTTATAGAAAAGTTAGATATATTTTTAGTTTTAACTTTCTTTAGATATTCCTCTTTAAAATAAAATCAGCTGTCTGCAAAGTGACCCACATTTGGTTTTTGATCACTGAAAATGTTCACAGTTTACCAATTTACTCACGGAGCCGCATTAAGATCTCCATATCTCTGGGATTGAACCACTGAGGGCCTTTAAAATGTAGATATCAAAAGGAATGTTTTTCAAGAACCAGAATCTAAAATATTAAGATATTTTTAATAATTCTTGAGTTACAGGCATGCAAACTTGAGGCAAAAAGCACAAAAAAATGCTACTCAGAGAGTTATGTTTTATGCAATTCTTTTGATAGAGGGAAACAAGATACATTTCTAGTTTAAACATTATTTATTCTTCAGATATTCCTCTTTAAATGCAAAAAGTATAAGCTGTGTGCAAAGTGATCCACATTTGGTTTTGACCACTGAAAATGTTCACAATTTACCAATTTACTCACGGAGCCACATTAAGATCTCTGGGAATAAGCCACTGAGGGCCTTCGAAATGAAGATATCAAAAGGAAAGTTTGTCAAGAACCAGAATCTAAAAGGATATTAAGATATCTTTAATACTTCTTGAGTTACAGGCATGCAAACTTGAGGCAAAAAAACACAAGAAGTGCTTTTTGCCATTTTTGAGCTGTCACTGTTGGCATATAATGAAACAAAGATTGATAAAGTCAACAGATTTTACTAATAGTCCTACCAATCTCTGTGTGAAAACAAAATAATGATGCTGCCATCTTTCTAAAGTCATTTTTATACCGCTCTAATTTGGCTCCAAATCTCAGGTGAAAATGGTCATTTTGACCTGTCTCTACAAAATAGTGGATTACTTAGTAAATATACATCTGTGACATTTAATATTTTGGTTTTTATCACTATTTATGTTTATATCTACAGAAAAAAAAAAAAAAAAAAAATTAACAAAATCAAAAATTTGAGCCAGGGACCTCTGAATGAGTTGACATGGAATGACCCATTTGTGTTATTTAACATATTTAATAATTGCAGGTTTGTGTAATATTCTGAGTTTGCATTTCACTGTTTTTATTCATTTTGAGGAATTCTGAATCTGTTGTAGTGCAAGTGAGATGCAAGTGAGAAGTGAAATGGCATGCATGCTCACATTTAGTCTAGAACTACAAAACAATGTAACTTGCGTTACTTATTTTAATACGTAATTCAGATATGTAGTTGTAAATTTAAAAGTAATGCATTACTGTACTAGTTGCTTGAAAAAAAGGAATTAGATTGTAATGCATTACTCCCAACACTGTTTAAGACTGAAAACTTAATTCTGAAACACTTGACCCATTTAGGCCTATAAAAACAATGTGATTATGGAGTTTCCATGCTTATGTTGTTTATACTAAGAACACATTTATAAACATTTACACAGAAATTTGTTCTGTGTTATAAGAATTGTTTCTATTTAATACATGTAGTTTACAGCTTTTTTGGCAGTGGAATGGTGTAGTTAAAGCATCCACTAGCAGGGGTGCAACACTTTATATTGAAGGTCCACTACTAACTATAAGTAACTTTGCAAGTACATGTCAATTAGTGTATTAGTAGACTGTCTGATTAATATCTGCTGACACTTTATTTTGATGCTCCCAACAGATACTGACTATAAGTAACTTTGCAAGTACATGTAAACTAATTCTACTAACCCTAAACTCAGTCTACTAATACTCTGAGTTAGTTGACATGTAGTTTCAAAGTTACATATAGTTATTAGAATGTCTAAATAAAGTGTAACCTCATGGTTTGACATGTTAACCAGTCAACCTTTTACCTCTTGACCAAGCCAAAGGTCTACTGTTACATAAAAACAGACTCAAAGATTTTGGGGTTGCTTTAGTCCTAAAGGATCCCATGAGCCGTCTGCTATTTGACGTCGTCAGCATGATAACACAACCGAATCAATCGGCTTGAACCTCGTGCAGATCTCAGACGTCATATCTCTGCTTGACAATCTCTCTAAAAAAATATTACACATGGAGATGTTACATAATACAGGCTCCAGATCAGACTGTGTTTCAAAAAACAAAGTAATCAATCCATTTATTTGCACTCTGTGCCAAAAATCGTTTTCTGAATTTCTTGTTATATGCAATGGAAGAAAAGGGATCCATATAATATATCCATTTGCATGCAACAATATTTAATGTTGTTGTTATCGGGTTTCCTGCCAAACCGCTCTGTGTTGGCTTACGGTTTGTTTTTGGTTCTTTTATGAACTGGACTGGCTTATCTAGGCTTGAGGGATAGAAATGCATCCAATTTTATGCTTTGTTTCTTCTTTAATTTATGCTGTAATAACTTTTCTCTTCCTCTGTTCCAGTTCCTTTTCATTCATGTAAACTATAATATTTGACCTCTGAGTCCTCCTCATCATTCAGCTCAGAAGAGTGTCTAGATACGATATAGAGTTTCCTGTGCTGCTCAGTCTCCCACGCCATGACAAAACAAAGCATATTTCACCCGAGTTGTGAACTTGCAGTCATTGCAAAGTGTTAAAGGCTAAACAATGTTCTTTTGCATTGTTTTTTACTGGCTTCACACAAAAACGAACCGCAAGACCAGTGCAGATTCATGCAGAAATTAGCCGGTTTTAAGATGAATCGATCAAAATGACTCATTTTAATGAGCAACTCACAGAATTATTATATAATAACCTTCATCCACATCTGAATTTTGATAACTTGTTTTGTGTTATACCTTGTGAAAATGAAATACACTTTAGCATACTTTAAAGAGTACTAATTAAAAATTAAAAATAGGGATAACACTTTAGTTTAGGGTGTAATTCTCACTGTTAAAGGGGTCATGAACTGCGTTGTTTTATGTTTCCTGGGTGCACTTATAATGTTAGTATGCTTTTTACATCAAAAATGGTCATAATTTAGAAATAAAAGGCATTTTTCCTACCCTGATTTTAGCCTCTGATTTGATCACTCTGTTTTAAGGGGCGTGTCTGCTGTGAGACTTCAGTGTAAACGCCCACTGTGATTGGCTGACATCCTTCCATTGGAAATAGCTAAGTATTACTCTCTCAAAAACTTTCAGCACATTTTTACTATTGCAGCTCTCAAGTTTAACTAATCGTGAAAAGTGTTGCATTATATTTAGATCTATGGCATTATATTGAGATCGTGGCATGAAAGGTTGCAGTGATGAACATTGTAGCCGATCACAGACATGAAAGCAGTGATCTCGTCATTGCAGCTCAATTTCTGCACACTAACGAATGCTTTCATCATAACTAACAGTGCAAACTCGATGTAACTAAGAGATTCATTGAATAAAGCAGGAGTTTTGGTGTGAGTCCAGAACTCAGTCACTGATAAACTCACGCTGTTTGATTGACAGCTCCAGCGATTGTAAAGGGAGCGTCCTTTGATCGCTTTCTATATATAATTTAATCACCGTTTAAATACAGATTATTTTCATCCTCCTAAGAGAAATAACATGAAGTTGGGCATTTAGTCACTGGTTTGATTTACTGACACACAGACAAAGATCATCTGACTGTACATGAATCATTAATATCAGATCAGGCATTAGAATGAACACAGTTACTGACATGTTGTTGCATTACTGTCAAGTCCATATTGTAAAAGTCTTTTTGCAAAGTCTGCGCTGAAATGCAATTGATTTACCAAAGAATCCACAGTGAAATGAACCGAATACAAACAAATAAAGCTCAACTGAGACATTCACATTGTTGAAAATAAATAAGCATATTCCTGCATTAGGATCCTTTGAAAGGTAATGTTATTTTAGTCCTGTATCGCTCTTCTCTCCTCCTCATCTCACTAACACGTCAGTGGTTGGAGCTAACATTGCAATTCTTCTATTCTATTCTGATACATTTCTTCTATTTTTTTTTTTTTTTTTTAATTTTATGATTTTAATAAAGTGTATTTAAATAAAAATAACATGTTACAAAAGCAATCCAGGTGGGTCTTTTTCCATGCAGCTACAATGAACTGCTTTTCTTAAGAGCGTTATACAGACAGTAAAGGTCAGTTATATGACTGCCCTGACACTTTCTTGCACTCGCATTCATCCCTCTCTCTCTCTCCTTACGCACACTTTGCCCTCATCCTCTAATAAACTCTTGTGGATTAAATTACAGCGACATTGACATACATACATAAATGCATACTAACAAACAAACCTCTCAGGGTCATCATAAATGTCAGGGCTCAGGTCTGAACGTTTGATTGTGCAGGACTGTAATAATGACCGCTGCAGGCTCCTACATATTTTATTAGTCATTTAGCCTTATTCAGACCACTTATCAAGTCAAATTCCTGGGAAAAGCAATTTGAAACTCAATTGCAATGCATTTAAAACCATTAACTCTGAATCATGACTTAACCCATTTTAGTCCATAACATCATTGTGTATAATATTTTTTCAATATGATAATACACAGAAACAACATGCATTCATTTAAAGGATTAGTTCACTTCAGAATTAAAATTTCCTGATTTTTCCTCACCCCCATGTCATCCAAGATGTTCATGTGTTTCTTTCTTCAGTCAAAATAAATTAAGGTTTTTGAGGAAAAGTTAAGGTTTTTTTTTCTCCATATAGTGGACTTCATTGGGGTTTTTAACGGGTTGAAGGTCCAAATGTCAGTTTCAGTGCAGCTTCAAAGAGCTCTACATGATCCCAGACGAGGAATAAGAGTCTTATCTAGAGAAACCATCGCTCATTTTCTTGAATGTATGTTAAAATGTAATTTATTCCTGTGATCAAAGCTGAATTTTCAGCATCATTACTCCAGTCTTCTGTCACATGATCCTTCAGAAATCATTCTAATATGCTGATTTGCTCCTCAATTTATCACACACACACACACATATATATATATATATAATATATATTAATATATATTATAGAGTTTTCCTTTTATGTTCAGTGGAAGTAAGACAGTCACTGGTTTGGACAACATGATTGAAATGTTAATTTTAAGAGGAGTCCAGATAAACCCTCAAAATACTCATCTTCAGCATTCAACTCGAAAATGCCCTTAATCTATACACAAAGATTTTAAACTTCATTGTTGAGTATGAAACAGCATACCTAAACCCTCTCTAATGAGAAATGAATGAGAAATGCTTCTGAGTGCAGCACTCCACAGGCTTTTGGACGTAACATTTGAATGTCGAGTTGTAGAAATATTCAGAGTTCTCTCTGGTTGTAAATGTCATTATCACTCAGTGCTCATCATGGACATCCAGAAAGTGTGTTGGTTTATAGGGGTCCTATTTGCACAGGTTTTTTCTCTCTTTCTCTCATTTATGGCCCTTCTTCTGTGTGTCGTGCATTGGCTTTCATCCATTCTGTACTTTGAAACAGAACCATCGCTGCTGTTTAAGGCCAAGTCTTTGAGGGCGATGGAAACGATGGCAGATGCATGCTGGTATTTCTCTCTCTCCACACTTTTGTTTCACTCCTGTAATGAGCCGAAGCTGTGTGCATTTCCATACCAGGTTTTTATGCTCCTTTGGTTTTTTTGTCACTCCTGTTTCAAAGAAAAGCTCATTATAATCACCTGCTTTTTCAGTTGCTCTACTGTTGCATCGAATTGTCATTTCACGCTCTGAAACTTTCAGCTTTGAGGCTGTTTCGCTAGTCTGTATAATGCTTTTAATGATATCCTTAATATGTGACCTGTGGCTGTATGTGAAGAAAACAACTGCAAAAGATAAAGAGCTCTGTCAGGACAGGACCAGGGTTTTGAGATGCGAGGATAATTTTCCATTAAAATAAATGCTTTAAATGTTCATGATTCTCAAACATTCTGTTCCTACAAAGTAGATTATAGGTAACACTTCAGAATTTTAATTCTATTTTAAAAGGTCCTGATTTTGTTTTGGTGTCTCCTATAAAATAGGTAATAGACATGCATCCAAGGTCAAAAACACTTTAACTCTCTGGGCCTCTTCAGTCAAAAATTTTATGTTTTTAATTTTTAATTTTTTTTGCTTCACTGGAATGGGATGAAACTTGGTGACCTTTGTCGCATTAGTGAACACACAAAAAACTCATGGACATGATTTGGATATGTTTAAGGGTCGAAAAAAGTCACACTTGGCTCCTTCACAGTCAAAAATGACAGACAGAGGAAATGAATGGGAAATATGAAAAAATACGAAAAATCAGAGAATCTTTTGGTGGTACAAACTACAAATCAACCACTGTGCAGAAATGAAGAGGTGACAAATAAAATGTCAAGAGTTCAAAACAGATTAAAAAACTGACACTTCAAATCAGCATTTCAAACAAAAACAAATCTAAACTTTGACAAAAAGTAGTCTTTGAGAATATAAATCCAAATCTACAACTTATATATAAGTATAAATTATATTTATACTTATACTTAAGTATAAATCCAAATCCACAACTTAATAAAAATAAGTATTTATGTCTAAAAACCACTAGAGAATTTATAAGCCACGTTTTATAGAACTAGGAATCTAGTGTTACACCATGGCATTACAAAAGTCAGATGGCACTAATCTACCTTTAAAAATTGGATTTCAAATACCTTGTTTCTATTGTAACATGGAAAACTGTTTTCATTTTTAAAAAAATCATTTTAAAATAGCCTGTATTACAAAAAAAAGTGTATTATTTTCAATTGGGAAAAATAGATAATAAAAATGTTATAAATATTGCATATATCATAAAACCCTTTGCGAGAAAAATTTCCTGGAAAAACATTACATTTCAAGGCTTCGTTCACTTTTGACGGCGAAGGAGCCGAGTGTGACCCCTAAATGAACAGGACCTGGGTAATTTTCTCATAATATACACTGCAGCATCAGTTCTCAGTCTCTCTAAACCCCGTCTTCCCATGAGCCTCCTCTGCTCTGATTGAACGAAAAGGTCCATTAGCATATCTGAATTTCAGCTCTTCCTCAGCACTTGATACACAGTGACACGAACAGTAACGATGGTGTCGGTTTTATTGTATCATTCTCATCTATTTGAAGTGCATCAAACTGGATTCACAGCACAGAAAACAGCATCTTCTTGACATGAACAAGACGAATCAAACTCTTCCAGTTTTACAATGTAGCTTGAACAAAGATTTTAGTAGGACGAGCAAGTTATCTTATCTTGTGTAATCTAATCAAGAATGCTCTAAGCATGTTGCTAACAAAAGTTGTTTTGTTTACCTTTTTTAGATTCTCAAGTATTTGTCCAAAACTTGTTCTAACTCAATTTGGAAAGTTATCTGAACAAACAATTTTACATTGAACAATGTTCTGCCTGTTCCCTGCATGCATTGCAGCTTGATCAAATTAAGTGGCCACTATTATTAAATTATTGTAGTTAGCTTTGAAAATCCAACAAAATGAAAAAACATGCTTGTTAAATGCTAAACAATCTTAAGTTGCCTTGACAAGAAATTTTGAGTTTAAAAGACTACCCGTTTCTCATTAAATGAAAAGGGTATTTAAGTTTACTTTCAGTTATGTAACTGAAACTGAGACTGGACTTACTGACGACTAGTTTTAGGAATAATGGGAGAGGTATGGAGCCCCGCAAATTTCATGCAAAAATAGTAGGCTAAGTTATGCGCTCAATTTAGGAAATTGAGGGAATGAAATAGTAAATTGCGTGCACGATTTAGCAAATCGAGGGAACAAAATAGTAACGCGTGCACAATTTAGCAAATTGAGGGAACTAAATAGTAAATCGCGCGCACGATTTAGCAAATCGAGGGAACGAAATAGTAACGCACGCACGATTTAGCAAACTGAGGGAACTAAATAGTAAATCGCATGCACAATTTAGCAAATTGAGGGAACTAAATAGTAAATTGTGTGCACAATTAAGCAAATTGAGGGAACTAAATAGTAAATCGCGCGCACGATTTAGCAAATCGAGGGAACGAAATAGTAACGCACGCACGATTTAGCAAACTGAGGGAACTAAATAGTAAATCTCTGTCACGGGCACACAAGAACAAGATGTTGGGATCCAGTTGCAGCATTTATTGGGCAATCCACAATCGTACATCCAAAACAGGCAGGGGTCAAAATCCAGAAAACAGTCCACAAAACAAAAAGCCAGAGATACAAAAGTGCACGTCACAATACAACAAACCACAACCAAGGACAGAAACAACCGAGTATAAATAGACAGACACTAATGATGAACACAAAACAGCTGGGTGCAATGACAATGAGATAATGAGTCCAGGGAAGTGTCTTATGGGTAATGTAGTTAGACAGGTGACAAAAGTCCATGTTGGAGTGCCCTCTGGTGGCTAAACGGGGCACTCCAACTCATGCCATGCCAATTGGCAAATTATAAATAGTAATGCGTGCACGATTAGCAAATCGAGGGAACAAATAGTAACGCGTGCACAATTTTGAAACGCGCGCATTAGCAAATCGGGAACGAATAGGAGCAAACGAACTAAATAGTAAATGCGTGAGGGAACTAATAGTACACGATTTAGCAATCGAGGGAACAAAATAGTGCACAAGCGAACAAATAGTAAATCACACGCACGATTAGCAAATTGAGGGAACTAATAGTAAATTGCGCGCACGATTTAGCAAATCGATCGAAATAGTAAATTGCGCACACGACTTAGCAATCGAGGGAACAAATAGTAAATCGCGCGCACGATTTAGCAATTGAGGGAACAAATAGTAAATCGCGTGCACGATTTAGCAAATCGAGGGAACAATCGATTTAGCAAATCGAGGAACAAAATAGTAAATCACGCGCACGATTTAGCAAATCGGGGAACGAAATAGTAACGCGTGCACTAGCAATTGGGGAACTAAATAGTAAATCGCGCGCATGATTTAGCAAATCGAGGGAACTAAATAGTAAATTGCGCGCACGATTTAGCAAATCGAGGGAAAATGGTAAATCGCGCACGATTTAGCAAATCGAGGGACAAAATAGTAAATCGCGCGCACGAATCGGGAACAAAATAGTAAATCGGTAGCAAACGAGGGACAATTTAGCAAATCGAGGGAACAAAATAGTAAATCGCGTGCACAATTCAGCAAATCGAGGGAATGAAATAGTAAATCATGTGCACGATTTAGCAAATCGAGGGATCGAAATAGTAAATTGTGCGAACGATTTAGGAAATTGAGGGAACAAAATAGTAAATCATGCGCACAATTTAGGAAATCGAGGGAATGAAATAGTAAATCGCACACAATTCAGCAAATCGAGTGATCGAAATAGTAAATTGTGCGAATGATTTAGGAAATCAAGGGAACAAAATAGTAAATCATGCACACAATTTAGGAAATCGAGGGAATGAAATAGTAAATCGCACACAATTTAGCAAATTGAGGGAACAAAATAGTAAATTGTGCACACAATTTAGGAAATCAAGGGGAAATTTTTTTTTTTTTTTTTCCTGCATGTCATGTAAGGGGCTCGGTGGAGATGGAAACACATTTGCTGAATAAATTCTGATGTAGCGAACATTAAACCCATGTGACTAATCGGCTGTTTCTGCTGATGGTGTTTTATTTACTGTTGGTTATAGGTTAACAATACCACCTTCATCTGCTCAAACAATTTGATGGAAACGCACCTAATTCACTTCTTTTTTTTTCTTTTTTTTTGTGAACTTTAAAATGATTCACTCTAGGTTTGGATGGAAACCCAGCTATTAGCTATGTTTCCATTCAAAATTGTGATTTTAATAAAGCAGCGTTTCCATCCAATGAGTCAAAGAGAGCAAAATTGTCCATGTGTTCCTGATAAACTGGTGCTAAATATCTCTAAGAAAACTATGTTTTGTGTATAATAATAGGCTATAATACATTACTTGTTCTAACTCAATTTTGGAAAGAACACAATAAATGCATTTCTGAGAAAGATGCTGTTTCGGAATGCAGTCATGTAAGACAGTTCTGGAAGGTAATTATACCAAACCACTTTGATGACAGACTTTGCTCAGGCCTTTCAGAACAACAAAAACAGTATTTTAGGTGCTGTGCAAAAAGATTGATTTGCTGGTTAATCAAGTTAAGCCCAAAGTCAGCCTTTCAAAGTATACTTCACTTAAATGTACGCGTACACAGGCGTTCAACGCATGTTGTACAAATGAGGGTACTTTCTAACTTCTTCACACAATCTGTTGTCTATGTAGGCCTCCATTCTCGCTGTAGCTTGCATGTGTTCCGCTCTGTTCTGTTTATGCAGGTTTTCTTTGACTGCCTTGTGAATTGACGCCCCCAGGGCATGGTTGCCACCTTGTGGATGAACTAATTACTGCAAAAAAATAAAATAAATGTGCATGTGCAACCTGAGCGCACAATTACAAAAATCCGGCAGTGAGTGTACAGTACACGCGTACTGTTCTGATGACGAAATTCGCATTACGCGCACTGTACGCTGACCCTCGCGTAGGCATTAAAAGTGAAGTATATTTTGGGCTTTATGCCGCCCCATTTTTTTATGCGCAGCGAGGAATTTATTCCTTATTGCTCAGTTCACACTGTACAATTTTAGCCCCGATTTTCACTCAACCGACAGACTTTGTGAAATTGCTGACAAATGCCCAAAATCTGAGGGAAAAACATTTTTTTCTAATTGGATAAAACATTTTTCTGACTCAAACGAGCACATACATTTTAATGCACGTTTTTAGAATGTATGTGCATCCTGGTGTTTCCATCCAGCAGTTTTTGATACAATATCCCAAAATGTGCATAAAAAAGGTCGATGAATACTTAGACCTGTAGCGACTTCATTTATCAGCACTTTGATATTTGACACTTTGCAGAGCTTTTACATTCACAAACAGCTGTTTTACACACTACATGAAACAAACATAATAGAAGTATTAATTTCAGTAACAATATTAGCAATATATTTGTTACATGATTTAATTATTATTGCTCATGTTAGCTCAGGTCCATTATATTACCAGATACAACTTTTGATTTTAATAATGTGTTAGTAAATGTTGAAATTAACATAAACTAAGATGCTTTAGAAGTTTTTTTTTTTTTTCATTGTTAGTTTGCGTTAATGTTAACAAATGCAACCATATTGTAAAGTGTTACCAGATCATTTAAGGTAGGCTATAAGTGCTCTGTTTCGGTGAAAAGTAGGCTAATACACACCTTCAGGTGTCATAAAGCGGCCGCGTTCAGTTCGACCTGCATTCATTCTCAGTAATTCAGCGTTTCGGAGTCAAGTATTCCGCTCATATAACTTTCTTATATGTAAATTACTTTCTTATCCTGCTTAGAAACAGCCCACGGTAATGCCTCCGTTTGTGTTTTAGTTCTCGTGCGAGGTTGTGTGTGAAAGAGAGAGAGAGAGAGAGAGAGAGAGAGAGTCTATGCAATACTTCAAAGAAACCTGCCTCACTACAAAATGAATGCTTTTTAGTATAGCAAAGGTATTTTATTGATTTATTGTGAGAGGAAAAGTTTTAAAATGAATTTTGGACTACATTTGTTCATTTTACCTGACAGGTTGTCATATGCATTTGCTTAACCAGTGCCTCTGTGTTTTTTCTAGCTCTTCTGCTGTGATAGATTTTAAGGCTCTTTGAAACAGCTGACATGATTTGAAACTTTAATGCGGTCAAGACCTGGAGAAAAAAAAAAGATAACCAACGACGCCCTAAAACGTCTGTCAGCCAATCAGAATCAAGCATTCCAGAGCGCGCTGGTATAAATGCGTCGTGCTGGCTTCCCATATTCCTCAGATCAACACTTGCGCCGCGGTGTGGCGTTGCGCGGGCGCGCGCTTCTGTACTAGATAGACTGCAGCCTGTAAAAGAAAACATGAGCTCCCGTACAACCACTGGACCATATCGAAATCACTTTTTTGTTTTTAGTAATACTCTCACATTCGGATCAAAATTATTTCAATCCAGTCATTTCGTCTCTTTCCGTTTCCAAATTTATGATCAAGTGTAAACATTAGCAATACAGAACCACGTATGCATGATCAATACCATCACTACACTGCACATTAAAGCTTTAGTTTAAAAGATTGATGCATTTAAAGGGGAAAAAAGCAGCAGAACATGCCAAAAATTTGATGTTACAATCCTATTTTATATTTCAATGAATTAGGCGTAGTAAACAACCTATTCGAACTATTAAATCTCAGTTGTTACTGTGAAATGTAGTGATAAATAACTAATACAATGGAAAGTCACATGACCTAGTCTATGTGGTCACTAATAACACTAAATAGGCCTACTATCAGAGGCATGAAGTAGGCTAAATAACATAAACATTAGCGTGAAACACCTCAATGTATACACAACTGAGCAATAAAAAGAAATCTGAGCAAATGTGGTGCTTCGTGAAGGGAATTCTTCGAAGTAATAAAAAATAATAAAAGCATCATTCTACCAATATTTTTAAAGTACAAATATGCCTATGACATAAAATCATCATTTTAACAATATTTTACAGTACAAATATGCCTATGACATAAAATCATCATTTTAACAATATTTTACAGTACATATATGCCTATGACATAAAAGCATTATTTTAAACATATTTTACAGTACAAATAGCCTGTGCATACTGACCTATACAAAACAAAATTTACAGTACTTTACAGTTAAATGACATATTGTTTTTTTTTTTAATAGGTAACTTGATACACGGCGTGAAAGTACTTTTCCTCTCAGCAAATGTTCCTGGTATTAGCTGCACCAGAAAGCTCTGATCCACACAAACTGACGCATCAGTCACTCAGCGGTGACGCGCACGGGAGGAGGAGCGCGAGCGCGTTTAAATAGCCGCTCTCCATCGTTAAAAGGTTCAGAAGCAGCTACTGCAAACTAAGAAACAACCAGCTATTCTTTACCACTCTGACTCAAAACCACACGCGCAAAAAAAACATGATTAAGAAAATGAGTCCTTCAGAGAATGAGTTTGACATCCCTGCGAAGAACTGCTACAGGATGGTCATTCTCGGATCCACAAAAGTTGGGAAAACGGCGATAGTGTCCCGCTTTCTGAACGGACGCTTTGAGGAGCAATACACGCCGACCATAGAGGACTTTCACAGGAAACTCTACAGCATCAAAGGAGATGTGTATCAGCTGGACATTTTGGATACTTCAGGGAATCATCCGTTCCCAGCTATGAGGAGACTGTCTATTCTGACAGGTAAATATCAGACTATATAATCTCATTAAATAAAACTCAGTGTTTTAACAGCGATGCCATAGAAGCAGCATTTTTTTTTTTTTTTGGTTCCATAAAGAACCTTCTGAAGAGTTCTAAAAAAGAATTTTTGGAACATTTTTAAAAAAAATCTAAAGAACTTTTCCCACTATAATTTTTTTTTTTTTTTTTTTTTGGAATGGATTTACATGCAAATAAAGAACCTTTCTTTTTTTTTTTTTTTTCTAACTAAATAGTAGTCTGCATTTCTAATCATTCCCCCTACTCTTTTGGCTACAGGTGACGTTTTCATCTGGTGTTCAGTCTGGACAACCGCGAGTCGTTTCACGAGGTGCAGCGGCTCAAACAGCAGATTTACGAGACCAAGTCCTGCCTTAAAAACAAGACCAAAGAGAACGTGGACGTGCCTCTGGTCATCTGCGGGAACAAGGGCGACCGCGAGTTCTACCGCGAGGTTCAGCGCGAGGAGATCGAGCAGCTGATCGCCGGAGACGAGCAGTGCGCGTACTTCGAGATCTCCGCCAAGAGGAACACGAACGTCGACCAGATGTTTCAGAGACTCTTTGCTCTCGCCAAGCTACCCAACGAGATGAGCCCGGACCTCCACCGCAAGGTTTCCGTGCAGTATTGTGACATTCTGCACAAAAAGTCTCTCAGAAACAAGAAGGTGAAGGACGGCGACGCGTACGGCATCGTTGCGCCTTTCGCGCGCCGACCGAGCGTGCACAGTGACTTGATGTACATCAAAGAGAAGGCGATAGGAGGCGGACAGACCAAGGACAAAGAGAGATGCATCATTAGCTAAAACCGAGCCGTCCAAAGCACTGCTGCGGTCATTATGAGACGCACACTGTTGTTGTGCCTATTGCGGTGACTCCGAAAGGAGCGCGTTCGCGCCGGCGGTTGAAGTCAGTCATCGGCTTGAGCTCTCACCTCGCGACGTGGAAGCGCATGTAATGCTCGCGAGATCTCCTGTACAGAATATGGACTTTGTTCTGTTCAGTCTGAGCGCTCTGTGATGTGGCTTACAAGTATCAGCTCCATGCTTAAAAAATGTGCTTTGTTAGAACATTTGCCTTTTTGGGTGCTGAAGGGAGTTGCAATGTCAGCTGTTTACATTTTTTTTTTTTGGTTAAACTTTATCACAAAGAAATCAACTTGAATGTTTTATTGCATTTGGAACAATTTTTTATTGTCAATGAATGTATATTTATTCTTCTATGTCATTGTTGAATTGAACACGTGGAAAAATAAAATTTTTTGTCAAGAATGCACGTTTCCTCGTTACTTTTCAAGTAGCCTAACACATTTATATATGTTCTTACAGACCTACAACTGAAAACTAGTAGCTACATCTAATATAGTCCAGATATATCCTTTAAAACTGCACTAATCTGAAAATAACTTCTACTCAAACTTGACGCCAAAAAAAAAAAAAAAAAAATCTACCTAATTTAGCACATTTGAAATATGGTCTCTTCTATCTGAAAGCTTGAAGCTAAAGCCCACCTTGAGTATATATGCTTCAAAACTGCAGAACAACCTAAAAAAATACCTTAGGATGATCAAAAATATAAAAGTATAAATATTCCAAATATATTTCAAATGTAGTAATCTAAAGAAAAAAAAAATTCTAGGATGCACAAACTTGTCATTTTTGTATGCACACTTCACGCCAGCAAAAACCACTTGTAATTGATCTATTATGGCTTGCAATGAGGCTCCAATACTGTCTGAGTCTGAAAAATATGGTTTCATCTATCTGCTAAAGCCCATCGAGGATAAATATTCCAGATATATTCTTTAAATCTCAAAATACCTTCTATGAGGCTCAAATAATTGTCATTTGTATGTTGTGCACAGTTGGCGCCAAGAAAGCACAGCTTGTAATTAACTAATTTGGCTTGGAACGAGGCCTCAATATTGTGTCTGCGTGCAGAATTATTAGGAAAGTTGATTTTCTGATCATTTTTTTCCAGGCACATCTTACCAATTCCAAACCACATTAATCTTAATAATTACTATTAATTTTGTATTTAATCATTTATTAGTGATATATAATTGCTCATGAAGGCTGGAAATGAAAGATTCCTTATTATTATTTGTTATGTTTTCAATAAAATGAGCCAAAAAAGAGATTTAACTCAGACTGAAAAGTTAAACATTATTGAATGCTCATGAGAAGGATGCCATACTAATGCAATACTAGAAACTGCAGTTAAGGCATGACCACTGGACAGTGAAATGCTCATTGGGTCAGCAGGGTCAGATTAAAACAGGTGGAGAAGAAAAGACACGTTAACTGCAAAAGAATTAAGAAATAAGTGTGAAACCATCAGAAACCCTTTAGTATTTCACAACACTTCAGCTTGTGATTCTTATTAAGTGCGGGTCATTTTTTAGGATTCTTTACCTAACTTAAGTCTCTGAGATCCTGACACCAGGTAGGTTTCAGTTCTGGAAAATGGTGTCGCTGGAGACTAAAGTGTTCCTGGTTTCAAACTTAATTCTTCACCTTGATTATTTTGCAGTTAACATTAGTCTTTTCTTCTCCACCTGTTTTTGTCTGACCCTGCTGACCCAATGAGCATTTCACTGTCCATTGGTCATGCCTCACCTGCCATTTCTAGTATTGTATTAGTATTGCATCCTTCTCGTAAGCATTTAATAATTTTTTATTAAATGAGTAAAATCTCTTTTTTGGCTCATTTTATCTGTAAAAGAAAACCTACCTAATAATTATGCACACCTGAATATAAGGCATTTTTCATTTTCAGCCCTCATGAACAATTATATATCACTAATAAATGATTAAATACAAAATTAATAGTAGTTAGATTGATGTGATTTGGAATTGGCAAGATGTGCCTGGAAAAAAAAGATCAGAAAATCAACTTGCCTAATAATTCAGAACACAGAGTATTAAAAAAATGTTTTATCTAAACTTGCCCCTAAAGCTCATCTTGAATATAAATATTCCAGATATATGCATTTAAAGAAGCAGTAATCTGATAATACCTTCTAGGATGCTCAAGCTTTGACATTTGTATGCTGTGCACACTCTTGACACCAAGAAAACACAGCTTATAATTTATTCATCTTGCTTGAAATTAGGCCTCAATATGAGTACATTAAAATATAATTTCATCTACCTACTGCAAGTCCATCGAGGATAAATATTCCAGATATATTCTTTAAAAATGCAGAAAAATCTCAAAATACCTTCTATGGTGCACAGAAAATTGTCATTTGTATGTTGAGCACACTTGACACCAAGCAAGCATGGCTTGTAATTAACTAATCTATTATGGCTTGAAATGAGGTCCCAATATTGAATCTGAGTATAATTTTAAAAAATAAATAATTATAAAAAATGGTTTATCTAAACTTGCCATTAAAGCTCATCTTGTGTATAAATATTCCATACATTTTATATATATATATATATAATGTGTGTATATTATATTATATATATATATATATATAATAATATATATATATATTAATATATATTATATATATATATATATATATATATACCTTCTAAAAACTGTCTTATGTTGATTTCAAGCAAAATTGCTTGTTATTTCAGTCATTTATCCAGTTTAAGACAATACTGTCTCAGGTCTGGTAAATATATGGTTTCATTTTTAAGTGCAAGTAAAAACCTCTATCGAAGAAGTGATTGAATTTAATGCACAAACTATGACAAAGTACACAGTAACCATTCACCGACACAAAACACATGATTTTGCAAATGCTATGCCCAAAGTAAAAACAATATATATATATACACACAAAAATTACAAAAATAACGTGGCTGAATCACTGTCGCCTCTTCCGGTGTAAACAAGTGTTCGTGTGTTCATCCATGCGTCCTCTCATGAAGGTTTGGGGATGTCAAACATGCACAGGCTCTTGTATTTCTGCAGAAGCTGGTTCTTGGTCTGGACCTGCTCTCTGAGGGTCTGCAGTCTGCTCTCCTGCAGCGCAGGACTCAAGTCGATCCCCGGCATGGCTGAGATCTGCTCCCGAGCCTCCTGAATCTTCGTCTTCAGTTTGTTCAGCTCCTGATGTACGTCTGGACTTTCCTTATCCATGCTATTGACAGGTGGATGCAGACAGGCCGTTAATATTGCGCAACATTAAACTGATGTTGTTTACAGAGAGCAGATAGTAAAGCGAACATCCCGAGATATTCCCGGATTTTAACGAAACTAACATCGCGATATGAGCATTCTGTTCCTTAAAACATAAAACAGAAGAATGATTACTTCTTACCATTTTATTACGTCGTGAATAATGGGTAAAAAGGAATAATCTTCAGCCTCTTCTACCACCGGTACAGCAGTCGCCATGTTTGCGCTGAGAGGCTGCTACGTCATCAACGTGCGTCTGCGTCTCTGTGTAAACAACGTAATGATGATGACTCTGTTTTTATCTATAAAATTATATAGCTATCCATTTGTCTGTCAATATTATATTATTTTATGATGTTTCTCTTCGTCTAAGCCGGGGTTTAAACTGGGGTCATGGTAGAGTTTAGAGAAATGTAACAAAACAATAACTGATTTAAATAAATAATACAGTAGCTACTACAGTGAATAGAAACAAAGTAGTAAATATAACACAGTGTCAACTAAATATTTTCAAAATAATATTTTACACATTTATAACATACATTTTCACAGTATAAAATGGGTTTATATACATAAAATTTGGGGGTCTGTAGCACTAAAAGATTGAAAACTGCCTGATCTATGGCACATTGTGCGTTTAGCAGTAATAATCTAACTCGTCCATAACAATTCAGCTCTAATATCTGAGTCATACCACAAAACCGGTATGATTTGAGTCCCTCTGACCTTTTTTAGTGTATTTTATCTATCGGGCCACCAAAATATATTTTTAAAAGCTTTTTGTATTAATTGAAATGCCTCCTTTAATAATGTTTAAAAACATGACATACATTTTATCTTCATATTAGAAATTATTTCGTTTTTTTCAGTTGACACCACCTATTTTGTCATGTCCCTCAAGGCCTTCTATGAAAATGTACTTGTGATATGCATAATAAAATGAGAAAAAAATTCCATTTATTTTGTCATTCCCATAAATATTCATCTGTGCTTTTTTGCAAGTAAATTCATGATTATTCATTAAAATCACATTATGTAGTTCCGTACCTCAGTAACCCCTCAACCCCGTTACACAAACCATAATGAACTGATACTTATGTGACATCAATAATAGGAAGTGACATCACAGAAGTCATCTGAACAGCACTGTGAGCAAGTTACCACCTTCTTTAATAATTATGACTAAATTATGTTGTGAAATTGTGTTTGTCGAGCTTAAAGACTCAACCCCGTCACATCAATTAAGGATAGAAAACTATTACTTGAGAAAATGATCTTTGTTATTTCAACATTATTCATGATTTCTTAATATCATGCATGCCATGTGCTCTCCATTTATTCACTAGATTTAGAGCAGTGGACAATTTGGGCAAAAAAATCGCAACCCCCTCACACCTACATTTTTATTATTATTTTTTTTGTTAAGTTTATGAAAAAGTAACTTAAAGTTGGTTCTGAACTGAAATGTTCAGAGCAAGCATAAGAATACTGATTTTAGTTCAAATTCTGAAGTTAGGCCTTTGATGAATCAAAAATGATGAGGTTTATGTCACAAAAAGTGCCCATTTCAGGCTTTAGTAATGCAAAAGTGTGAGATTTTATGTAACTTTTATATTTGCAGTTACTGAATTAGTGTGAGGGACATCTGATTAAGAGGAAAATGTTGATTTGATCACAAATACATTTTATAATAATATTCAGAGAGCTCCCATAGTGTCCATAACTTAAAATAATGACCAATAATAATAGGGATTTGATGCCTGAGATGGGAAAATATGTTTTTCTGGAAGATAAATATGGCATTAATGTTTTGGGTTGTTCAGAAAAGTAATACATTTTGGTAAAAAATCTAAAAATGTGTAAGTCCAAATTGTACCGGTTTCATGGAATGACTCATCTAGTTTATCTAGTACTTGTCAATTACTGACCTCAAACTTAAAGCTAAAATGCTCAACACATGATTGTACATTTAAGTAAGTTTGTCCAGACAGCATTACTGGGTCTATAGAAAGAAACATCTCTTATTATTTGATCAAATTTTTTAATAGGCTACTTATTAGTTTATTTATGTCTTGGTCATCTGATGAGGAAGGAAAATACAATACGTCCAACATTCCAGGAAATCTAATATCTATTACATGTATTGATAAATGTTTATTTTTTTGTCCTCTGTTAACCCATCATCACACCCTCTGCCCTTATGTTCTGAATATGTTTATTCACACTAAATGGCCTCATGATAAATGGCCTAATTCCTGAAACCACATTCCTGTAGATTTGGAAATATTTGCATTGGCATTTCTGTATTATTGATTTTCATAATCTGTGTCCCAGATATGAATGCTATGAAAATGTTAATTGTACACCTTTTGTCAGTTTATGTGCATATGGCAGATCTATGGCCATTGTATCCTCATAAACGTTTTGTTTTTCATGTCAGTTTCTCATGGGTTCCTAGAAACCGCACCAGCGTCTTTATACCTTCTCAAACATTCACAGTGTTGTGCATCGATCAGCATGTGACTTCTCTGCCGGTGGCTTTGAACACATGCACTTCTACTATTTGAATATGCATGCATGATTATTAATGTTCTAATACATCTTTTGCAGTGACCTGACATCTAGAAACATTTTAAATTTGCTTTGTCAAACCTATAAAACAGGAAAGAACATAAATATTTGGGCTGCTAAAGGATTAAAATGAATAGCATAAATAATCAATTTAAAAACTATATATTTTGTCACCTTTAACTTGAGGTATATTTAATACTTCTGCCTTTTTGGTAATTTTCCCTGCTCTTTAATGCAGCATCGAATGCTTGGACAAACAGACCACACAATAAAGTATTTTGAAATGTTTTAGTATGCATGAGAAAGAAGGATTTAAATTCAGTTTGCAGGCCTTGTTTATTATCCTGCTTTCATTTTATTATGCTTAACTAATAAAAGATGACAAACATGTTTTTTCGTTTCTTTGTTACGTAAGTCACTCTAATCAACACATATGAAGCAGACATTTATTCATGGCACAATAACATTTAACTGAATTTGTGGTCAAATGAAAACACACATTTATCTTATAGTGATTAGTGTAAACATGATTTTCTAAAATTAGCATTTAATCTTAGTCTTGATTGTTTGCATTACTCAGAATGCCTAGTAGTTATTGTGTGCAGCTGAAAGTGATTGTTGTTTAGATGCTGTATGAGGAATTCTAGGAAAAGCTCCTGCCAATCAAGAAAAACAATTTCCAAACAGGCTGTAGAATAAGCTTAAGAATATGTGTGTTGTTTTGAAAATGTATTTATATATATTAAACATACTTTGCATACTTACTTGTTGTACAACCGTATTTAAAATATTTTATCTGTTATCATCTATTTTTCTCAATGAATATAAAAAACTAAGATCACTTAATGCTAAATATAAACATTAAACATTAAAACAATAATGTAACAAAACAATTAATGAAACTGCAACAATAAAATGAAGTCGTATACAAAAATATAACAGAAATCATACTTAATTAAGTGCAACCTATAAAACATGTGACAACTTGCCCCAACCTGATCTAAAATCTGAAATTTTATATTTTTGGATTAAATTTAAGATCTAATTTAAGAATGTTAAAAAGGTTTTTAAAAAATTCTAGAGAAAACAGTGTTAGCCCAGCTAACAATAAATATTATAAGAACATTTTGCTCATGTTCCCATTAAGTTATAAAAATGTTATTTCTGAATCTTCCCTTAATGTTCAAAACATCCAGTTTTTTAAATGTTTTAAAAATGTTGTTTTTTCTTGGTTATATGAACGTTAAGGGAACATTCCTCAAACTTTATGGGAATGTTACTTTTGAATGTTCTCTGAACATTCCGAAACAAGTAACATTTAAAAAATGTTAGACAAACTAAAACATTTCAGAAAAAAAAAACATTCCAATGAACATTCTATTAAAGAACGTTCCAAGAACGTTCTGAGAATGTGCATGTGTGTGTCTGTGTGTGTGTCTCTGCAAGTGTGTGTGTGTGTGTGTGTGTGTGTGTGTGTTTGTGTCTGTGCGTGTGTGTGTGTGTGAGAGAGAGAGTGAGTGAGTGAGTGTGTGTGTCTACGTGTGTGTGTGCGTGAGTTTCTGTGCATGTGTGTGTGTCTGCTTGTGTGTGTTTTAGTGTGTGCATGTTTATGCATGTGTGTGTCTGTCTGTGCATGTGTGTGCTTGTCTGAGAGTGTGTCTGTGCATTTGTTTTTGGGTGTGTGCATGTCTATGCATGTGTGTGTGCGTCTATGCGTGTGTGTATGTGTGTGTGCACATCCTGTCAGTAAGGTGTTGTTTTATTTGTTCAGCTCTGACATGCTTGAACAGCTTGATTGTTCTGACCGGACAGTTACCAAACCCTCTGCAGCACGTGGTCCATCAGTTATTATTCATTAATCACGAGCCACCTCCATTATTTCTCACACTGCTGGCACACACTGGGTGGTCATTAACAGGATGTTTTGATGGAAGCACATTGTTTGCCAATCACGTTTCCTCATTGCAGTATTCTGTCCGATCAATTCTGCTGAAACGCACAATCGATACTTTAGTCTGTTTGCTTGTTAGGCCATTAAGAAGATCAAGTCATGCTGAGATGATAAAATCATGTATATCATACACTGTTTGAAGGCCAGTTATAGTGTGTTGTCGTGCTACAAATGAATACTTGCTTTCTTTAACAACAACAGAAAAAGGCAGAAATAAAAATCAAAGTTACAATGGAAGTGAATGTGGCCACTTGTGGCCATATATATATATATATATATATATATATATATTTTATTTTTATTTTTTTTTAAATGGTAAACTGTAAATTAGTTTGTCAATGAATCTTGCTGCAAAAGTTCAAGTTCAAGGGAGTGTCAATGGCATGAAAAGGTGATGATACAGACTGTACTGTACTGATATTGTCCTTCTCTTTTGACTTCAGTGACATTTGAGTTCAACTCTTTTAGTTCACGCCTAGATTATCACATCATGCTGATCTTTTGTTTTGGAGGGAGAGACTCTGTTCTGTTGAAACCACCCGAGAAAAATCTATTGGAAGATTTTTCAGTCAATAGGAACACAGGAAACCTTGAGGAAAGAATTTTGTTTATTGGAAAATGACTGTTACGCAATACAAATGGAATTACAACCATATTAATAATTTAATGCAATGTGTATTGCCAAAAAGTTAATAAGACCCCACGTGTATACTCTCATCTTGCCAATTAATGTTTTTAAGTGTGGGCTGAGTCTCAGGTCAGGTCATCGTGATATAAATGAGAGAAAATACAAGTTGTTTTGTCTAGTCACTGTGATTTTTTTTTTTTTCTCTCCAGCTTCTTATGAAATGTTCTACCTTTGCAGTTTCACACTCCAGTGGTTTGTAACATCCGCTTCCTGACCCTTTAGGTCCAAGAAAACTGTGGTCTTGACAGGTCAGCTAAACATAGTGACCACATTAGTGACCATTTGTTCCATTAACGGCAATCGGTAACGGTAACCTGTCAATCTTTGACAAACTTGCGCAGTCTGTAATGCACTGGTTTATGCAGTTTAAAACCCGGATGACACACTTGCCCTCTTCTGGTGTATTTAACCCTCCTATTGTTCAGGGTTATTATCATCAGATGAAAACTAAAACTATAACCATTAAAATAGCATTCTCAATGATACTAAAATAACACAGCTCTTGTGTTGCAGTTCAGTTTGACCTACATTTGCTTAAAACTTTAGTTTCTTCTTGACATTTAGTGGCTTTTTTCTCATGTAAGATCATGAATATGCATCCAAAGTTTCAACACAGTGCTTTGGAAAAGTTGTACAAATTTTTGTTGACTATGATGGTGTTAGAAGTTAAGTGCGTTGGATAAAAGTCCCGAGGAAGGTTAAAGGGATAGTTCAACCAAAAATGAAAATTATACCATAATTTACTCTCCCTCAAGCCATCCTAGGTGTGTATGACTGTCTTCTTTAAGACAAACACAATCGGAGATATATTTAAAAATACCCTGGCTCTTCCAAGCTTTATAGTGAATGGTACTCCTGATTTTGAAGCCCAAAAAAGTGCATCCATCCATTATAAAAGTAATCCATACGACTCCATGGGGTTAATAAAGGCCTTCTGAAGTGAAGCGATGGGTTTTTGTAAGAAAAAATATCCATATTTAATACTTTATAAACTAAAATAACTAGCTTCTGGCAGACAGCCTACGCAAATCGACTTGCGCCAAAAGAGTAACTTCTGAACCGATGCATGACGCAATGACGAACGTGGAAGCACAGAGGAGAGAGCAAAACAAAACACCTGTCATGAATTAGAAATCTAAAATGAGAGTTTTTAAAGAGAAATGTTGGAGGATTTCGATTTAAGAGTTCGATTTGGTGTGAAGACTAAAAACGTGCAAAGCACAATGTTCTCTCACCATTTCTGATTTCTAACACACACTCACAGCATTTGGCCGCTCTTGTGGCTGTCAGAGCAGAAACAAAAGCTGGTCTCTGTATGTTTTTCTGTCGTCATTCATATGTAAATTGCGCAAGATTATTTTGTCCATTACGTCTAAAAATCTGAAAAAAAACATACATTTACCCACCCATAAACCCTCCACTCGAAGAAATCAGGACAGAAGTGGTTGAAAGTGGACAAAAGAGACAGATTAAAATACCAGGTGTAAATGTGTATGTGTCTCCCTCGTCTACTTGTGATCTGACCAAAACAGGGAAACAGGGCCTAAGAGACTATATTATGGAGAAGAGAGAGATTTTAAAAATGTTTAAACATAGTAAATGTAACATAGGAAAAGTAACATGCATTACATTTAAAAAAAAAAAAAAAACTAAAATATGAATGTGTACATTTATAAAGTAATGTGTTACTTTAATTATTACATCAAAAAAGTAATCTGATTACTTGTGTTACCACCAACACTGTCATGTTTCCTGCAGTATTGATTTAGTCACTAACTTAAGTAAAAGAGTGAGATAATCATTCTTGCAATTCAGCTTAAATCTTCATTACGTTACTGCCATTTTATTGACTTTCCAAAGCCAATTTTTCCTCACATTTGGCAGTCAGTAAGTGTTAATTTGGGGGTCTGAGCACACACATTCCTGCCTAAAAGTCCAGCTCAGACCAGCATGGGTTTTAATGCTGATTATAGGATGGATATGCATGGATTTTTTTTATGGATTTACTTGAATAATATTTGAGAAATGCATTAAGAAATTTAGATCACCAGCAAAAAATGTTGGTTGACGGGTTAAAGGACACCAGCATCCTGAGCTCAACACACACTTGTGCTGCTGTTTTTCCAGCAGGGTAATTACTATCTGTTACGTAAGCACTCACTCACCCAAGCCAGATTCCGGAGCTTTTCTCCATAATTTCCATTAAGAGACAATAAATTGGATCTGTGTTGTGCCAGATAGGGCCAACGGACATGCCAGCCTTCACAGGCACCTTTACAGCACACACTGTCTGATTGTATTCAGACTCTCCTTTCGCTTCTCCATGACGTGTGTGAGCAGACTTTCAGTGTCTGGCACTGTAGTCAAGAAATTTTTCCAGGTCTTCTTGCTGCTGAGAGTGTGTGTATTTGAAATGAAGCACATGTATGTATGCAAGAAGTAATGATGAAAGTCCCTTAAAAAATTACACTAAGTTTGAGGTCACTAAGATCACACTTTATGCTGAAAATGCTGAAAATTCAGCTTTGATCACATGGAATAAATTACACTTTACTATATATTCACATTAAAACCAGATATTTAAGGTCCAATTTTCACTATCAACTATGAATTTTGCCTTAATGAACTCCTAATTACTACTTATTAATTGTTAGTAAGCTAGATGTTAAGTTTGGGTTTAAAGTGGTAGGATTAAAGGATGTAGAATAAAGTCATGCAGAAGAAGGCGTTAATATGTGCTTAATACATAATAAACAGCCAATATCTTAGTAATATACATGTTAATAAGCAACTAGTTAATAGTGAGAATTGGACCCTAAACTAAAGTGTTACCTTGATAATAATGTTATATAAGATTTATATTTCAAATAAATGCTGTTCTTTTGAAGGTTATATTTGTCAACAAATCCTAAAATAAATAATATATCACAGTTTCCACAAAAATATGAAGCAGAACAACTGTTTACAACACTGATAATAATCAGAAATGTTTCTTGAGCATCAAATCAGCATATCAGAATGATTTCTGAAGGATCATGTGACACTGAAGACTGGAGTAATGATGCTGAAAATTCAGCTTTGATCACAGGAATAAATTACAGTTTACTATATATTCACATCGAAACCAGATATTTAAATTGTAAAAATATTTTGCAATTTTTTTTACAGTATTTTTGATTAAATAAATGCAGCCTTGGTGAGCAAAAGAGATTAAAACATTAAAATAAATCGTATCAACCCCAAACTTTTGAACACTAGTGCATACTTTAAGTAAGGATTTCAGTACTTTGTCCACCCCTGAAAACAGCTGAAGTTCTGTTTGGCCAGTCAGGTTAGTCACT
Source organism: Culter alburnus (assembly GCA_028476615.1). Classification (NCBI taxonomy): domain Eukaryota; kingdom Metazoa; phylum Chordata; class Actinopteri; order Cypriniformes; family Xenocyprididae; genus Culter; species Culter alburnus. Next base: position 1,497,834 of record JAOTNS010003244.1, on the reverse strand, counting down.
GTTCTGTTCATCTATACTGATTAATAGTATCTTTTTACCTCTCTTTGTGATGGTTGAAATTGTCAAACAGGTTATCAGGTGCACACAAGCCCATAGAGAAGTAGAATAAAGAAGCAGAGCGAGGCGAGTCGTGTGCTGATGTGTTGAAGGGCGTGTGACTCTCGTGTTCTCGCACGAGGAGAGAGTCGAGGCGATCAAACCCTCTCCAATCATTACCATTGACAAACTGAAGCCTTCGACTGCAACCCAGACGCTCATGTTCAGTCAGACGCTTTTGTGTTCACAATAAGGTTTCTTTGGTTAACATTCGTTCGCTACATTAGTTTACATGAACTAAAAAACTTATAAATACTTCTAAAGCATTCATTAATTAATGTGTCTCGGGTGTAATGGGACCTTACTGCATCTTTTATGCTGCAAATGAAACATTACTTGAAAGTGTTTGTACAATAACATGAACAATGATTCTGTCGACATTTACATTTACACAACCACAGTTGTACCAAACCTGTATGAATTTCTTTCTTCTGCTGAACACAAAAGAAGATATTTTGAAGAATGTTGGTAACCAAACAGTTGATGGACCCCATTGACTTCCATAGTATATTTTTCCATACTATGGAAATCAATGGTGTCCATCAACTTTTTGGTTACAAACATTCTTCAGAATATCTTCTTTTGTGTTCAACATTATTAACGGGGTCATGAACTGGATATTTTGTAATTATTTTATGTTTTCTGTGGTGCACTTATAATGTTAGCATGATTTTTACATCAAAAAAAGGCATTTTTCCTACCCTGATTTGAGCGCTCTGTTTTAAGGGGCGTGTCTGCTGTGAGACTTCAGTGTAAATGCCCATTGCTGTGATTGGCTGACATCTTTGCAATTGAAATAAGTATTACATGTGGAATGCTTTCGAATACTTTTACCACATTTTTACTATTACAGCTGCCGAGATTAACGAATCATGAAAAATTGTTGATTATTGCATTATATTTAGATCTATTCCATCACATGAAAGGTTGCAGTGATGAGCATTGAGCAGATGACAGTCTGTTGATCGTGTGTATCATTGCAACGCAATTTCTGCACTGTCTTGAAATGCTTTCACCATAACTAACAATGCAAACATGATGTAAATACAGTAAGAGATTCATTGTGTGCTGTAAGAGCGTCACTATAATGGGAGTTTTGGCAATTGTCAAGATAAACTCGCGCTGCGTGATCGACAGATTCAGCCATTATAAAAAGAGTGTTCTTTGAAGTTAAAATACTAGGATTATTCATTATGAATTTAACTCTCATTACCGGTTTAAAAATATACATTACTTACAGTTTGCTGATTCCAGAACAGTTGATTCCTGATCTTTGAACAAAAGTTTTTGGGCAAAGCCAGTCTCGTATTGCGACTTGTTCTCAAAATAGTCGCTTGTAAAATGTATAGTACAAACATGCAAGTCAGCACTGACGTGACTAGGATGTTCGTTAAAAATAAACCGAATCCATTTTTCTCTGACATCGGGATCCTTCGGCAGCTCATGCAAAATTTGTTTTTCCACAGCCAGGAACAACAAATTTGACATAATTTTATCGTAAACAACTTCTTTAGATCCATTCGCTGCTCATCGACTGAACACCAGTGGGCGGGGCCAATTATGCAATGATGTAAAAAGAAGGCGTGGTTGTCTTGCTCCAGAGGCAGTCGTATGCAAATGATTGTGCCTCATGACATCACATGACACCTCTGATCCAAACAAGGCTTTTTACAGCTTGATTATATAAATGCTTTTTCATTGATGACGAGGACGTTTTAAGTTATGGAACTTGTAGGATGTAATAATGATACAAAGACCTCTTATATAGCAATTTGATTTCTCGTGTCATGACCCCTTTAAAATCAAAAGTTGTATCTGTTAACATTAGTTTATGCATTGTGAACTAACATTGAACATCCATTTTGTTAAAGATTAATAAAACACAATAAGTTTTATTAAATAAAGATTCAAATAAAGATTCAAAAGAGACGTTGAAAATCATTTACATTAAAATATAATTAGATTTAAATGGAAAAATTAATCTTTTCAATCATAAAAATGCAAAATCGAAGCATTTTCACAAGTGCTTTCAAGACTTTGTGAAGTCTTGTTACTGTTTCATTGCGTGCCTTTTTTATTAATATTCCCAATTTGTTCTCCGCTCCTCTTGCACATCTATCTTTCTTTGCAAACTCTTATGTAACAGTGTTTAGAGGGAGGGTTTCTCCACGTGGAGGCCCGAGAAACGTGTGTGGGGCCTGTCCATGTGCTTGTCTGATTGAAATGTTCGATGGTATCGCAAATAAATTGGATTATTTCATGCTATATTTGTATTTGTTTGTCTAATCGAGGACGGGTTGGGCGTCTAAACACTATTATTAAGCTATAAATACAATGCAAAACTAAGAATAGGCCTATTGAGTATTATTGAATCATCAGTGTTTAGAGGCACCGTCTGAATGAATCCTCAAGACAAGTGACATCATCAACAGCAATCATTTTTTATCAAGCATTTCTGAGAAGAGAGAGGGGACGTGAATATGAGCATGTCGCTCCATGTGACTCATGTGTACGTATACAGAGGACGTCAAATGATGTGACTTGCCAACCAATTCAGTTCCATTTTAGTCACAGAGCACTTATCGTGTCCTATAAGAAATCAACAGACGTATACTATCTACCTCGCTAAAAACGAGCCTAGAATTATTTCTTTTCAGCATGCTTAATATTCAGGACAGATGGATGTTTTAAACGGTCGCATTGACCTGCACATCATTCTTTGACATAGCAAAAGAATTAAAATCATCTCAACCTACGCTTGGAAAATATAATCATCCAGAAAGCATTCGCAGGCTCTCATTAGTTATCCTACTGTAAATAAATGCTGTTTTTAATGCATTTTTGTGATTTTTGGTAGTTCAAGTAATCAAAAGAGGTGTTAAAAATCATGACTGTGATTACTTTACAGTTCATTCATCACTCTCAATAATTGATTGTAAAATAAAATGGACCTATAATGCCCCTTTCACAAGATGTAATATAAGTCTCTGGTGTCTCCAGAATGTGTCTGTGAAGTTTCAGCTCAAAATACCCCACAGATCATTTATTATAGCTTGCCAAATTTGCCTCTGTTTGGGTGTGAGCAAAAACACGTCCCCTTTGTTGCGTGTTCTCGGGGCGGGGTTATGTAAATTTTAGGGTTTGTGATGTCACTAACCCAGGAAGAAGCTTGTTGTAGTCTCTACCAGCCATTTGTTGTAGTCCTTAAATAAAGAATTCTTTAAAAGAAAATATCTCCCTTTGCATTGAACGTTGAGCATCATAACTTTAAATCATAATCAAGGACCCCTTCGAACTGTAATGAAACTTTGAGCCTGATTGACTTTCTCATGCTGTGCTGTTACAAAGTTCTTGAATGAGGTATGAGATTTTTGCTGCATCTGCAAAACAAAAGAAATTGAATAGACTACAGTCATGGGAATGGCAGATATGTAACCGACTGTACTTAAAGGGATAGTTCACCCAAAACATAAAAGAAGGTATTTTGAAGAAAATGCATAACCAAACAGTTGATGGACTCCATTGACTTCTGTAGTATGGAAAAAAGACTATAGCTGCTGTTTGGTTGCACACATTCTTCAAAATATCTTCTTTTATGTTCAACAGAAGAAAGAAACTCATACAGGTTTAAGTAGATGATGACAGAATTGTCAGTTTTGGGTGAACTGTTCCTTTAAGGTGTGGCTTAAGGGCCAGCAGAAGAATACATATTTACTTTGCTGATTTATTACACTAAAGCAAGCATGGGCAAAAATCAAAAAATAATGTTTCAAACCAGAGTTGCATTCTGGTTTCACATGATTATCTATTCCTCCAGACAGTGAAGGAGAGAATCAGTGTGTGTGTGTGTGTGTGTGTGTGTTATCATGGACAGTTGGAGGCCGGTCACTTATCTAATGACCCAGAGAATTGAAGCACAGGCTGCTTTCCCTTACTAACCTTCCCTTGGTGCAACAGATTGTCAACTCCCCCGTCCTCCACCCACACACACACACACACACACACACACACACACACCACTGAGTGTTTAAAAAACAAATATGATTAACCTACATCCATTAATAAAAGCTCATTTGGGTCAAACAACAGCTTGACATAACCAGACACATATCATCGGCTAGAATATATTAAGCATGAACTGAATGTAATGTTTTAGGACACTCAATTGCATGATATTTTACAATGGAGTTAAAATGCATTACAGTTTACATGTATATTAAATGCAATTAGCTGAACTTTAGAGTTTTTTATGACCCACTTATAAAACTTAAGTAAATCTTTGTAAATTGTCTTTGCAATATGGTTAAAGTGTACTACTGACAAGCATTTATGATAAAATAAATATTTGATCACACTTTGTTTTGAGGTATCTGTGTTACAGTGTAATTATACATTTAATTTCTGAGTAATTATAATTAACTACATGTACTTACTATAGGGTTAGGTTGAGGGTTTGGTTTAGGGTTAGTTGCATGTAATAATGCACAACTTATAGTAATTAGAACAGTAACTAAATGTGACATACAACAAGAACAATGTAAAATAAAGAGTTACCAAATATTTATATGGAAACTTATGTCATGTATTTAAATAATTACAAATTTGTAATTACAAAATTTCAATTTAGCACATTTAAATATATTAACTATAAATGTGATATCAAATAATATACAGTTAAAATTACAATCAAATATGGTAACACTTTATTTTACAGTGGTCTTGTTACATGTAGTTACTGTATAATAACTATATATTATGCATAATTGCATGCAACTAACCCTAAATCAACCCTAATACTAAACCTATAGTAAGTATATGTAGTTAATCACACAATTACACATTGTATTTAAATTCATTTTCAATCAAAGTTTCAATCAAAATATTTGGTAACACTTTATTTTACAGTATCATTGTTACAGGTTACATTTAGTCACTATAGTAATTACTATAAATTGTGCATAATTACATGCAACTAACCCTAAACCAACCCTATTCTTAACCCTAACCCTATAGTAAGTACATGTAGTTAATTATTATCACACAGAAATGTATTTTACATGTGTTTTAGTATATTAGTCGACTCATCAAAATAAGTATGCTTCTTTAAAAACAATGTACTTAAATTGTTAAAATTGCTAAATTGTTTGATTTGACATTATTACAAAGTGCACTTAAAAGTGTACTTAAGTGTGTTATGAAACATCGTGTTACACTTTATTTTAAGGTGTGCGTATTACAGTGTAATTATACATTTAATTACTGAGTAATATTAATTAACTACATGTACTTACTATAGGGTAAGGGTTAGGATGAGGGTTTGGTTTAGGGTTAATTGCATGTAATTATGCATAATTTATAGTTATTACTACAGTAACTACATGTAACAAGAACACTAAAATAAAGTGTTACCAAACATAGCTGTGATAGTGTACACTTAAGTGGCCTTTTATGTCATCAATATTATACTATCTGCAAGTAGTTTTTGGTAACACTTTATTTTCCAGTGTCATTGTTACACATTAAATGTAGTTACTGTAGTAATAACTTGAAATTATGCATATTTACATGCAATTAACCTAAACCAAACCTCATCCTAACCCTATAGTAAGTACATGTAGTTAATTATTATTACGCAGTACTTAAATGTATAATAATACACTGTAACACGGACACCTTAAAATAGTGGGTTCCACTTTATTTTAAGTTGTCTTTGTTACACTGCAATTATACATGTACATGTACTGAGTAATATTAAATAACATGTACTTACTATAGGTTTAGGATGAGGGTTTGGTTTGGTTTAGGGTTCCTTGCATGTAATTATGCATCATTTATAGTTATTATAAAATATATAATAAATGTATACTATTGTATACAATAGTAACTACATGTAACATATGTAAGTGTAACCGAAACTTATGTATTTAAATTATTACAAATGTGTAATTACAATATTGCAATTTAGCACATTTAATATACATTTACTTTAAATGTTATGTCAAATAACGCTACAGTTAAAATTACAATTAAGTACAGTAACACATTATTTTACAGAGTTCTTGTTACACTTTACATGTAGTTACTGTAGTAAAAACTATACATTATGCATAATTACATGCAATTAACCAAACCCTAATACTAACCCATAGTAAGTACATGTAGTTTATTACACAATTACACATTATATTTAAATAGGTGACATATAAGTTTCATTAGAAATATTTGGTAACACTTTATTTTACAGTGTCATTGTTACATATTGTTATAAACTGTGCATAATTACATGCAATTAATCATAAACCAAGCCCTAATCCTAACCCTAACCCTATAGTACATGTAGTTAATTATATTTACTCAGTACTTAAATATATAATTACACTGTAATACTGACACCTTAAAATAAAGTGTAGCCCAGTTTTATTTATTTTTTATTTTTTTTAAAGTAGACTTTTAAGACTTGAATTACAAACTTTAACAGTGTCCTAAAAGTGCACATTCAATACCATTAAGCACACTTTTTCACAAGGGGAAGCTCTGCCCAGTGTGAAATCAGACCTGTAAAATACATCAGTCTGTGTCTAAAAGACCGAGTTTGTCAACAGGAACCACAATTAGCCCTGTGAATCATCCATGTCTCTGTAACGAGCAATTATGCAGCAGGAACAGTCTTTGATAATAGCTATGATCGGCTCTCAGTACTGTCGATCTGTGAGCGCAGCAGACGCAGATACTGAGACCATCTTGCAGGGGTCATTTCATATATTATTTGATTATTTATTCTGAAGTTGCACAAACACTCTGAAATGTGCTGCTCAAACTGTTAAGGTTGGCTTGACACAGAAATCACTAATGATTATATAAACTGAAATATTTGTGTTTTTCATATGTAAATTGCGTGAGCTTATTTTGTCCATTAGATCAAAACATCTGAAACATACTTTTACCCACCCATAGACCCTCCCCTTGAAGAAATCAGGACAGAAGTGGTTGAAAGTGGACAAAAGAGGTGGATTAAAACACCAGGTGTAAACGGGTATGTGTCTGCCTTGTCCACTTGTGATCCAAAACGCATCTTAATACCAGGTGGAAACAGGGCCTCAGACTCAAATCGCTTTCTGTACCTTTAATTATATGATAGTGTGGTAATTATTAGACTTATTTAATGTAGCCTATATTTAGCCTATATACAGTATATGGTGTCATCATACTCAAAACCCTTAATCAGCTCCAGATGAAGGGCACTAAAGTGAAGCGAGCGTCTCCAGATCTTGAGCTTTGAAGTTTCTCAGCTTTGATCATCATGAGAGAGTCTTGAGCAGGACACTTGACTTGTGCAGCACTTTACATTCACACAGACTGATACCATGACTGCGCACATTCAGCTAAAGCGCTTTTTTGAGTCACAAATGGATGTGTGTGTGTGTGTGTGTGTGTGTGTGTGTATGTGTGCGTGTGAGAGGGGGCGGAGGGTTTGTTTTGGCGTCAGAGCTCTGCTGTTAGCGTGACTCGGATAGAGTTCTGCCGCACGGGAATGCCGAGTCCTCCGTAATCAAGACTTCTCAGATAAGACTCAATCAGCACACAGACTGACTTTAACAGAGCCTGGAACACATCCTTGAAATGCTCAGATTCTTAAAATTTTGCTTTTATTTTTTTAAATATTTTAAAATAAAAAATCAAATGTATTTTTTAACATTTAAAACATTTCTGTTAAATATATATATATATATATGCTGGGTTGTTTCAATTTGGGTCAAATATGGCCAAACTCAGCAGTTTTTAAATAATATATATATATATATATATATATATATAGATAGATAGATAGATAGATAGATAGATAGATAGATAGATAGATTCCCTACATGTAAAGTAAAACATTTCAAAAGTTTTTTTTTTTTGATGATTAGAGTGTACAGCTCATGAAAGTCCAAAATCCAGTATCTCAAAATATTAGAATATTTCCTAAGATCAATCAAAAATGGATTTTCAAAACAGAAAAGTTCAAGTTCTTTAAAGTATGTTCATTTGTACACTCAATACTTGGTCGGCAGCACATATTATGGCAAATGACTTGCTCCTAGCACAAATTACAGCATCAGTGAAGTGTGGCATGGAAGTGATCAGCCTGTGGCACTGCTGATCACTTCCTGTATATTGTTGGATCGACTGTTTCTCATCTTTCTCTTGAAAGTATCCCATAGATTCAGGGGTCAGGCATGTTGGCTGGCCAATAAAGCACAGTAATATGATGGTCAGCAAACCACTTGGAAGTGGTTTTTGCACTGTGGGCAGGTGCTAAAGTCCTGCTGGAAAAGGAAATCAGCATCTCCATAAAGCTTGTCAGCAGATGGAAGCATAAAGTGCTCCAAAATCTCCTGGAAGATGGCTGCATTGACTTTGCACTTGATAAAACACAATGGACCAACACCAGCAGACGTCACGGCCCCCCAAATCATTACTGACTTCAGAAACTTCCCACTAGACTTCAAGCAGCTTGGATTCTGTGCCTCTCCAGTCTTCCTTCAGACTCTGGGACCATGATTTCAACATGAAATGCAAAATTTACTTTTATCTGAAAAGAGGACTTTCGACCACTGTTCACTGTCCAGTTCTTTTTCTCCTTAGCCCAGGTAAGAAGCTTCTGATGTTGTTTCTGTTTCAGAAGTGGCTTGGTAGTCCTTTTCCTGAAGATGTCTGAGTGTGGTGACTCTTGATGCGCTGACTCCGGCTTCATTCGACTCATTGTGAAGCTCTCCCAAGTGTTTGAATCGGCTTTACTTGACAGTATTCTCAAGCTTGTGGTCATCCCTGTTGCTTGTGCACCTTTGCCTACCCAATTTCTTCCTTCTAGTCAACTTTGCATTCAATATGCTTTGATACATCACTCTGTAAACAGCCACCACATTCAGTAATGACCTTCTGTGACTTACTCTCTTTGTGGAGGCTGTCAATGATTGTCTCCTGGACCATTGCCAAGTCAGCAGTCTTCCCCATTAGTGTGGTTTCAAAGAACAAGAGATACCCAGAATTTATACTGTAGGGATGCTCATTTAATGAAACTCAAATGTAAATATTCTAATATTTTGAGATACTGGATTTTGGACTTTCATTAGCTGTACGCTCTAATCAACAAATTTAAAAAAAAAAAAAAAAAAAAAAAACTTTTGAAATGTTTTACTTTACATGTAGGGAATCTAGTATAAATGAAAGTTTAGTTTTTTTAAATAATTTACAATAAAAAAATGAACTTTTTCACGATATTCTAATTATATGACCAGCACCTATATATATATATATATATATATATATATATATATATATATTATAATATTATAATATAATTTTGAATAAAATGAAAACTAAAACACTTTCTAATCACATGAGCCAATATTTTTTTCACAATTGAACATAGATAACATAACAAATGTTTAAACTGAGAAATTTTACAATTTTATGCACAAAATGAGCTCATTTCAAATTTGATGGTCTCAAAATAGTTGGGATGCATTGCTGAAATACACAAGGCCTTCCCTGAAATAGACATCGTCTGGAGGGGAGCGTATGTTGCTCTAAAACCTTTACCTTTACCTTTCAGCATTCATATTGCCTTCCAAAACATGCAAGCTGCCCATAACGTATGCACTTATGCACCCCCATACCATCAGAGATGCTGGCTCTTGAACTGAACGCTGGAAGGCCTCCCTCCTCTTTAGCCCGGAGGACACGGTGTCCGTGATTTCCAACAAGAATGTCAAATTTGGACTCATCTGACCATAGAACACTTTTCCACTTTGAAACAGTCCATTTTAAATGAGCCTTGGCCCACAGGACACAACAGCGCTTCTGGACCATGTTCACATATGGCTTCCTTTTTACATGATAGAGCTTTAGTTGGCATCTGCAGATGGCACGGCGGATTGTGTTTACGGACAGTGGTTTCTGGAAGTATTCGTAATGTCAGTGACACAATCATGCCGATGAGTGATGCAGTGTCGTCTGAGGGCCTGAAGACCACGGGCATCCAATAAAGGTCTTCGGCCTTGTCCCTTACGCACAGAGATTTCTCCAGTTTCTCTGAATCTTTTGATGATGTTATGCGCTGTAGATGATGAGATTTGCAAAGCTTTTGCAATTTGACTTTGAGGAACATTGTTTTTAAAGTATTCCACAATCTTTTTACGCACTCTTTCAGAAATTGGAGAGCCTCTGTCCATCTTTTCTGAGAGACTCTGCCTCTCTAAGACATCCCTTTTATAGCTAATCATGTTATAGACCTGATATCAATTAACTTAATTAGTTGCTAGATGTTCTCCCAGCTGAATCTTTTCAAATTTTCTTGATTTTTCAGCCATTTGTTGCCCCTGTTTCAACTATTTTGAGACCTGTAGCAGGCATCAAATTTGAAATGAGCTCATTTAGTGCAAAAAATTGTAAACTTTCTTAGTTTAAACATTTGTTATGTTATCTATGTTCTATTGTGAATATACTTAAAATAATAACTATAAATTACAAATAAACATTAATTTAATGCAACTCAAAAAATTTAAAGCACACTGTAAAGCCGAATAAATTGGCAATTAGTTGCCTCAAAATTTTTAAGTTAAGAAATTCAAAGTTTAAGTGAGCAGAACTGACAGATTTTTATTTTGTGCTCATACATTTTAATTGTTCTTAACTTGAAATGTTTGAGTACACTAGTACATTTAACTTAAAATTATTATGCAACCCCAGTGTAAACATTTTTATTAGTGTTAAACTTAAGTTTGTCTAAATTAAAAGAAATAAGTTAATAAAACTCAAAATAATGAAACAGTTCAGTTTACTTAAAAAATGTCAGTTCTGTGAACTTGAAAGAAAAAGAAAGTTCTAAATACTCATAACAGTTCATTTGACTGAATTAAATTTGTTTAATTTAAGTTTGTCCTACTCAAACCGATTAACTATTTTGAGCGTTTGGGTTTACAGTGTAGTTACCGAATAATTATTATTATTTTTTTAAAGTCTTATTTTTATATTATTTAATTGTTATATTATATTTTGTTAAATCACTGGCCTAGCTTTTATTGTGTAATTTTTCATTGTATATTTTTTAATATAATTATTATTTTTTATTATAATTATTTTTTAATATAATTGCACACATTAAATCGACAGGTCTGGTTTTTTAAAATTATTTATTTTTTTTTTTTTTACTTTTTTTTTTGCCCATCAAAAAGTGCCTAGATGGAACATGTTGGGTCGTTGTAACCGAATAAACAAACAGATCTCAGCACAACTGTTCAAAAAGCATCTCTTGGTTTTGTTAAATTAGGACAAAGCCTCATTGTGAATCACTGCATAAACAGAACATAGTGAACACAGACCTCAGGCAATTAATCATCTTATTATTGCCATCAGAACATTTTCATTTAGTTACTTGTATTCTTATCAAATCATAAGTTATTCTATTGTATGTGCGTGTGTGTGCATGCGCGTTTTTGTGACATATCAGGACACAAATTTGTATAATGACATGGGTATGACTTAGGTATTACAAGGAGAGGACAAAGGACAAAGAGAGACTTATGAGGACATTACCCCATCGCCCCATTTTTCAAAAGGCTTATAAATCATTCAGAATGAGTTTTTGTGAGAAAGTAAAAATGTGCACCTGTGTTTCCTGTGATGGGTAGGTTTAGGGGTTCTTGTTTCTTACAATTCTTTCTATTGATTATTGTTGTCACAGATGTGTTTCACCATTTTCAACCCCTTGTTCTCGCTCTTCATCTTTTGACTCCATCATATTTCGCTTTAACAAACACATCATCTCACACTCCATAAATATAACAATCAAATAAAACTTCCCTTAATGTATATTATAAGCTCTTTCATTTGCATTCACTCATCCATGAGTTAGTTTAGAAATAGGATGGCATGAATTAAATATGTACTGTGATATATAAAATGATTAAGTTCTTAATTCAAAACAGGCCGGATTGCAATGAACCGGATCAACACATGTAAACAACTTAAAGAATGTATGATGAATGAAAGACGTAACAAACATTCGGTGAACTCGCCTAACCTCGCAAACCAGCAACAACATGTGTTAAATGACGGTGCTTTAGTAATGTGCAGGCCTTGTTGTGCGGCAAACGTGTGTTGTTGTTTGTTTGAAGGGTCACTGGAGTGATATATACGCACCCGGAAGGCCTCGTGATGAAGCTAATGTTCTCTTTCCATCTTCGTCTCAGTGTGAATGAGATTGCTTGCTATTTCTGGATGTGAAAAAACACCTTATCAGAAGCTAAAAATAGAGCTAGGCTAAATATAGAACATACAAGCAACTTTTGGCTTATAGATCCATGTGATTTGATTTGTCTTTCCCACTCTCATATTGTTCCATTAGTAAATCCACATTCATTCATGCAGTTCATTATCACCAGGAATCTTCTGGATGAGTATTGCATTTTACACCTTAACACTGGCCTTAACTCATGATATGCTGGGCTTGATGTGGCATCAGCAATGAATAAAAGACATTTTTAAGTGTTTGATGTCATAATTAGCCGACAGATGGAATCATTGCTGCTTAGGAAAGTAGTTTTCAAGTGGTTTTGCTTCAGGACTGGTTTTGTTTTATGAGATCAGAAATTTATTATGCACATTTTTTTCTTGGTTTTTGAGCATGAGGGTCTATTGCATCATTTGAGAAGCACTGCCCTAAAGAAATGGGGAAAAAAGAAGATATTTTGGAAAAAAAATATTTTTATTTATTTATTTATTTATTTTTACAAAATACATATTTTACAGCCTATATTCATTCATTCATTCATTCATTCATTGTTTTAAACCTTAATTTTTGATTTAATATTTATTACTAAGACCAAATATATAATGAATATATTTTCTTTATTTAGCACAAAATGAAAAAAAAAAGAAAGATATTTTGGACAAACTTTTTTTTTTTTTTTTTTACAAAAACATACATACACACACACACACACACACACACACACACACACACACACACACACACACACAACACACACATATATAAAAAAAAGAATAAATAAATAAAGGCTGTATATATATATATTATATAATATATATATTTTTTTTTTTTTTTTTTTTTTTTAATTTTAATAAAAATATTATTTTCCCAAAGACAAAAACATTCACAAAGTAAAAATTATATTTATTATAAAGACCATATACATAAAAATATTTTCTTATTTGCATGAAATAAAAAGAAAATATTTTGAAACAATATATTATTTGTATTTTTTTTTTTTACAAAAGATATTATATTTTATAGAGAGAGAGATAGAGATAGATAGATAGATATAGAGATAGATAGATAGATAGATAGATAGATAGATAGATAGATAGATAGATAGATTTAATATTAATAAAAAAATTTATTTTCCCAAAGACAAAGATACATATGAAGACCATATATAATGAATATATTTTCTTTAGATATGAGTCAAGCCATGTTATTTAATGTGGGCCATTATAAAATGTTGGGGCTTTTTACAGCTTAATTTCACTAGCTAAATTAGCAGTAATATGAGAGCAGAATTTTCAAGATAAAACTAAAAACGTTTTGTTATTGAATGTTTAATTTAGTTTATTTACTTAAAGAGAATAGCAAAGTTTAAAGACAACTTCAAAAGACCTTAATGTTTATTGTGATGTTTTTTGAGAAGTATGCTTCATATTTTCTGTTATGTACGAACTTATGTACTGGTAAAAATAAGATAAATAAATAAGCCTACAATAATTTATGCATACGGTAAAACTAGTCAGTTTGTTTTCTGCACATCCACACTCAATCCAAAATAATATTTAAACAAAACTGTTTTTTATAATGTATTTCTATATGGAAGTGTCATTTGCTTTTAAACAAATTGAACAAAAGAGGTTTAAACCAGAAACCAGGACTTTAGACCAATATAAAAATCACTTTATATAAATGACACGGTTGATTCACCCTTTTCAGTGTATCAGGTTTCATCTATTTGTTATTTATTTCTATTCAGAGTCTTAAGGACTAGTGGACAGACAGAGGGCATGTCAGGGTATTTTGTAAATAGAAAGCAAGAAATTCAGCGCATGTTTTTTTTTCAGTTAATAAGCAGAGAATCCTAGGAAAGGTATTTATTTGTAGCAAAATAACCATGGTTTCAGTTTTAGAGGAATATGATCTATAAATAAAACCCCTGTTTATCATTTGACGTGAAAATAGAGCTATTAGTGCTGGTGCTGCATTCACAGAATGAGAGACGTTTTAGAGATTTTTTGTCCTGAGAGCTCAATTTACAGGCCTTTTATTTCAGTAATATTATATTATCTGCAGGTATATGGTTTTTAAAGTCAGCATGAAATGGATTGTGACATTATATAGTGATGTATATCTGAGTGAAACAGCTTCTCAAACAAGAACAAATGTAGGGCGGGGCTTGATTTTGTCTGTTGGGAATTGATTGGACGGTTGTGGTTTGCTATTGGTGGATCTCATGTGAGTGACAGGTTGCCCCGCCCTCGTCACGCTGCAAGAGGGAGGGGAGGTTATTCTGATTCAAGATTACGAGGAACAATAATGATGTGCACAGATAAATCATTTATAATAAATGCTACAATTTTGATTTCATGGTGACTTTAAGATTTGAAGTTCACACGACTCTGTTTATTTGTTCATTCATCTACATTATATGAATAATACATCTTTTTCTGACTTCGCCTTGTGCCATCATCCCATCTGCGTGCGACAGTGTCTAAAATTGAAGCTTTAACTTAGTCTGATGCAAATAAATTCAAAAGAAAAGCAAATGCCGCAATATCTGAATCAGCCTCAGATATTTGCTTCATCTGAATATGTTTGTCAGAGGATTTGATCAGATTATCGTCAGCAGTGATGTCTCTTTGATCTCAGTGATGCTTGGACTCCATCACAGGTGTCTGCGTACACATTATGAAATCATGAGCTGTATTAAGAACAGAGAGTAGGACGGTATGAGGATGAGTCAACAGGGCTTTCCTCCCTCATCTATCTGTAAGTTTGTGGATGGTTACGTTTGTTCCATGCCTCTGGGAGTTATTATACAGACATATGGTAGTAATATTTGATCAGTCTATATAAACATGCCAAACACATGTGTGTGAATGTACACGCATGTGACGCCTCTGCTGTGATGTCACTGTCATCAATCTGCAATCTGCTCATTCAAGTCATATGCATTATCCAGGACAGAACACACACAAACACACACACACAAACAAAATAACAGCTCATCAGCAGCTCAACAGCTGACGGCATAAATGTATTGACTTTATTTCTTCACATTTCCGCCTTCGGTGGTTTCCCTTCTGCATAATTTATGCTGTTCTCGCCCCGTTTCTCGCCTCTGGAAAGTTCCGCTGTCTGATTTCTCAATACAGACACTATTATTATCGAAGTGTAATAATATTTTCATGAGGTAAACAAATATTCATTCTGAACAGAAAGTCATTCAGATCATTGTCATACGCTCGCCTCCGCTATAACATGACAGACTCATTCATTTGTTTTTCTGTGTCTGTGTTTCACTGGTTAATCGAACAGTGTTATTATTCAGAGGGATTATTTATTTAGAAGTGCTCTTGTTTCATTCAGGATGTTTAGCATGAGTAAAGCCCGTTTTATTGTATTAAGAGACGCTTCGTCCCACTTTATATTAAGTGGCCTTAACTACTATGTACTTACATTTAAATTAATCATTTGATACAATGCACTTAATGTGTACATACATGTTTTTGCATTGTACTTATATTTTAAAAACACCTGCATGAAATTACATCTGTAATTAATTTCTGTAATTACATTTATAATTACACTTTTGACCCATCCCTTAACCCTTACCCCTATAAACCTATACACCAATATACAGCTTTCCCTAACCTTACCCGTATCCACCTCAATAGCAGCAGAAGTGCCTTACAATTCAATATGAACCCAATAAGTACATTGTACTTAAATTTTTATGTAAGTACATAGTAATTAAGGCCACTTAATATAAAATGGGACCGACGCTTCTGACCGCAAACACACAAACATGACTCAAGGCCAGATCATCCTCTATAGATGACCTTACATTTGACAAGGTTCCCTTTTCTATCTGTCTATCTATCTATCTATCTATCTATCTATCTGTGTGTGTATTCGTATACAATACCTTGTGACTGGTTAATACAACTGGGTGAGATCTGGCCACATGATGATGACAGCAGATATAGTACTATGAAAATCAAGTACTATAATAGCAGGAGAAAGCTATCCATTAGCACTCTCATTCATCTCAGTGACAGGAACTCGGCAATACACGACTCACTCGTGTGCACTCTGTTTCTGAGAACATTCGTCATGTGACTGTTCACTCTTTAAAGGCAGAAGACAGGGAAAAAATCCATTTCACAGTTTAAAATATGGAAGCTTATTTTTGCCATGGAATAAAAAAAAATGGTAATTGCAACTTTTTATCTCACAAATCTGACTTTTTCTCACAATTCTGAGATTATGGATCCTATCATACACCTGGTGCAATGCGATGTCAGGCTCAACGCAAGTGTTTCACGTTGTTTAAATAGCAAATGCACTTGTGCCCATCTGTTCACTCATGGGTGTGCTGGTCTGAAATCAAAGGTGTGTGCAGGTGCATTGTTGTCGTGTTGCTATTTTGAGGCTACTAAATTCGATGGTGCAATATTTTATGTGTATGTTAGTAATATGTTAGTAATATGCGGCTATATGCGGGTGCACAACAGGCGTACACTCTGCTTGTTACACACACAGGGATGCGCAGCAGCACACAAACATGGCAAATATTAAAAATAAAAGGATTTTAAGTGCACCTGTGCCATGAGCTTCAGACCATGTGCTTAGATTGTTAAAATAGGGGCCTATATCTCATAACTCAGACTCATAATATGCAACTTTTTTTTTTCTTTTGTGAGAGAATCAACACAAAAGGTCAAAATTGTGAGGTGTAAATTGACAACAGTGAGGAAAAAAAAGTGTGAGATAAAAAGTCCCAATTACTTTTTTTTATATGGAAGCCCATTTCTGCCACATATGAAAAAAATGCTCTGATAAATCATAATTATGACATAAAAAGTCAAAATTATGACATACTAAGTCGAAATTATGACCTCAAAATTCTAAATTATGAGATTAAAAAGTCAAAATGATTACATAATTTAAAATTATGACATACTAAACCAAAATTATGACATTAAAAATTTGAAATTATGACATACTAAATAGAAATTTTGACTAATTATGACTAATAGTCAAAATTGAGACTTAAAAGGTCTAAATGACATAAAAAGTCGAAATTATGACAAAAAGTCAAAATGAGAATTTAAATTTTTTTATGTCATAATTATAATTGTCCAGATTATGATTTTTTTTTTTTTTTTTTTATGTGGTGGAAATGGGCTTGTTTATTATTATTCAGTACTTAAATGTGCTTGCTTGCTTGCGGTTGTCCATCGAATCCGATGATGACGTCCACTTCTGTCTTTTAACGGTGAGTTTTCTGATGGCTGAATAATCCGATCCTGGATCCACAGGTTCTCTTGCAAGTGGGGCATATATACATGCTATTGGTGTTACTGGTATTTATGGGTGTGTTTCTCCTGAGCCTTCGTTGTTGTCTCCTAACTATCCTTTCCTCCTCCAGTGCTTGGGTCCCATCTAGACACAGCT
Source organism: Culter alburnus (assembly GCA_028476615.1). NCBI lineage: Eukaryota > Metazoa > Chordata > Actinopteri > Cypriniformes > Xenocyprididae > Culter > Culter alburnus. The sequence goes on along the minus strand of JAOTNS010003244.1, from coordinate 1,480,007 downwards.
GCCGCCAGGTGTTACGGTCAGCAGCCATGCTCTCCAAGTCCCCAGGTTTTATTTTGCACCTCTTAAGCATTGTTTTCATTTGGTCTTTAAAGCGTTTCTTCTGGCCTCCAGCAGAGCGCTGGCCTAGTTGTAGTTGGCCATATAGCACTCTGCGGGGCAGACGGTTGTAGGGCATTCTTATGACATGCCCCAGCCAGCGCAATTGGTGCTGGGTGATTGTGGCCTCAATACTCTTGCAGCCTGTTCTCCTCAGGATCTCGGTGTGAGGCACTCTGTCACACCAAGTAATTCCCAGGATGCGCTGGAGGCAACAGATGTGGAAGTGTTCCAGGGACTTGATGTGGCGGCTGTAAGTAACCCATGCTTCACAACTGTAGAGGAGGGTGGTGATGCAGACTGCTTGGTAGACGCATATTTTTGTGTTGAGATGAAGGTTCTTGTTCTGAAAAACCCGCCGCCGGAGTCTCCCAAAGGCAGCTGATGCTTGTTTGATTCTGTTCTGGACCTCACTGTCAATGCTATTATTTTCAGAGATAATACTCCCCAGGTATTTGAATGAAGGCACAATTGATAGTTTTTCATCTACAGCATAGAAGATGGGTGGTGCGGGTGGGATGTTGGCACTCCACTGGCAGATTACCACTGTTTTGGTGGTATTGATGGTCAGCCCCATCCTGCTATATGCCCTCACTGCTGCATCTAGGACAGACTGGAGGCCTTTTGGAGAGTGAGATACGAGAGCACAGTCATCTGCATACTGCAGCTCAAGTATCCTCACTCTGTGCAGTTTGGTAGTTGATTGCAATCTCCTGATATTAAAGAGGTTACCATCCAGCCTGTACACTACTGTCACTCCGCTGTTGTCTTGAATTTCCTTGTGGAGAAGCTGGGTGACACAAATGAGGAAGATGTTAAAAAGCACTGGTGCCAGTACACATCCCTGCCTTACCCCTGTACGTACAGGGAAAGGGCTAGACTGTTGCCCTCCTATTGTCACCCTAGCAGTCATTCCATCATGAAACTGACGGAGGATGTTGACAAACTTAGTGGGGCATCCAAACCGGAGGAGGACTTCCCATAAGAGATCTCTCTGCACAGTGTCGAAGGCTTTGGAGAGGTCGACAAAAGCCATAAACAGGTCTTTATGTTGCTCCCTGCACTTTTCCTGAAGTTGCCGGGTTGTAAAGACCATGTCGACTGTGCTCCTGTTCTTTCTAAACCCACACTGTGACTCGGGTAGCATAGACTCTGTGATGTTATTAATCAGTCTTTGTAACATCACCTTGGCCAGGACCTTGATATGCCCCTATAGTTGTCACAAATGGCCCTATCCCCTTTGTTCTTATATATGATGACAATACTAGCATCTCTCCATTGCTGTGGGATGCTTTCATCAGCCCAGGCCTTGGTGATGTAATGATGTAGTGTTCTTGTGCAGAGATACCCTCCCTGTTTTAGCAGTTCTGCAGGAATATTGTCAGAGCCAGGAGACTTGTTGCACTTCAGGGAGCGGACAGCTGACAGAACCTCCAGGAAGCTTGGAGGTTGGCTAAGATTGTCAATAGGAGGAAATTCCGGCAATTCATTCAGGATGGTATAGTCTGCATCCGAGTCCTGATTTAGTAAGCTATTAAATTGTTCAGCCCACCTCTCTCCAGGATGCTATTCTGGTCTTTCAGGACTTTGAGCCCATCTGCTGTTTTCAGGGGAGTGATGCGGTGACTTATTGGGCCGTAAATAGATTTGACTGCATTATAAAAGTTGTGCATATCATTTCTATCAGCGAATGACTGAATTTCATAAGCCTTCTCCATCCACCACTTGTTCTGTAGGGTCCGCAAAGTTCTCTGGACTTCCCGACGAGCTTTTTGCCAATGCTGTTTGGCGGTGCTGGATAAGGGTTTTCTTAGGGTTTCCTGATGTGCTTTGTGCATATTGCTTAGTAAGTTATGGATGGACTCTGAGTTGTTGTCAAACCAGTCTTGATGGTTTTTGCTCTTATAGCCGATTGTTTGGGCTGCTGCTTCATGAAGGGCTGTAGTAATAGAGGTCCACTGCTGTTCTGTGGCATTACCATCCCTCAGGAGGAGTTCTAGCTCCCCTAGTTTCTCAGCCAGGGAGCGACGAAACTCATTCCTTGCAGTGGTACCTTCCAGGCGGACACAGTCTAGTCGCCTCCTACTGGATCCACGTTTTCGCATGGGGGGGCGCACTTTCATGAGGACCTTGGTCATGATCATGCGGTGATCTGTCCAGCATTCCGCACCTCTCATGGCCCGGGTTATGAGAACGTCTCTGAGTCCTGGAGAGTTCTTATGTTCCATGTTGCCAGTTTAAGGTTGTAGGATTTTATTTCTTCTGTTTCGACCGCAGAAGTGGAATGACCCGACAGGTGCGGTATCCTGTCCAGGTATTAGTTGAGTGGGCATTTTTTAGGCCACCTTTTCTAGACCCTTCCTCAACTTGAGGTGAGCAGTGCGGTCCCTAAATAGGGCTGCTCAGTCGCACAGGGGTCTGCCGAGAACAGCTGCCACTCAACCCCAGCTGTTAGCGACCAATACCCTGTGCCGCTGACGTGCAGGGCCCTGACTAAGAGCTCCCAGCCTATTCAAACCTGCCCCCGTCATCAGACACCCCATCGCCGCCAGACTTCAACCAGATGTAGATCCAGGTTAATATTCACCATGGTCAGAGGTGGAAACCTGCGCTTGTAGTTTTTAAAGTGCTTTAGGGGGCGCGCTCACTCCAGTAGCACTATCTTCACCATGATGAGGTAGGTCTGGTGGCGTGGGTAAGCCCAGGACGACCAGCTCCCCATCCTGGCTGCAGGAGGCTGCCGGGACCTAGCTCTGTTTAGGCCCGCCTATTGCGCACCGCCAACGCATTGCTTTTCTGTTGGGGTGTGCTCCCTTAGCCTTGCCTCGAAAGGCTAACCCACAAGGCAGTGGGGCTATTTACCCATAGCTGGGGCAGTGGTTGACGGGCGTCAGGGCATGTCCACCTTATGGTGGGCCTGCACACCACATCTCTGGGGCCCACTGCTGCTCCGAGATCCCCTGCAGTTCAGCCTGGGACTACGAGGTACCCAGTTACCATGTGTGGCCACGAGGAGGCACTGCAGAAGTCTTGGTGGTGGAGAGGCTATGTACTGGCGGAGGAGACTTACGCACTCGGCTCCTCTTTTCACCCCTATTAGGGGGCTAGCCAGCGGCGGTAGCTAAAAAGCAGAAAGTTGCAAGCAGCGTACAGCATACAGCATGCACTAACTACAAACACCTCCATACTCCACACTACTGCACTAGACGCTTCACACACACCCTGCACTAGACACACACACACTTAAATGTATAATTACACTGTAACACGGACACCTTAAAATAAAGGGTTACACTTATTACTACTTGTTACAGTGTAATTAAACATTTAAGTACTGCGTAATAGAAATTAACAACATGTACTTTGTATATAATTAGGGTTAGGATTTGGTTTAGGGTTAGTTGCATATAATTATGCATAATTTACTCTTATTACTATAGTAAGTACATGTAACTTATGTAACAAGGACACTGTAAAATAAAGTGTTACCATAACTAAAGCTTCCATATTAAAATGTGTCCTGCACTTCTAAAAGATCTACTTATGTGGATCAATGGATTTTAATGTCATAAATGACAAAAGCAAAAGACAAATGTTTTTTTTATTGAAAATGTCTTTCCACAGCGAAGCTTGAATCACGACACAGCGACACATGAATGCATGTGCATGAGGGCCTCGGCCTGCTTTTACAGAAAAGATGAAAGCTCACGCACTAGTCAGGGAGAGATGGAGTGAAAATACTCCACGTTACGTGAACGTGTCAATCCGAGGTCAAATCTTATTACTCAAAAGCATCAAATAACACAAGCAATACGAATTACAGTGAGTCATACTCCAGGCAGAAGAGAAACGTGCCTTTGGAAGTTATTATAGTGCCAATGAACATGAAACAGAATAATAGTGATGAAAAATCCCCTCCGAACATGTGCATGTGTCCCACACACACACACACTTTCATTTTCATAATCTTCTTGCTGCTCTCGAAAATCTGCCTGGTTTCAGGAGCTGTGCTCCTCTTCCAATCAGAAACACCAACAGCTTATTATGCAAAGCAACTGCTCCTTTGATCAAATCTCCTCTCAAGTTTATTAGTTTACAGCCTATGCATGATTTACTCATTGCCTTTCAATGAACAAATGACAGCATTAGAAGTGCACTCCATCTTTCATGAGTCTCACTCTGTGTTTGTGACATCCTTCCAGCGTGAGACAAATCGTCCGGCGCTGACAGCCGTGACAACAGAACCTGTAAACACAAGAGGGGGGGATTCACACTCGCTGAGAACAACATTTATTTGCATGTCCTGTCTGATGTTTTAGTGACCAGTTCACCAAAGGTTAACACTTTACAATAAGATCCCATTAGTTAATGTATTAATTAACAACAACTGACAAGCAGTACTTTTGCATCTATTAAATACATGAGCAGTACAGTATTTATTAATCATTGTTAATGTTAGATAATAAAAATACAGCTATTCATTGTTAGTTCAAATAATCTTAAAGGGGTGGTTTATTATGATTTCACTTTTTTAACGTCAGTTAGTGTGTAATGTTGCTGTTTGATCATAAACAACATCTGCAAAGTTACGACACTCAAAGTTCAATGCAAAGAGAGATATTTTCTTTTACAGAAATCACTGTTTAAGGACTACAACAAACGGCTGGTAGGGACTACAACGAGCTTCTTACTGGGTTGGTGACATCACTTACCCTAAAATTTACATAAGCTCTACCCCTGAGAACACACAACAAAGGGGGCGGGGTCATGTTGGGCTGCTTTAGAGAAGAGGAAGAGTTGTTGTAGTAGAGTGTTGTTGACATGCCGTCATTTTACGCCGGACTGCTTCACAAACGAGGATCAATTCAACACAAAAGATGAACATGACGACACATGCTAGTGGATGAGTTGAATCAACTCCACAGCAACTACATCAATTTATCCACTAACCATTCAGAAACGTCTGTAAGTTGTAACTTCTTCCTGAGTCTCTCCATCAGTGTCGACTCCGGTTTGAACAATGTAAGGCTGAACACCGTTACTGACAATCCTCATTTTGGCTGCGTGAGATTCTCCAGCTTTGTTGTTGTTGAGCTGTTAAAGCTCCGCCCTCTTCTGGAAAGGGGGCGGGAGCAGCAGCTCATTTGCATTTAAAGGGACACACACAAAAACGGCGTGTTTTTGCTCACACCCAAATAGGGGCAAATTTGACAAGCTATAATAAATGATCTGTGGAGGATTTTGAGCTGAAACTTCACAGACGCATTCTGGGGACACCAGAGACTTATATTACATCTTGTGAAAGGGGCATTATAAGTCCCATTTAACAGATACAGCTTTTGATTAATAAATGTTAAAATTACATTACTTGATTAATAAATGCTTTAGAAGTGTTTTTTTATTGTTAGTGTTAACTAATGTAATATATGGTCATATTAGTTAATGCATTAAGTAACAACAACTAACAATGAGCAAAAGATTACCGTATTTATTAATCTTTGTTAACATTAGTTAATAAAAATACAACTGTTCATTGATAGATAGATAGATAGATAGGGTGTTTTTAAAAAAAAGTGTTATCAAAAAAAGACAATGTGTAGAGCTATTTCAATGCATTTAACACCTGGTTAAACCGGATTACAGTTGCTTTGTGAACAAGACGAATATGTTTTTGCACCAAAATATCACATTAAAGTGGCAGGACTGTTTACCGTAGCATTTTCCCATACTGTATACATTTTCATTGTTACTGATTAACCTGTTTTTAGATGTTATACTGAGAACTCAATGCAGATTTGATTTGTTGGTGTGAATTGAAGAGAGTTTTTCTCAGTGCGTAAACAGCTGTGCAATAAACGTTTTTACAAGCTGTCACAACACCACTTCCAGGAAGGGATTTAAGAGCCAATTTAAAATTTGCAAACATTATCTAGTGTGATAAATCATGATTAATGGTGCTTTTGTTACACTTCAGGTTAAAGGTATTTGACAAACAACTGACTTCCAGTGTTAAACTCGTAGCTTCGCTGTTGCTTTTAGAGGAAAAGACATTAGCTCAATACACATTGATAAAGTCATCATACATTATACAGAATTACAGTTAAAAAATACCGTTTATTTCTTTTCAAAGACACAAAATACAGTTGTGGCCAGAATTATTGGCACCCTTGGTAAATATGATCAAAGATGACTGTAAAAATAAATCTGCATTGTTTATCCTTTTGATCTTTAATTCATAAAATTAGCAAAACTCTAACCTTTCATTGAAGGAAAAGAATTGAAAATGGAAGGAAAATCACATTATGAAATAAATGTTTTTCTCCAAAACACGTTGGCCACAATTATTGGCACCCCTAGAAAATATCTCTGAAGTATATTCCCATTTATATTTATATATTTTTTTTATCACACCAGGGTGATCATGAACATGAAATTGTCCAGCCATAACCTCCTGTTCCACAGGACTATAAACATGAGGAAACATAAAGGCCAAATTCCCTTAATCATTCATCACAATGAGTAAAACCACAGAATATAGTTCTGATGTGCAGCAAAAGATTGTTGAGCTTACAAAATAGAAAGTGTTTAAGAAACAGCTAAAGCATTGAAAATCCCCATTTCCACTATGAGGGAAATAATTAAGAAGTTCCAATCAACTAAAGATGTTACAAATCTGCCTGGAAGAGGACATGTGTCTAAATCATCCTAATGCAGGGTGAAGAGGAGAGTTTGAGTGGCCAAAGACTCTCCAAGGATCACAGCTGGAGAATTGCAGAGATTAGTTGAGTCTTGAGTCTCAGAAAGCCTAAAAAAAAAAAAAAAAAGACCAAACAGCACCTACAACACCACAAGTTTGGTGATCCTCTACTCTCCTCTAGAAACAATCTCCAGCATATTCAGTTGTCAGACACGACTGAAACTTCAATGGTCTATGGTTCAATGCTTCTATGGTCAGATGAAACTAAAAAAAGAGCTTTTTTGGCAGCAAACCCACCAGATGGGTTTGGTGCACACATGGATAAAAAGTACCCCATGCCCACGGTTAAATATACTGCTGGATCTATAATACTGAGGGCCTATTTTTCTGCTGGAGGTCCTGAACAGATACATGGCATCATGGATTCTATCAAATACCAACAGATAAAAATCAAAACCTGATTGCTTCTGCTAGAAATCCAATAATGGGTCATGGTTGGATCTTCCATTAGGACAATGATCCAAAACAAACATCAAAACCAACACAAAAATGTGTCACTGAGCACAAAATGAAGCTTCTGCCATGGCCATCCCAGTCCCCTGACCTGAACCCTAAAGAAAATGAGTGGAGTGAACTGAAGAGAAGAAGCACCACATGGAGCTGGGAATCTGAAGGATCTGGAGAGATTCTGCATGAAGGAATGGTCTCTGATCTCTTGTCAGGTGTTCTCCAAACTCATCAGGCATTATAGAAGAAGAGTGAGAGCTGTTTTCTTGGCAAAAGGAGGTTGCAAAAATTATTGAATAAAAGGGTGCCAATAATTGTGGTCAACATGTTTTGGAGAAAAACATTTATTTCATAATGTGATTTTCCCTCCACTTTCAATTCTTTTCCTTCAATGAAAGGTTAGATTTTTGCTCATTTTATGAGTTAAAGATCAAAAGGATAAACAACGCAGATTTATTTTTACAGTCATCTTTGGTCATATTTACCAAGGGTGCCAATAATTCTGACCACCACTGTAAATCTTCTGCGTCTCTCTTTTTGTTTTGTTTCCTCATTCCCCTTTATATTGTTATGATGCTTTCCTCCATAAATCATCTCAAATGAAAAGTGTTTTCCAAGAATGACCCGACTGTGTTCTCATGTTAACCTAACTTCATTCGCCCACATAATTTATTATGGGAACAATTTCCACAGTGAGCATCCTGAAAAGGCCATTGATTAATAACAATTGGAAACATGGAAAAATCCTCTGGCTTTCAAAGAACCAGCATGACTGTCATGTTTACTAAATGAAGTTGCCAAGTTTTCAGAATCACTGCTTTGAAATGACAAAAAATCACATTGTGCTGAGCTGGGTTATAGTTATTGCTTTTTTGTGAATTGCTATGGGGATTATAACTAAATCTGAGACTATAACCATAAAAAAAGAACATTCAATACTTTAAATAAAATGTAAAAATACTTAAAAAAAAAACAACAACTTAAAAATAAATTAAAATTTAACTGAAAAAATAATTATTACTTATTTTATTTCAGCTGGTTTTCATTTAATTTTACATTGATGTACTAAATGAGAACTGAAATTAAAAAATCAATGAAAACTATACAGACATATATTTTTTTTAAAAATTAAAGAATGACAAAAACAACACAAAATGACTAAAATTGTAACTAAAATTTAAATGAAAACAGAAAATATAAAGGTAAAACTGAAATAAAATATATATATATAATATATATTTTTCAGCTAGTTGTCAAGGCAACATTTTTTCATTTTTATTTAGTTTAAGCTGACGTAGTAAAACAACCATGACTAAAACTGAAATAACAATTAATAAAAAAGGACATATTTAATAATAATAATAATAATAATATAATAAAAACTGACAAAAACACAAAATAGATTAACAAATTAAATTGAAAACAGTAAATAAAAACAAATTCAAAGTATTAATAAAAACTACAATAGTATCTCAATGATACAAAAAAACAAAACAATAAAATCGAGACTCGATTTCCCGCCAATGAGGATCGATTTGATCCGTCTGTCCTGTTATTTTGTATTTACCGTAGGTCTCGCCAGGCTGTGTGTGTCTAACATCATGATTTATTGTGCACATTTTATGGTTTATTTGCTTGCATTACTGTAGTATTTGCACACAGGTATGCCCGTTTCCTGGAAAGGTGCACTTGAAACTTGCTGAGTTATTATGTATGCAGACTGAGTCACTTTGTTTCTCAGGAAAAAAATATGGAAGCTGATTGGATTTATGTGGAAGTTTGATGGTCAGTATTGACACTTACAGTTCCCAAACAAATCCAAATGATGTCCTCAGACGGGATCCATTAGCCTACTCGGCTAACATCAGCGTGGTTATCATGGTTTCCAGGATATGAGTCAGTAATTAGTTTGGTTTTCGGTAAACGATTATAGGGATTCTCTTATCAGCATCCTAGAGAAGCTCTGCTCTGGAAACTGAGAGCTGTGTGCACAGGTGTGTGTGTGTCATGTGACAGATGCCTGCAGCGCTCTGATTGGTCGGCTCTTGGAAACAGAATCCCATTCTGTCGTAAACCAGACAAACAGACAGAAAACATAAACAAAAAGAAGGAGGAAAGAAATGCTTGGAAAGTAACAAGCTTATGTTTATTTTTCTCTTGTTCCTTCAGGCTTTTCTTCTGATTTTTTGGTGTCCAGGTTAATTTCTGCAAACTCCAGAGCAAGAAAACAGAGACAGACATGCTCTTACATTTTCCTCACACAGCAATCTACACTACCAGACAAAAGTTTTTTTATATATATATTTTTGAAAGAAGCCTCTTATGCTCACTAAGGCGGTATTTATTTAATCAAAAATACAGGAAAAACTTAAATATTATTATGATTAAAAACAGCTGTTTTCTATGTGAATATATAGTAAACTGTAATTATTTCCTGTGATCAAAGCTGAATTTTCAGCATCATTTCTCCAGTCTTCAGTGTCACATGATCCTTCAGAAATCATTCTGATATGATGATATGATGCTCAAGAAACATTTATGATTATTATCAATATTGAAAACAGTTGTGCTGCTTATATTTCTGCATATTTTTGTGACAGCAATATAGAAAGTTTTTAAAAGAATAACATCTATTTGAAATAAAAATCTTCTGTAACATTGTAAATGAGCATTTACAGTATCAGTGCCAGATGAGCATTTGTGGTTAAAAAGTATATAAATGTTTTTTTTTGTTTATTTTTTTAGAAAATGAGTGATGGTTTCTCTAGATAAGACTCTTATTCCTCGTCTGGGATCATGTAGAGCTCTTTGAAGCTGCACTGAAACTGACATTTGGACCTTCAACCCGTTGAACTCCAGTGAAGTCCACTATATGGAGAAAAATCCTGGAATGTTTTCCTCAAAAACCTTCATTTCTTTTCCACTGAAGAAAGAAAGACATAAACATCTTGGATGACATGAGGGTGAGTAAATGTCTTTACTGACACTTTTGATCAATTTATTGCATCGTTGATGAATAATAGTATTCATTTCTCTCTTTTTTGAATGATTATTTTATATTAATTTACCACAAACCTTTGAATGGACATGTATCATGGTTTCCACAAAAATACTTTTCAACATTGATCATTTCAAATCATCATATTAGAATGATTTCTGAAGGATCATGTGACACTGAAGACTAATGATGCTGAAAATTCAGCTTTGATCACAGAAATAAATTACAGTTTACAATACATTCACATAGAAAACAGATATTCTAAATTGTAATAATATTTCACATTTTACATTATTTTTGATCAAATAAATGCAGCCTTGGTGAGCAGAAGAGCCTTCATTTTTCAAAAACATAAAAAAAAAAAATTATACAAAATTTTTGGCCAGGTATGCATTGAGACGTATGATAAAGCAGTATAAAAACAAAAGAGTTCTATCCAGCAGGAAAGTCCAGTGAAGTGTTTGCCAGAACAGACTTACGCAGATTCCTACATTTCATAACACCACAGGGATTTCTCAGAACTGTGACGCATTCGGCCTCTACAATCCTGTCTTTCTCTGGCAAACTATGCAGCAAGTGAATGCTGGTGTTTCTGTCTTTAGCTTAAAGGATTAGTTCACTTCTGAATGAAGATTTCCTGATAATTTACTCTCCTCCATGTCATCCAAGATGTTTATGTCTTTCTTTCTTCAGTGGAAAAGAAATGAAGGTTTTTGAGGAAAACATTCCAGGATTTTTCTCCATATAGTGGACTTCACTGGGGTTCAACGGGTTGAAGGTCCAAATGTCAGTTTCAGTGCAGCTTCACATGATCCCAGATGAGAAATAAGAGTCTTATCTAGAGAAACCATCAGTCATTTTCTAAAAAAAAAAAAAAAAAAAAAAAAAAAAAAAAATATTTATATACTTTTTAACCACAAATGCTCGTCTTGCACTGCTCTGAGATGCGCCACGCATTACATAATCATGTTGGAAAGGTCACGCGTGACATAGCCGGAAGTACAGATCCAGTGTCTACAAAGCGAACGTGCAAAGACTAAGTCAAACAGCCTTTACAAAAAAAGTAAAACAACGATGTCGGACGATTTTGTATTTGGAGCAGAAAATGAGATGGAGTTTTTCGCCCTACCGTGGTACTTCCACCTACGTCACGCGTGACCTTTACAACATGATTACGTAATGCGTGGAGCATCTCAGAGCAGTGCAAGATGAGCATTTGTGGTTAAAAAGTATACACATTTTTATTTTTTTAGAAAATGGCCGATGGTTTCTCTAGATAAGACTCTTATTCCTCGTCTGGGATCATGTAGATCTCTTTGAAGCTGCACTGAAACTGACATTTGGACCTTCAACCTGTTGAACCCCAGTGAAGTCCACTATATGGAGAAAAATCCTGGAATGTTTTCCTCAGAAACCTTAATTTCTTTTCCACTGAAGAAAGAAAGACATGAACATCTTGGATGACACGAGGGTGAGTAAGTTATCAGGAAATTTGAATTCTGAAGTGAACTAATCCTTTAAGAAAAAAAAGGTCCTATATATATAATCCTAAAGCGTTCAGGGGTAATTTTTAATTTTAATTAAGTTTTATGAATTCAACAGCTTGTAAACATTAAAAACCTGAAATAACCAGTTAAACATGAAAGTATTATGCAACCATTTAAGACATTTTTCCTTATATAGAATCTTTTTGGCATAAAGAGTTCTTTAAAATTCAGTCAAGTCCACTATAGAAAGAAAGAAAATGCATCTGCATCTTTTTAGTCAGGCAGCTGCAGTATAAAAACAATCACATAAGTGTCTCTTTAAATGTCATGACATTTAAGCTTTCATAAGTTAACATACTGTATAAAAATGGACCTGATTCAATTTCTTTATGCATGTTACTGGTATAATTTATTGGTGCACATTATTTCAAATCATTTTTTTTTTTTTTTTTTAAAATGCAACTTGCTCGACTTGCTCTAACTTTTCATGCTTTTTTAATGCCATTGCAAATCACATGTATGTTTTAGCTCCATTTTGGTATGTAAGAGTTTAATGGGTTATGAATGTCGCTTCATGTTGACGTTTTTCAATATCTGCATGTATTATTCCTTCTTGCGAGGAACAAAAACAGACGCATGCACTTTCTCTATCTGTTCCAGGAAAACAATCAATGATTGTGTGTGAAGGTATTATTAATAGCCTGGACATATACAAACTTACGGCTGTTGCTGTGAAGAAAGAAAGTGCCTTCAATGAATCGTGAGACTCCTGGAAAGAGCCTCTCAGAGCAAGACAAGGAGACGTTCCTTCTGCTGCTTATCCTCCATGATAATCATTTTAAACAAAACTGTCCTAATTTTGAAAGGCAAACTAGGATAACTGCACTTCCACATGCCGCTCTCAGCAGTCTAAGGTCATGACCTCACTTCCTGCTCCAATTCCCCAACAGGGATCATTTACACCAGGATTAATTAGAAAAAAATTATTTTTATATCATACTATATTTATATTATTATTACATCTAATTTAATGATTAAGATGATTTACGTGCAATTTTAAGCTAATAAACAAGTGTTATATAATTGAGATAATATTATAGTTTTTATTAATATTTTGATAAGGGTTATTATTTTTTAAATTTTCCATTTAAATGTTTTATTTCTTTTAGTTTATATTAATTTTTATTCATAGTTTTAGTTCAACAGGGATAATGGGTATTTAAGCAGAGATTCACTTTTCAAAACCAAAATTATGACTTTTTTTATTAATATTTTGAATAAGTTTTTATATTTTCAATTTAAATTTTATTTTTTATTTATTTTAACTATGTCTATATAATTTTTTATTTTTTATTTAATTTATAGTTTTAGTTATTTTAGTAAATCAAGTTAAATGAAATTGAGAAATGTTGGACAACTAGCTGAAACAAAATGTTTAAAAAAAATGAATTTATATAATGCTTTATGGGTTATATATGCTATATAACCCATAAAGCATTGCAATTAACTTAATCTGTAAAAATGACAACATAGTAGAGATTTTGGCAATTAAAAACTTTAAAAAGCTTTCTTAGAAATGAAAGTCACATTGAAGCAAATACCACGTAACCTCAGTCTTGAATGAAAGATTTATTTTTATATCATACTATATTTATACAGTAGCATCACAAATCAATTCCATGATGGAGAAAATGAACAAGATTTTTACTATATCATGTTGTCCATTCATCCATGCATGTATGATTTACTGACACACCTTAATGTCTAGAGGACACAGCGCCTTCTGATGACAACTGTGTGTAAACGTTACTCTGAACCTCTTGATGAGGCATATTGTTTAAATCACGTTAAAATCAATAATCGTTATTGATGTACTACTGAATACATTTCATCTGAGAGGTACAATCAACATTTAGCAGAACTTCAGGTTCTTGACTTTAGCTTTGGTTCAAGATTATTTTGTATAAAAGTTAGTTTGAGATCAATCAACAATTGGCGTTTCCAATGTGGACCCCTGGTGAAGACCCTGACCTAAACCAACAGTTTTGATAGCAGATGTTTCAAATAAAAAACACAAGCCCTTGGTTTGAAGTGTCATTCTTTATTAAAACATATGTGATTATATATAGTCCTCCAAAACTTAAACACAACAGGCGTGACATCCATATGACTGAAGAGCACCTGAATCATACAACAATCAATAACAAGATGAGTGACAATATACATTCATTTTTCACAGATAATTGAACACAATGTCTTGTGGTTTCCCTTGTGGACTTTTAGTGATCCCAAAAGTTTTGAGCACTGAATTTCTACGACTTCTCTGGTCGTTGATATAGCCTATACAGGGCCTAAAACTAACTTTTTGCCACAACTGCCAAAGACTGGTGACTTAAGAATATATATATTTTTTCAACCAGCTGTGAAAGATTAATACTTATTAAAGTAACAAAAGTTATTAAGCCTAGAGCAGTGATTGATTTTACTTTGTTTTTTTAATGTAAAAAAAAAAAAAAAAAGCACCAGGAATATTAGGCTGCTGTCACTTTAAGAGCTAATGCACAGATGCAATATACTGTTACACATGCGTTTTCTTTCCCAACCGCTTACGTTCACTTGAGGATAGGTTTACACGACAACGATGTACTAAAAATGGGAAAGTTTTTTCTTTGTACAGATGACAAAAAGTATCAAAAAATATCAAAAAGATCCCCATTCACACCGATCTGCGAAAATGACTAAAAACGCTGTATGAAGCATGCCAGGTCAGTAGTTGATGTCACTTAAAAAAGACTACGCGCCTGCGCACTTACACAATCTTTTACAGAACACTCATGCCAAACACGCATGCCTATAGACTAAACACAAATGTAGATGGCATCACTGTTTTCACAGATCTGAGTTGTTGTTGTTTACACAGAGATAATAATGGTATTGTTTTCAAAAGTTTTTTTTTCAAATGTCTGCATTTTCAGGCACCCAAAACACTACTGTAGTTTAAATAAATGGCCAAAACACATCAACAGTTTTCTGTTTTTAGTTGAAAACAGTGTCATGTAAACAGCCCCTAAGACATAACTGGCATTTTGACATAATTTTGTTTGAATATGTCTGTTCAAGCACAAGAAAACGTGAAAGAGAACTCAATTCAGTATTCGCAAGCTGACACAGATTTTCTGGTGCGAGTAACGAATTGAGTTTCCTTTCGCATCTTCTTGCGCTTGAATATTTCAGTTGGCAAGGCTTAAACTCTTATGATGATGCCAGTCAACTGTCCCGCGTGTCGTTTACATTTGTTCACGTTTATATTCTTATAATATTGGAATTCGTAAAAATGTTACCGGTGTGGTGTGAAATCGAGTCCCCCCAGGAATCAGGTCTCCTTTAGGACCCCGAGTGATCCCATTGGTTCAACAGACTTTTAATGGGTAGTATTTTTAGCACCTGATTATAATTCCTGCAAAATCATGTTATGATTTATACAGTTTAATATGCATTATAATGACCATTCATGTCTTTTAAATTACATGGTTCACAAGTATATAACTGAAGCTATAGGTTGTGAAATCAAGCATTTCTCGTTCTTACTGTTTTTAGTCATACATCTACAGCTTATATTATATTATGTATGTTTTTTGCTTCCAATATAGTTCCCAATTACATGTTTCAAATTAATGATGTTTGTGTGTACTTAGCATGATAATTAATTTATTACAAATTTATTATCGTATACTATACCACATTGCAACAATCCTCATCCTTATGAAAAAGCATGGTTGTGTTTCCATTTTGTTTTATTATGCAATAATTTCAAGCATGTTGTTTGTGCACTTAGTGCAATAGTGAAATAGGTTATAATTAGTCAAGACATCACAATAATAACTTTTGATCAGGCATTACCGCCTGGGTCCTAAAGGAGACCCGATTCCTGGGGGGACTCGATTTCTCATGACATCGTTTTATATCCTCGCCAACACAGATTTTTACTTGCATTTGGCGCTTGTTAATAAATATGTATGTAACTTTAAACACTCCTGCAGGAGGAGAAGCTTTGAAACCTTTTGACTAACTGTTAAAAGTCCTTGTTTACATAAAAAAAAAAAGTTTTAATCCAAACATAAATGTTAAATAGCCTGAGATTAACTCTAAACTGAAGAACTACTTCTAAAGATACACTGTATAATGATGAAAACACAATGCTTTGGCAATAGCTTTGGTGTTCATGGCTATTTATTCATGCCAAAGACGAGGTCCAGAATATTCACCGCAGTGAACAGACACTAGCACCACTTGTTGATCATTAATCTTGTGTTAACTTCATTTTTGAATGAACGTTTACAAATGAATTCATATCTACTTCTAAATCACATGGCACAAAGCATGACAAAAAATAAAAAAAAATACTTTGTGATGTATAAAGGACAAAAGAAAGCACAGACAAAAAGTGTGACCGTAGCTAATGTTCTTCTGAGGCAAACATCACTCAAGAACCGAAGCGATCTCTCACGGTCTCCGGATTAATAGTTCAGCCTTCAGGAAGAGATCATGTGAACTCAGTGAACTTTAACCCTTAATGCAACACCTTTCAAACTAGTTAATGGAATCATCATTGGATAAAGAAAGAACATGCATGTTTGAGTGTCTTCAGTTTAAGAGATATTCTGCACATTTCTACACTGCGCTGCCAGTCCTATCATATAACTTTGATAGGTTTAACTTATAAAAAGATATAGTAACAATCTGCAAACAGTGTTTTTTCCTCCCTAACCTCTTTTGGACTTCATTGCAGCTGTGTACAAATCAGTTACACTGTACTTGACAATCTCATGATCTCCTGTTCACTTTCATGATGAACTGAAATGAATGAATCACGCCATTATCAGCTCGGCTTGAGGGACTGTGATTATCAAGAGCAGTGAACTTTAAACATCCATTCATCACGTTGAAATGTCATCTAGAGAGAGATTAGCTATGTTTTGTTGTTTGTTCTTATAAAATGCATGATAAACCCGTTTTAATATCATACAGTCACTGTGACTGAGTCAGTAAGTAATGTTTCAAACGTTTTGGTCTACAGAAATAGACTTCTCCCACATCTGCAATTGCCAATATTTATCTGCACTACTGCTCAATTAATATTTTAACTCAGCAAAGATGCATTAAATTGATCAAAAGTGACAGTAAAGGCATTTATAATGTTACAAAAGATTCTATTTCACTGTTTCCACACAAATATGAAGCAGCACAACTGTTTTCAACACTGATAATAATCAGAAAAATAGATCAAAATACAGTAAAAATTGTAAAATATTATTACAATTTAAAATAACTGTTTTCAATGCAAATATATGTTAAAATGTAATTTATTCCTGTGATCAAAGCTGGATTTTCAGCATCATTACAGCATCGTCAGTGTCACATGATCCTTCAGAAACCATTTAATATGCTGATTATAAATGTTGAAAACAGTTGTGCTGCTTCTTGTTATGTGGAAACAGTGATACATTTTATTTTTCAGGATTCTTCTATGAACAGGACGTTCAAAAGAGCAACATTTATTTGAAATAGAAATCTTTTGTAATGCTTTACTGTCAATTTAATTGTGAATCTTACAGACCCCAAACTTTTCTCATCCATGACACCCAAAGGTAACGCGCTTTCCAAAACCATAAACCAAACACCTATCCTCAAGGCATAAAAAAAGTTTATTAAAAGATTCATTCCAAACTAATAAAGAGTTAACCGAAATTAAAAAGCAACATGTTACTGAGGCATTATAATAATTCCATGTGCTCATAGCGACCTCTAGTGTCAAGAGTGGTAATAAGCCTTCAGAGAGTCTGATTACAGTGCATGAGCTCAACATGCAGTGCTCTGGCATTCACGTCTCCTCAACCAGTGACACTCACAACAAATTTAGACTATGACATGTAACGATACACAAACAAACCTGTCTCGTTCTGTCGAGTAATTGTGTTCTCCCTGAATTAAAACTATACTTCATAATAAATTAAACATGCATTCATGTTAACAGTGAACCAGTGAAAAAATCATTACATGCTTCACTCTAAAAAATGCTGGGTTAAAAACAACCCAGTTTGGGTTGAAAATGGACAAACCAGCAATTGGGTTGTTTTAACCCAGCAAATGGGTTGTTTTGACCAAGCAATTGGGTTAAATGTTTGCCCAACATGCTGGGTAGTTTTATTTAACTCAACTATTGATATGTCTGGCTTAAAATGAACCCAAAATATGTTGAAAATTAAAAATCAGACACATAATTACTAGAGGAAACAATAATAATCAAAAGGTGATCATTTATTAATAAGCAATTTAATAAATGTGTATTGTTTAATTATTATTCATTAAACTTATTAATAAATGTTCATTTATTATACATATTAATAAATGTTAATTTCCAAAATTTTGGGGTTCATTTCACTAGGTTAAAACAACCCAATTGCTGGGTTTGTCTATTTTCAACCCAATTTGGGTTGTTTTAACCCAACGGTTGGGTTAAATGTTTGCCAAACCTGTTGGGCAGTTTATTTAACCCAACTATGTTTAAAAATGACCAATGTCTGGCTTAAAATAACCCAAAATAGCTTGGAAATTAAAAATCAGACAGAATAGAGGAAACAATAATAATCAAAAGTTGAACATTTATTAATAAGCAATTAAATTAGTATTCATTAAACTAATAAATGTTCATTTCCAACATGTTTTAGGTCATTTTAAGCAAGCAATACAGTAATTTTTAAACAATAGTTGAGTTAAATAAAACTACCCAGCAGGTTGGGCAAACATTTAACCCAACCGCTGGGTCAAAACAACCCATTTGCAAGGTTTGTCCATTTTCAACCCAACTTGGTTTGTTTTTAACCCAGCATTTTTCAGAGTGCCATGTTCACATGTGCATATGTGCGATCAGACAGGAGCGGAAATAGTATTTAAATATTCTTCCTTTCTTGTAGATCAATACCCTTTGTAAAGAAAGGCAGTTTATGCTTGATGTAAACGATGAATTTCTGAGCCCTCAGTGGATGCATAATGAACAATACACTGATGCTAAAAGTCTTGCATGAAAAACTGAATCTGTTTTGTGATTTTACATAAAAACACAGTTTGTTTCTCGTCGCCCGCAAAATCAATCGATGCTTTTACAGAGTAATACTGAATATGAGGGCTGATACAGGAACTGTTTACCCATCAAAGCACAAATCAGCTCGTTTCCCTGCCGTATGATGGGATGTTCTGTCATCTCTCACTGGCGTTTGCTGGCCAGCACCGCCCTCCAGTCATCAGCCCAGGACAGCAGCCGCCGCTGCGAGGGGTTCGCTGGAAGGTGCTTGTTGTGGCAGGCAGTGAAGAGGACGTGTTCCCAGGAGGGATTGGGCTCCACACCTTCAACGGGAAAACACATGTGTTGTTCCCGCAGAGCTCAGCATTACGTGTGATACTGACCTGGACCGGCGGCTCTTACTCACCCAGGATATCAGGTTTGTCGTCTATGAGGATGTCTCCGGTCACTATGGTCTTGTCTCTGGTCAGGATGATCTGCTCCAGGAACTCGGGGCCCAGATGTTTCTCTACCCATGCATACTGTGGACAAACACACTTCAGTGGAGGAAACCATGGAAACAGGGAGAAAATGGGCTGAAATACAGACTCTGATGATGCAGTGATGCAGCTGCATTAGCAGAGTTTGTTGAAAACAGGATATAAATATAATTTATGTATATTAAACTTGTAAATAAATAGACAGTTATAGGATTTTGAGAAAAGGATATTATATCTCATTTATTTTTAAATCCTTAATGTATCGATTATTTATTTACTAATAATCTCACTTATTCTTATAGAGAAGATGAAAAATGTATGTGTATTAATATCATTTGAATATTTATTTATTTACCAATAATTATTCTTATAGAGAAGATGAAAAACTATGCATATATACATATACATACACACACACACATATACATATATATATATATATATATATATATATATATAATGGTAAATAAAGTTGTAGGATTTTGAAAACATTTCAAATTTCAAGAAAAGTTATGTAAAACGAAAAAAATTCTGATTTGCACTATTTTAGGTCACTAATTAAATAATTAATTTGATGAGCAAATTAACATTGATATATTGATCAAGTGAAATTGAGCTGCAGTTTTATTAAGGTATTTTTTCCTCTAAATTCTAAAAAATAATAGAAGAATAACTAAAGATTTTTGTTTACAGTTTCTTTATTATGATATAGTTGATAGATAGTTGTATCACAACTGTGAAAAATATCAAAATAATTTGAATTTTTGATCATCAGGTGTTCAAGTCACTGTATTAAATGCATTTCGAAAACATTAAAGGATTTCCTGATAATTTACTCACCCTCATGGTCTTGTGTTCATGTCTTTCTTTCTTCAGTCGAAAAGAAATGAAGGTTTTTGAGGAAAACATTCCAGGATTATTCTCCTTATAGTGGACTTCAACAGGGACCAACGGGTTGAAGGTCCAAATGTCAGTTTCAGTGCAGCTTCAAAGATCCCAGACGAGGAATAAGTGTCTTATTTTATCTACCATTGGCCATTTTCTAAAAAAATAAACATTTACATTTTTTTTAACCACAAATGCTTGTCTTGCACTGCTCTGTGATGCGCCACGCATTACGTAATCATGTTGGAAAGGTCACGCGTGACGTAGGCAGAAGTGTCTACAAAGCGAACGTGCAAAGATGAAGTCAAACGGCCTTTACAAAAAAAGGTAAAACAACGATGTTGGACGATTTTGAAGTTGGAGGAGAAAATGAGATGGAGTTTTTCACCCTACCGCGGTACTTCTGCCTACGTCACGTGTGACCTTACAACGTGATTACGCAATGCGTGGCGCATCGCAGAGCAGTGCAAGACGAGCATTTGTGGTTAAAAAGTACTTAAATGTTTATTTTTTTAGAAAATGGCCAATGGTAGATAAGATAAGACTCTTATTCCTCGTCTGGGATCTTTGAAGCTGCACTGAAACTGTAATTTGGACCTTCAACCCGTTGAACCCCAGTGAAGTCCACTATATGGAGAAAAATCCTGGAATGTTTTCCTCAGAAACCTCAATTTCTTTTTGACTGAAGAAAGAAAGACATAAACATCTTGGATGACATGAGGGTGAGTAAATTAAAGGAAATTTGAATTCTGAAGTGAACTAATCCTTTAATAAATATATATATATATATATATATATAAAAAAAAGGGTCACTTTATTTTAACGTGTCCTTGTTACAGTGCTTAACATCATGTACTTACTATAAGTTTAGGGTTTTGTTTGCATGTAATTATGCATAATTTACTATTATTTCTAGAAAAAAAAAAAACTGTCACATCACTGATCCTGAAGACTTTTGGACCCCACTGACTGTACACATGCTGCTAAACCAACAGACCAACATGTAGCTCAACCTCAGTTTAAGAGAATCTTACCTTTTCATACGGGCAGTAGCTGTAATGCTTTATTGGACTGGTGCAAATGAAGACATCTGTACTGGGTGAAGAAAAGAGAAACTAAGCAAGAGTCATTTTACAGCTAGTAATATCCAGACAAACATTTACTCAAGGGAGATTATTATTACTAGCCGTGCTTATCAGTCTATTATGCAAGTTCTTCTGGAGGGTGGGTGATTTATAATAGGGTGATGTAGGGAATCAGAGACATTCTTTCATTTTCGACTGCTGTTTAACCTGATTGTCACCCAGAGCAACAAATAAAAGGAATCACATAATTAGTTGACATAAAGTATGTATGTATATAAACCCAGACACTGACTGGAATCGTTTAGAGATGCCAAACGTCTGGCTGAACTTACTTCTCCATCTTGGACATCTCCTTCACCGCCTCCACACCTCCAGGAAGAGGCTCCAGGTCAATGAAGAAGTTTTTTGACTCCCAAATGCTGATGGCCTTGTCCTGCAGTCAGTGCAAACTTTGATTATAAGTTATAAAAAATGTTTTCATCATTGTGTTTTAACAACATCTTGGTGTGGCAGCTTATCATTCCTGATGAATCCGATTAATATATATATATATATATATATATATAATAGATATATATATATATATATATAGATATAGATATAGATATATAGTTGTATAGTTGTGTATATTTAGTGTAGTACCGACCGCGATACCAAGTCAGTACTAAAATTTTACAAATGTGATGCTTTGAGCTTGAGCGGATTCGTAAACACCTCTAATTGGCCTTTGTGTTCACACGCTCATCAGATATCTGTGATTGGCTACAATGATCAATGCATGGAAGTGTTTGAATATGAAAGCGCTTTGAAAATGGGACAATCACAGACATATCTGATGAGCATGTAGACGTGCCAATATTCAGTAATACGATATATAAAGATAATGAAAATGCACTATATTATTACCGTGGGCACTTCAAAATACTGTGAGTAATTATTTATTACGAATTATTAAAATTTTTATAATACATTTTAAGAATACTTCCCCATCAGCCATATAAAATGCACAACACCGCTGTATTCCGCGTCAAAGGGAGACATGCACTGATGTAAACAAGCCCAAAGTGCACGAGAAACACATGAGACGCGCTGAATGAAAATGCACGTTCACTCTCTGACAGCAGAGGGCGCTGATGGAACAGCTGAAATGCAGCGGTTACCCCTGAAACCCCGTAAACAGTATCTAAAATGCTTCAAATAGCCATTTAGTTTTTTTTGTATTTGCACTGTTGTTCATCACAGCACCAAATACTTAATAGTTAAAGACTTAAAAGGCTATTTATTTTCAAACTTAAACATTTTTACATTTTAATCTGGACTACAACTTGCCCTATAATGACTGAAATGTTGTGATTATTTGTTATTATTCAGTAACACTTAGTGAAATAAGGCTTCATTAGTTAAGGGGGGGGGGGGGGGGGGGGGGGGGGGGTAATGCTATTTCATGCATTCTGAATTATTTACACTATTAAAGAGTTGCATTCTCATGATAAACATGGCCAAAGTTTCAAAACACGAGTTGGACGCATGATGGAGTATTTCTGTGCCAAATACACTACTTCCGGTTTCGGTACAGGATTCTGAGAGTTTTTTTCAAGTGTGTCCTGTATGACGTCAAAAGAGAGCAGATTTCCTTGTATAGGCACTTCTCCCTGATAAGTGTGCGCACACGCACACACACACACACACACATCACCCAGAGCAAGAGCAAGAGCAAGAGCACGCCCATCAACACGCTTCGTTCGGGATACGAAAACTGAGAGATTTTTCAACAATGGCTGTGTCCCAATTCAGGGGCTGCACCCTTTGAAGGCTGCATACATCATCGAGGCAGTCTCATTTAAGAAAAATAACCGTTAGATTGCAACGCAAGTAAGAAATTACAGTATTTTACACCTCACAATGAATATCAGTCAATTTTATTATGGTTACTTTTCTTAAATATGACATCCTTGATGACGTATTCAGCCTTCAAATGCGACCTCCGAAGGATGCAGCCTCCGAAATGAGACGCAGCTCCTGTAAACAAAGGAGTGTGTTTTTGGTTGTGAGGGAAAGATTACCTTTTTCAGCTTCCCAAAGAACCCAGCGTTGAGGGAACAGAAGATGAAGTTTGTTTTTCTGAGCAGCAACAGAGTTGCACATTTATGTTTGTTTGTTCCCGGGAATTTGGTGATAATACTTTGTAAACAAGTCCCAGTTCGGCGCTGGATTTGCAGATCGCGGACGGTGCATAAAGCTGCATCAGATGTCTGTGTTTTGTTGGCAATTGGTGTGCAACTGCATATAATGTAAACAACACTAAAGTTTTTGTTCCCTTTTTATTTATAATGATGTCACAGCTAGCATGCAATCTCTATGCAGAAGCTGCATGCGCTCGTGACTTTTTAGCTCCGCCCACAGCACTGACGGCAGACACGCCTCCAGGATTTCGTTTTTTTTTTGCAAAGACTCGGTTTAGCGTATCTATCTTTTATAAATATGACAAAACTAAAGACTTTTTTCGGAGATATGAAGGATGCATTGTTACTCTATATCAACATGAGATTGGCAGAAACTGTGTGTTATACACCCCCCCCCCCCCCCCCCTTAACATGTTAATTCATTATTACACACAGACAATGAAAAATACTTATAAAGCATTTATTAATACTAGTTAATTTCTTAGTTAAAGTTTAATAACATACTAAAAAGTTGTAACTATTATTTAAAGGATTAGTTCACTTTCAAATGTAAAATTTCCTGATAATTTACTCACCCCCATGTCATCCAAGATGTTCATGTCTTTCTTTCTTCATTCAAAAAGAAATTAAGGTTTTTAATGAAAATATTCCAGGATTTTTCTCCATACAGTGGACTTCAATGGACCCCAAAAGGTCAAAATTACAGTTTCAGTGCAGCTTCAAAGCATTCTACATGATTCCAGACGAGGAATAAGGGTCTTATCTAGAGAAACCATCACTCATTTTCTAAAAAAAAATTAAAATTATATACGTTTTAACCATAAATGCTCATCTTGAACTAGCTCTCTTCTTCTCTATTTGAATTCTGGCAGTGTAGACACTGCTAAGTTACTGCCCTCCACAGGTCAAAGTTTGAACTAAATTGTCATATACAATATGCTAGTGCAAGTATATAACAATTAGTTCAAGCTTTGACCTGTGGAGGGCAGTAATACACTTAGCAGCGTCTACACTGCCGGAATTCTAATAGAGAAGAAGAAGAGAGCTAGTTCAAGATGAGCATTTATGGTTAAAACGTATATAATTTTTTATTTTTTTAGAAAATGAGCAATGGTTTCGTTACATAAGACTCTTATTCCTCATCTGGGATCATGTAGAGCTCTTTGAAGCTGCACTGAAACTGTAATTTTGACCTTCAACCCTCTGGAGGCCATTGAAGTCCACTATAAGGAGAATAATCCTGGAATGTTTTCATCAAAAACCTTCATTTCTTTTCGACTGAAGAAAGAAAGACATGAACATCTTGGGTGACATGAGAGTGAGTAAATTATCAGGACATTTTAATTTGAAAGTGAACTAATCCTTTAAGGTTCCATTTCAGCAAACTGTCTATTATTATTATTTCATATTCTGTCACACTTACACACAGGTCACTTCTCATGTCTCCATACTGTGTGGACACCCAGAATCCTCTTCTGTCCTCTAAGGATATGAAGGGCTCGTTCGGATACCTCGCCTTGAACTTCTTTAAAAATCCTCCCTCGAAGTCGGCGATGACACCGTCCATGTCCACCAGAACCCGCAGTCTTCTGTTCTTCGTGCACATGTTTGCGCTGCTTTGATAGTGAAAGTGCAATGAGACAGAGCCTCTCTCGAGCCACCGTACGATCCTCGGCAATAAAGTCATCGTAAACCTCCTTATAATCGTCTAAATCCACTGTAGTCACTTGGCAGTGTGCATTAACTCGAGTGCTGTTTTGCAGCAGAGTGATGCTGATTGTTAGCACATCTCATTCTGTTGGCTCTCTATTGTTTTGAACATTGTGTGACTTTGTTGCGGAGTCTTTTGTTAGTTTCTGAGGGGTCAGAGGGTCTCATGCTTTTCCAGCAGTCGCTGGTGTTGAATTGCAGTGTTGATCTCCCGTATCTGCATTTGTTTACAGCTGTGCAAATGTCAAACGAGAAGTGTTTGCGAAATCAATACAGTAGTGTGTGTCGTTTAAATCAGAGCACTTTGTTTACGTCTTCAAAATCATGCTTAAGACTATTTTTGCGCTACACTGTCACCGAGCAAACCGAAGCTATTCGCGAGAAGAGAGATCTCGCAGTCGGCTTCCGGAAGTGACATTTTTTTTTCAACGAAAATTATAAACCGAGAAATACCTACTGTAAGCTACGAGGTTTTTAATTTAATGGTATCTGTCCGCATTATTTCAACTTATAAATATATATTTTAATAATGTTTAACAGGGAATTTCTGCTGAAGAACTACATTACCCATGATTCCGCAAAAAAAGTCACCATCAGGGAATCGAAATAATCAAGCCGCGTGCTCCCATGAAGCACTAAAAGTGCTTAAATATTTGTACATTTTGTAATAAACGTAAAATACACTGTTTCTATATACACAGTCAACACATTTAAATGAATAGTTTCATTACGTCACGTGCAGTGCTTCATGGGATTGTAGTTCTTTCCCTCATTAAAGCCGTTATATCATGTTTGTTTGTTTTTTTGGTTCAAATCAAAGTGTTTTGATTCATCTTATAGCTGGTTGGTTTGGTTCATGGCTTATTACTATATAACAAAGACTTTTTAAAAATCTAGAAACAAGGATGACAGAATTTTTAATGTGGGCTCTTTTGGAAATCCTACAAAATTTACATACAATCTTAAGTATGTAAATAGTACAATTAATATATTTTAAATTATGTCACATATCATATCCAAAGCTACACATGACCAAAATAAACTGTTTTCTCGTTAGGCTCGCAAGCTAAGCAAATAAATATTAGCTTTAGAAAGCTTTATAAACCGTTAGAGAAAGACCCACTGTGAGCTACGAGGTTTTTAATGTGTGGTATCTGTCAGCCCGCATTATTTCAACTTATAAATATATATTTTAATAATGTTTAACAGGGAATTTCTGCTGAAGAACTACATTACCTATGATTCCGCAAAAAATTCACCATCAGGGAATCGAAATAATCAAGCCGCGTGCTCCCATGAAGCACTGAAACTGCTTAAATATTTGTACATTTTGTAATAAACGTAAAATACACTGTTTCTATATACATAGTCAACACATTTAAATGAATAGTTTCATTACATCATGTGCAGTGCTTCATGGGATTGTAGTTCTTTCCCTCATTAAAGCTTGATTTTTTTATTTAGCCTACATTTTTCTCTAAAATGATGGAAAATATATAAATATCTGGACTTTAACCTATAATACATTAAATTATTGTGTAACAGAGATTTTAACCTATTCCCTAAATATGTTGCTCGGAAGGTGAGAAGATGATCATCTCTCCAGTCAGAGAATATCTTTGTTGTTTTGCACCGGAAGAAGAAATAATGATATTTTCCTTTTATTTCTTAAAGATACATGTCACTTTTCAAAGACTGAATCCTGCGATATGTTGTTGTAAATAACACATTTAGCTCTAAATAAAATAACAAGTATGTGTTTGTGAAGTGAAATCTCTAAAAAGTATCTCTACTATGGAGTTTGTTTTTCAGTAGAGAGATCCCTTGCCCGAAATCTCGTGGAATCTGAGCTGTCACTCAAACCTCGCGATATTTGATTACTGTTGGCGGCTGAGGGCCCGTCCCTTCTTTACAGGAAAGCAGCTTCTGACATTTGAATGAAAAACATCCTCCCAAAATCGCAAAAACTATGGCTTCAGCTCTGGAGCAGTTCGTGAATAATGTGCGGCAACTTTCCGCTCAAGGTACGGACATTTGCGCGGCTCGTGAACTCTCAGAATAACGGATGTGGGCTAACTAGCCGAATGCTAAAAGCTGTTAGCGTGATAGCATGCTAGTTGTTTATATTTCAGACAGTAACACATGGTATTTGTGTGTCTTATTCTGTTCGTCCAACGTGTAATAAAAAATCTAAACGCTGCGGAATATTTGCACGTTATTACCGCTTAGCTTTTATATTAATGAAATGGCTAATAACACAATTACAAACCCGTAATTTGTTCTCTGATGGCATTGACATGGATAAAAAATCAACAGCTTTATAGTAGAAAGTTCTTAGCCAAGTGGGGGGGCTAAATTGTTTATTTCTTATGCTGTCATTAGGTTGAAAACATGTTTCTCTTTTTTTTCAGAAATTCTGGTCAGATATTAATAAATATGCAATTCCCAATAAAGTCAAAGAAACTCAATTTAAAATAATAAATCGATATTATGACCGATACATCAGAATGTGATGCTGATTTATTGTAAATGGACTTACTTTAGAATAGTTTCGAATAATCATGTTTTCATGCATCATAATGTCTCTTGTTCTTCTCAGGTCAGATGACTCAACTATGTGAGCTGATCAATAAAAGCGGGGAGCTTCTGGCCAAGAATCTCTCCCATTTGGACACTGTTCTCGGGGCGTTGGACATCCAAGAACACTCGCTTGGTGTTTTAGCTGTTCTGTAAGTCAGTGACTTGTTGAAGTATTAGTTCACTTCAGAATTAAAGTTTCCTGATAATTTACTCACCCTCATGTCATCCAAGATGTTCATGTCTTTCTTTCTTCAGTCAAAATGAACTTTCTGAGGAAAACATTCCAGGATTTTTCTCCATATAGTGGACTTCACTGGGGTTCAATGGGTTGAAGGTCCAAATGTCAGTTTCAGTGCAGCTTCAAAGAGCTCTACATGATCCCAGACGTCTTATCTAGAGAAACCATCGGTCATTTTCTAAAAAAATAAAAAATGATATACTTTTAACCACAAATAATCATCTTGCACTGCTCTGCAGTGCTCCACACATTACGTAATCATGTTGGAAAGGTCCAGTGTCTAAGCGAACATGCAAAGACTAAGTCAAATGGCCTTTACAAAAAAAAAGGTAAAACAATGATGTTGGACGATTTTGAAGTTGGATGGATGCATGACCTTTCCAACATGATTACGTAATGCGTGGCGCATCACAGAGCAGTGCAAGACGAGCATTTGTGGTTAAAAAGTGAATCATTTTTATTTATTTTTTTAGAAAATGACCAATCATTTCTCTAGATAAGACTCTTATTCCTCGTCTGGGATCATGTAGAGCTCTTTGAAGCTGCACTGAAACTGACATTTGGACCTTCAACCTGTTGAACCCCAGTGAAGTCCACTATATGGAGAAAAATCCTGGAATGTTTTCATCAAAAACCTTCATTTCTTTTCCACTGAAAAAAGAAAGACATGAACATCTTGGATGACATGGAGGAGAGTAAATTATCAGATTTGAATTCTGAAGTCAACTAATCCTTTAGTCCCATTAAAGGTGCAATATGTAATATTTTTGCAGTAAAATATCCCAAAGCCACTAAGCCAGTGTTATATATTTTGTTCACTTGAATACTTACAATATCCCAAATGTTTCCAACTATTTGTAAATCGTGAGAAAATTGCAATTTTAACCAAGGATCCGGGACGTGTGAGGAGTCGCCTGTCAATGGCGTCATACCCGCGTTACCCTCGGTTTCCGGTTTTATTTTGTAGAAACCATGGAAACACCAAAGACGCTTTAATATATTACACGTTTTAATAGACGAGGGGACAACTGTTTTGATATATTTATAGACAGAAAACAAATTGTTATATAGCTCAACACGTTTAGTCTTTTTTCTCCATCATACAATACGTTTTAAAATTAATTGCATGCCATTTATCAACACAATCCATCCAGCATTTAATATGATATTGTAAAATTGATCTATCTTACTGCAGTAACAGTGTCTCACAGCAGCCGCCGAGCGAACGCACAGAGTAACGTTATAACATCATTTTCAACACACTCAAATGTATCTAATATGATAAACAGAGCTGTGTTACCTCATACTCATGACCGGAAAAGCGGAAGCGGCGCCGGCGACTGTGTCATAATAAAAGTCCCGCTGCTCGTGAGGCGTGTGTTGATCAATCGCTCCAGCTCCTCGTTCAGCTCCACAACACTCGCTCCTGCTCTGCTTCATACTATAATAACGTTTATAATCACATCCATGAACATGATTTCTTCCCGACTCCAATCCCTATTCTTTTGCATCGTCTGTTGAGGTGAAGACCACATGTCCCAAGATTCCTCTCTCAAACTTGGCGTCATCAAGCTACGCCTTTGTTTTAAATAGGCCTCTAGCGACCTCTCGCAGACAGAATTATTACATATTGCACCTTTAAACTGAGAGTTCATGAAATGTTTTGTGGCCATCTGAAAGAGTCACTGTGTCTTTTAACTGCCTTGCAGGTTTGTGAAGTTTTCCATGCCAAACATCCCTGATTTTGAGACCTTGTTTTCCCAAGTCCAACTCTTCATCAGCACCTGCAACGGAGAGCACATCCGATACGCCACAGACACGTGTACGTAAACACTATAAAGTTAAATGCAGGGTTTTCATCACACTGTTTTGTTTTGTATTCCTCTTTTAAAGTTTTTTTTCTACTTTCAGTTGCTGGTCTGTGCCACCAGTTGACAAATGCCCTGGTAGAAAGAAAACAGGCAAGTCTTTCTGTCATTTTGGAGTTGTTATCTTTAAATTACAAGAGTGATGTTAAGTTTCTTGTTCTTCACAGCCCTTGCGTGGGATAAGTATACTTAAACAGGCCATAGACAAGATGCAGATGAACACAAACCAGCTTACCTCAGTGCACGCAGACCTGTGTCAGGTGAGTCGGAATCAGAAAACATTTTTGTGTCGTTACATGTATATAGATAATTAAAGATGCAATTGAGGAGCTGTTGTAAGCTGGAGTGTAGTAAGCAGAGTCAACAGTAAACGCATATTATGCTGTGGTAATGATATTACAGGGATGTTTTAAAGAGTTAGTTCACCCAAAAATTTGTCATTAATTACTCACCCTCATGTCGTTCCACACCCGTAAGACCTTCGTTCATCTTCAGAACACAGATGAAGATATTTTTGATGAAATCCGAGAGGTATGTGACTCGTCCATAGACAGCAATAAAAATATAACCACCACTTTCAAGGTCCAGAAAGGAACTAAAGACATCCTTAAAACAGTCATGTGACTGCAGTGGTTCAACCTTAATGTTATGAAGAGACGAGAATACTTTTTGTGCACAAAAACGAAACAAAAATAACATTGTTATTCAACAGTCTCTTCTCTTCTGTGTCGTTCTCATACGTTGTGTACATCCAGCGTATCCAGGTTCTACGTCAGAATGCCGACTCATTATTGGCTGACTCAAACGCATGCATCGTGCTGATCACGTGATCAGCTTTGGCCAATACTGAGCCGGCATTCGGACGTAAACACGGAAGCTTCACTGTGTTACTGCATCACCTGCGTTGGAGACTGACAGGGAAGAGAAGAGATTGTTGAATAAAGTCGTTATTTTTGTTTTGTTTTTGCACACAAAAAGTATTCTCGTCGCTTCATAGCGTTAAGGTTGAACCACTGCAGTCACATG
This sequence comes from Culter alburnus, assembly GCA_028476615.1. Lineage (NCBI taxonomy): Eukaryota > Metazoa > Chordata > Actinopteri > Cypriniformes > Xenocyprididae > Culter > Culter alburnus. The sequence continues at coordinate 1,449,087 of JAOTNS010003244.1, read as the reverse complement.
ACTGTTTTAATGATGTCTTTAGTACCTTCCTGGACCTTGAATGTGGTAATTTTGTTACTTTCTATGGGAGATAAAAAAAAACTCAAATTTCATCAAAAATATCTTAATTTGTGTTCTGAAGATGAATGAAGGTCTTACAGGTGTGGAATGACATGAGGGTGAGTAATTAATGACAGAAATTTCATTTTTGGGTGAACAATCTCTGTCTGGGGAACCGCCCCTTGTAATAGTCTTTTGGTATTATTTTGTATAAAAGTAAATAGTGCCTAATTTAGAGGGAAATATTACCATAGTGCCATAAAAATAAAAATATAAAGAATACATATTACTGAAATAAAATAAAGTGCATTAATTTAATGAAAAAAATGTTTTGAGTGCAGAGGACGGTGGACCTTAAGTGATGAATTCCAGAGGGTTAAACAGACTCTTTCAGATCATTTGATGTTTACTGTGCAACTGGATTCGGCTGTATTTACAGTTGCCTATTAGCTAAGTGCTTCAAACCTGCAGTCCCGTTCCTGGAGCTGGACATGATGGATATTTGCAAGGAGAATGGAGCGTACGATGCAAAGCACTTTCTATGTTATTACTACTATGGAGGCATGATCTACACGGGTCTGAAGAACTTTGAACGGGCACTGTATTTTTTTGAACAGGTATTCATTTTTTTTGTACAGTCTTTGTTTTTTGCATGCATTTTTTTGGGGTTGTGCTGTGCGGTACACTCAGCTCATTATACGATACATATCAAGATATTTTGAACAAAATTAAAAAATAAAACTGAAGTTCAAATAACAGATTTATTTCTAAAACATTAACAATTTTCATTAACTTTGTTGTACATACAACTTAAAAAAGAATTGACAATATTTCAAGATTTAATTGAACCTTCTGTATGTATTGACTAGGTGTGTCACTGCACAATAAAACTGAATTTTATCATAACATTATAATTAGGATAGCTGAAACCTACGGAAGAGGATTAGGGCCAAGCAATAATAAAAAATAAAACTATCTCGAGATTAAAGTTGTTAAATTTCGAGAAAAAAGTCGAAATAAAATGTTGAGAATAAAGTCATTAAATTACGAGAAAAAGTCATTAAATTACGAGAAAAAAGTTGTTAAATTACGAGAACAAATTCGTTAAATTATGAGAAAAAAACTTGTTAAATTTCGAGAAAAAAGTCGAGATAAAATGTTGAGAATAAGGTCATTAAATTACGAGAAAAAAGTTGTTAAATTACGAGAACAAATTGGTTAAATTATGAGAAAAATATCGTTAAATTTCGAGAAAAAAGTCGAGATAAAATGTTGAGAATAAGTCATTATACGAGAAAAAAATAAATTTCATTGAGAATCGAGAAAAAAGTTGTTAAAAAGAACAAATTCGTTAAATTATGAGAAAAAATAAATTTGAGAAAAAAGTCGAGATAAAATGTTGAGAATAAAAGATTATTACGAGAAAAGTTACATTTCGAGAAAAAGTCGAGATAAAATGTTGAGAATAAAGTCATTAAATTACGAGAAAAAAGTTGTTAAATTACGAGAACAAATTCGTTAAATTATGAGAAAAATATCGTTAAATCGAAAAAAGTCGAGATAAATGTGAGAATAAAGTCATTATTACGAGAAAAAAATTGTTAAATTTCGAGAAAAAAGTCGAGATAAAATGTTGAGAATAAAGTCATTAAATTACGAGAAAAAAGTGTTAAATTACGAGAACAAATCGTTAAATATGAGAAAAATATAGTTAATTTCGAGAAAAAAGTCGAGATAAAATGTGAGAATAAAGTCATTATATTACGAGAAAAAAGTTGTTAAATTACGAGAACAAATCGTTAAATTATGAGAAAAAATATAGTTACATTCGAGAAAAAAGTCGAGATAAAATTGAGAATAAACTCGTTAAATTACGAGAAAAAAACTAATTAAATTGTGACTTTATTCTCAACATTTTATCTCGACTTTTTTCTCAAAATTTAACAAGTTTTTTCTCGTAATTTAATGAGTTTATTCTCAACATTTATTTCGACTTTTTCTCAAATTTAACAACTTTAATCTCGATGGTTTTTAATTTTTATTATTGCTTGGCCCTTCCCTTCCGTAGAAACCTGAGAACTTCTTAAAGCAGTAAAACAATGATGACACCAGAATAAAAATATTCATGATTCTGAACCTGAAAATACAGAATTATACTATACGTAGAATCAGACATTCGGCATTATCAGGACCCACAAATATTGCCCCATTGCATTATTATAAATTATATTCAACAATAAATATAGTAGTTTAATGTAGTGCTGTTACTGAAACTCTGTAAACTTTCATTTTTTCTAACGCAGTACACTTGCGCTTTCAATGCAGGTGTTCGTTTAATCTATAACGCTTTGAATCATCATACTACCAAAACTAAAAACGCGATATGGTGAGTTAAATGATGCTTTCACTTTGAGGAGTGCCGCTGTAAATGATGTTTGCGATTTCACTTTGAGGTGAGCCGTACCAGCGCTTCAGATAATCAGTTCTAATCGCAAAGCAAAGTCAAAATGACTATTCCCAAACTTTTAGTTCATGCAAAAATTAAAATTCTCTCTTCATTTACTCCCCCTCATGTCGTTTTCACGTGTCACGCACATGTACATTTGAACGTCCTTGTTTACTACAGTATGTGTGTTGCAAATCTGTTCATCATATAAAGCAATCGTGTCTCCTCAGAAGATTTGAATTTGGATTAGACCACTCGATTTATTATTTTTACGCTGCCTTTATGACCTTTTAAGTTTTAGGGGAATTGACTTTAAATGGAGGGATAGAAATCTCTCAGATTTCATAAATAAAAAATCTTCATTTGTGTTTGAAAGTTGAATGAAAATCTTATAGGTTTGAAACGACATGAGGGTGAGTACATGATGGCAGAATTTACATTTTTGGGTGAATTATACTTTCTAAATACGGTAAGCTGAGTCTTGGATAAAACTATATCGCGAGTCATATAGTTTACATCAACGATGCATATGTTAGTACACTGACATTTAATCATTTTGAGTTTTATGCCCCAAAAATACATAATAAACAACATTTCCTACATACTAAAACATTTTATTACATGCCACATGCAGACTTCATAAAAATCGTTGAATGGTTGCTCTAATGAATCAGAATTGATTCGTTGAGATGAATCAAATTTGATGACCAAATAAAAAAGCACATTAAAATTCATGAAAATTATGAACATATTGTAAATATCCAGTATATTTTGCTCATCATATCTAATTTCCCAGTAAATAATTATCTATTCTACTCTTCTAGCACCTAATATGCCCCTTTTCACAAGATGTAATATAAGTCTCTGGTGTCCCCAGAATGCATCTGTGAAGTTTCAGCTCAAAATACCCCACAGATCATTTATTATAGCTTGACAAATTTGCCCCTATTTGGGTGTGAGCAAAAACACAGCGTTTTTGTGTGTGTCCCTTTAAATGCAAAATGCTTTTCCTCGCTTGCAAAACAAAATGCAGGCAGCATGGGTGGAAACGTGCAGATAAAGGGGCGGTAATATTATAGTAAGATCCCCTTCCTACTTCACAAGAAGAGCGAACATATTCGTTTGTTCACATGCTTGCAGAGAAAGGCTTACCAAAACAAAGTTACTGTGTTGTCCTTTTTCACATTTTCTGGGTTGGTAGATGCACCGGGGACCCAATTTTAGCACTTAAATATGGGAAAAGTCAGATTTTCATGATATGTCCCCTTTAGGAGAGTCTTTCTGTCTTATCCTCAGGCAATAACCACTCCAGCAATGGCTGTCAGTCACATCATGTTAGAAGCTTACAAGAAGTACATCCTGGTTTCCCTCATCCTTCACGGCAAAGTCCAGCAGCTTCCCAAATACACGTCACAGATCGTGGGCCGATTCATCAAGGTAAGCCTTTCTGCCTCGACATGTGATGTGGTGTTTCTGCTCTTACTCTGGACTTGGACTGAGTTCAGGAGGGCACTTTAAAGGCCCCGTAAGCTAATCATCTTTTGTGTGTTTGTGATGTAAAGCCCCTCAGTAATGCTTACCACGAGCTGGCTCAGGTGTACGCCACCAACAACCCCGCAGAGCTGCGCCTTCTGGTCAACAAACACAGCGAGACGTTCGCACGAGACAACAACACCGGCCTGGTCAAACAATGCCTGTCCTCACTCTACAAGAAGAACATTCAGAGGCTAACCAAGGTCTGAAGTTGCAGTAATCAGATGTATTTTATGTTTTGCAAATCTGAGTAGAACTGCTGATAAACGGAAACGGTGATCTCTGTTCTTGTGATTGACAGACATTCTTGACATTATCCTTACAAGACATGGCAAGTCGAGTTCAGCTGTCCGGCGCTCAAGAAGCCGAGAAATACGTCCTACATATGGTAGGAAATCTGCCTCATAACGCACACAGCTCCCAATCAGATGTGTTTATTTTGCAATCTTTGCCAGTGGGAAGTTTGAAAAATGGCATTTTTGCAATAGCATTATTAATCAGCCACAATAAAGTAGTTTTTGATAATGTGTAAATATGCATTCAATTAAAAAGCCTAAAAGAATAAGTAATTATGTTTAAGCAACTGAGGAATGTGCAGCTGCTCTATAACTATGGAAGTTTGTTTCCACCACAGAATATGAAAATACAAAAGGTAATTGGCTTTTTATTTCACAATTCTGACTTTATTTCTCACAACTGTGAGTTAGTCTGAGGAAAAAAAAGATATAAACCAATGTTATTTTAGTTTTTTATTATAGTTTTATTAATTTGAATTTTATTTGAATTAGCTTTTCTTTTTATATTTGTTTTCATGTTAATTTTAGTTTAACCCTTAAATGCATGACTGTTTCGCCAATCGTTCTTACATATTCGGGTCTTTATCGACCCGGATCTAATCTAACACAGAAGGATCTCTACCTGTCGCGATAACTTAAAACTCCTCTGATATTAAAGTAACAATTACAGAAGAATAAAATAAAGCATATTTTGTTACCTTTTGGAGCTTGAAAGGGCTCCGTTTGAGCAGATGTTTTATGCCATCATCACTGTCCTCATCAGAGCTCATTTGCCAGTAAATTCAGCAAATAATAGGCTAGTTTTATGTTTGAGGTCACGAATATGAGCCCATTCGTGATCTCAAATGTATTCTCAAAACTATAATTTTCAACATCTTCAAAATCAATATTTCGATCGCTAACAGCTTCACCAGATTCATCCAGTAACAGTTACAGTCATATTTGATTGCGTTCAGTACTTGTTCTGCAGTAAATCGCTGAGCAATTTCATGTTTTTCTTATTCTTTCGTTTTCTGTCTGAATGAGTCGTCACTTCAGCATTGTGTTTCAGACATTGCCACCTTGTTGGAATAAAGGTGAATTGCACTTATTCAGTCATCTAAGATTTAATTATTGTTGTGCAGAAAAAATATATGTACACTCATACACACCTCGGGTCGTTTTACGACCCTATACAATTTTTACAAAAAATGAATACAAAAATAGGCATTCTTTAATAATTTTATGATTTTTTTCTTGTTATATTCTTTATAATGAATTGATTGAGGAATACCAAGAAGGTTGTTGTCTAACTTTAAAAAATGAATGAGGAGGAGGGTAGTGAATGACGTCCCGGGTCACTAAAGACCCAAGGTATGCATTTAAGAGTTAATATTTAGACCTTTCAGCATTGTGCCTTTGTCATTTTATTATTATTTTTAAATATTGCTATTTAGGTTTAATTTATTCTTTTATTTTAGTTTTAGTTATTTCCAGTTATTAATTTTAGTGCTTCAGCATTCTAATTTTCTGTTAAAGTTTTTCAACTTATATTTAATTTTTTAATTTAGCTCATCTCCTTAATCATTTCTTTCACGGATATTTGAGAGAATTAACAACATGCATAACAAATATCAATCCATTATATAATGCTCAACAAATAATAGTCTACAGATCACATATATATATATATATATATATATATATATGTAATATATAACACAAGTTTGATTCACATAAATATGCATTTCATTTAAAATTTCATTTTAGTTTATTTCCAGTATAATAATTTTAGTGCTTCAACATTCTCATTTTTTTGTTAGTTTTCCTTTTTTTTTTTTTAATTTCGGCTTCATTTCAGTTAACAGAAATATATTTTTAATAGTTTTAGTTTTAGTTAACAATAATAACCCTGTTATAAACTCGTAGTTGCAAGAGGAAAAAAGTCAGAATTGTGAGATAAAAAGTCAGGATTTCTTTCATTTTTTTATTCCGTGGCAGAAACAAGCTTCCATATATAACCCTGTGTTAACTTAAAATAATACAAAGTATTTTTTTTCTAGTATTTGTATTATTTCCTGTTGAGAATCACTGGACTTTCACTGAAATTGTTGTGGTGACTACTGGAAATATTTAATTTAATCAATTTGTCTTGCATGCTCTGCTTCGTATTTGTTAAATATTTAAGGATTGTTGGTGCTCAAATCTTTCCTTTTTCGTCTCCCAGATTGAGGATGGAGAGATTTATGCAAGTATCAACCAGAAAGACGGCATGGTCTGTTTCCATGACAACCCTGAGAAATACAACAACCCTGCAATGCTCCACAAAATTGACCAAGAGGTTTGTAATCATAAAACAGTGCTTTTCTTAATTCACTGCTGATGTGGAAGAGAACAGGACCATGAAGCCTAAAATACCACCAGAGAACATGCAATCTATATTTACACCCTCATTATTTTTCTCATCTCCTTAATCATTTCTTTCAAGGACATTTGAGAGACAAATTAATAACATGCATAACAAACATCAGCCCATTATATAATGCTCAACAAATATATACACACACTAGTTTGATTCACATAAATATGCATTTCATTTTTAAAAAATCTAAGCTTTTTTAATGTTTCATGCTCACTGAGCTGAATTTATTGCAAAAATACAGTAAAAATAGTTGTGTAATTTTACAATGACAATTATCACAGCTGTTTTCTATTTTAATATATTCTTATATTTTTATTTTATTATTGCAAATGTAATGTATATGAAGAAATGTCAGATTCTGCACTACTTGAGATAAACTTTAAATGCAAAATAATACATTTATGCCCAACTGATGTTATGCATTATATTCTGTTTGTTGATGAACGTTATTTTGTAGTGTTAGCAGATATTTAAACACTGTTATCTGTTTTCGACTCTTAAGCAGATGCTGAAATGTATAGAATTGGATGAAAAACTAAAGTCCATGGATCAAGAAATCACCGTTAACCCCCAGTTTGTGCAAAAGGTACCAGTTTGAACAAGTTAATGAATCAAAGCTTTTATAACCAGGTTGTGATTCCAGCATTCATTTGGGTCTGTTTCCACTTTTAGAGTATGGGAACGCAGGAGGATGATGTCGGCAGCAAGACGTCAAGCTACTCTTGAGGCTGTTGGGTGGATCGCTGCGTTCCCCACGTCCCCTTCCTCATCCCAAAGCTGGAAAACCTTCATGTTCTGTTGAATATGGACTATATTGGAGGAAAACATAAATGTGTGGAATGACCCTTCTTCTCTTTTTTTTTTTTTTTTTTTTTGGTTCTGTCACAGTGCACCGTAAACAAGAACTCATTTTTGTCAGTGTTTATTTATCAATGCTTGGTTGACATGCCACTGCATCATTTATGATCATACGAAATAAAGATACTGGACTTCTTTGTTCAAAAGAATTACATTTGGATGCTTGTCTTTATTGCAACACCACAGAATAAATGATAATAAATGATCTTAAGATCATATATTATGACCAATATTATCTCCACAATGCATCTACAGGCTCCATTTAGTGCATTGACATTTACACAATCGTTTGACAGCTCAAAGAGTGACAGCTTCTCTAATGTCATGCTCTTCCACCCAAAGACCGTCTCATCCATCAGTTGATCTAATGTTTTGTTCACCCTCGAGCCGAATGTTCACTGCTGTTCCTACAATGATTCAGCAGCAGTGACGTGGCTCGTGGTAAAGGTGTGCTGTTGTTCCAGTCCTCTAGAGGTCTCTCATGGTTTGGGCTATACCATAAATAGATTACTCATCATCACATACCCAGGAACTAATGCTACTTGAGCCTGAATTCCACGAAAACATGTTCAGGTCAGATTATGAAAGAAAATTATGGGCATTTCAAAGCAGGCTTCATTTTCTTTTATTATTATTTATAAGAAATGTATGATTTTGGGGTGTTTCTTCAGAGGAGCGTTGTATATTTATGCGTCGCTTCCAAAATAGATCATAAAAAATTGAAGTCTGTCTTTTTAAACTTCATTTCATTTTATTGTAATATTATTTTTATACAATTTATTGATGATTTGGGGGTGTTTTTGATCTTATATTCATGTGCCACTATCAAAAAAGATGTTAAATTTTAATACATTTTCTTGTAATATTATTTACAAAAAATCCATTGTTGTTTTTAGGGAGTTTCTTGAGAGAATTATTCATGTCTCTAACAAAATAGGTCATAAAACTAGTTAAATTTTAATTTATAAGCTTCATTTTTCTTGTAATATTATTCATGAGCGATTTATTGATGATATTGGTGTTTCTTGATCTTACAATATTTTATATTCCTGTCACAAATTAGATGATAAAATCAAGAGTACTTTTTAATTTCCTTTAAAGCATTAGTTCACCCCAAAATGAAAATTCTGTCATTAATTACTGACCCTAATGTCGTTCCAAACCCGTAAGACTTTTGTTCATCTTCGGAAGACATCTTTTTGATGACAGAAGGCTTTTTTTTTTTTTTATTAATGCCATAAACCAACAATACAATGAGATACATCATTGAAGTAAAAAATACAGCAACTAAAGTAAAATGAAATAACAATGCCAGAGGACAAGAACAAAATTATAACAAACAAAAGGAAAAAGGTGCTACTTTATACATCATATCTGCTTACAATGTTATAAGCTCGAATTGCCTTTTTACTTTTACAATTACACAAAACAAACAAAAGCTTGAAATCATTTTTAAAGCAAAAAAAAATTGGCTTGGAGTCAGAAACTTTCCCATTAATATTAACAATTGTATGAAGTATGCCTTCTCTTTCTCAATCCCATGATCATTAAAGTGTATCATTATATCAAGTCCACTCAACTGCAATTCAATGTTCAATTTTTACAATTGCTCAAATGCTCAAATGTTCAATTAAATGCTCCACATCAATCCAAAATATTTTTATATGTATGCAATGGAAAAATAAATGAAAAATAGTTTCCTTTTCACCTTTACAGAAATTACAAGAGTAATCAATATCTAATTTAAAACGTTCCAGCACATTTACTGGGTATTCTATGCATTATTTTAAAAGAGACTTCTTTTACTTTATTATTAACATAGAATTTATCCTTGATGACAGAATGCTGTCAGATTTCCTATGAACCTGAATGACGCACAAGAACAAACGTCTTCCGTAAACGTGCTGCGTAAACACAAGAGAAAGAACCTCATTGGCGACGCTGCACGTTTGTTCAAGTTAGGTTGAGCTTCAGCTTATGTTCGCTGATCAATGCGATAAAACCTAAATTAAATCAGTTCATCATAACAAGCGATTGATTCTCTTCAGATAATTTGGACCAAATTCATATTAGTTTTCCGATCTCTTTATGAAGTTTTTGAAGCGTCAAAGAAGGAAATCTGACAGCATTCTGTCATCAAAAAGATTTGTTTTCCGAAGATGAATGAAGGTCTTACGGGTTTGGAATGACATGAGGAGGAGTAGGGGAGAGTGGGGTAAGATGAGCCAGTGGGTAAGTTGACCCACCTCCTGTATCTTGGCAACCGTACCATTTTATTGTCATGTGACCATATATTTTAGAACCACCCATCATTTCTGCCAGACTGTGAAAAGGAGAAGCACATGGGAGGAGTGAAAGTCATTTATTTACTGTTTTTAGCTTGTCAAAGTACAATTTTAACATGACAGATGTAATGGCTGTTTCATCAAAGCAAATTTGTCCAGGTCTAAAACTATTTATGATGCATATTGGTGATTTAGTAACATATAAAACCAGGCAAGTCATTTAGATAAATATTATTCTGAACTGGTAAGCTAGCTAGCTTTTCCTAAAATGGCAGCTATGGGACAAAGTGAGCCAAATGCTGTGGGGTAAATTGAGCCAGCGTTTTAACTTACCCCACCAAAAGGCAATGAATTTAAGTTAAATCTGAAGTATAAACTGGTGTCATTTCAATGTAATATTACGCTGGTTTAGTTTATCTTTATTTTTGAGTTTATTTGATAGGAACTGTGTACAAGTACACCAAATCCTTCTCTGAAACAAACCAGAGGATGTTTAATCATATATATCTTTCCATCTGTAGTCTCTAATGGCCTAACATGGTCGACATTGCAGAAAAACTACCATGTCAAGAACCTTTTGACTAAAATGTTTATTAGTTTTAGTGACATTTATTCATTTTTATTTAATTTTACTCAACAAACTCTCTGTTTAGTCTGTTTATGGGACAGTTACATCTTTGATGTTCAACATATTGTTTCAGATTTGCAAACAGTTAAACATACTGACATTTCAACTTCACTTTTAGCTTTTTAGCAATTTAGCTTTTAAAAAAGAAATATTTGTAAAATGTTTTTACACAATATTTGTAAAAGGAAATTTGATTATTAAATTAGATTTTAAAATAGGTACATTATTTTTAAAAATTTCACATGGGTTTGATTCAGATTCAGTTAGATGGTCAGTTTACACCCACCTACTAACTCGGCTCAACTTACCCCTAACCTAGGGTAAATTGAGCCAGATATACACTTTTTTTAAGAAGCCATATTTTTGATCCCTTTGTCATAGAGTATTCTGATCATTTAAAATGATAGGAAACATCCTGAAATTACTTTAAATACTTTCATTGTACTTCTGCCTCATTTTCCCTTATCTTGAGGACCACATAAGTAAAAAATGGCTCATCTTACCCCACTCTCTCCTAATTAATGACAGAATTTTCATTTTGGGGTGAACTAACACTTTTTAGCTAAATTAATATTTGTTTTTTATTTGTTTTGGGGCTAAAATATGACAATCTTGACAAATTTTATGCCACTATTGGTTTTATGGTTTAAGGTACAATATGTAATAATTTTGTTCGCTAGAGGTCGCTAGAGAAGCCTATTCAAAACAAAGGCGTAGCTTGATGACGCCAAGTTGAGAGGAATCTTGGGACATGTGGTCTCCATCTCAACGGACGGTGCAAAAGAATAGGGATTGGAGTGGGAAGAAATCATGTTCATGGATGTGAGATTATTAACGTTACTGTAGTATGAAGCAGAGCAGGAGCGAGTGTTGTGGAGCTGAACGAGGAGCTGGAGCGATTGATCACACACGCCTCACGAGCAGCGGGACTTTTATTATGACACAGTCGCCGCTTCGCGCTTTTCCGGTCATGAATATGAGGTAACGCAGCTCTGTTTATCATATTAGATACATTTGAGTGTGTTGAAAATGATGTTATAACGTTACTCTGTGCGTTCGCTTGGCGGCTGCTGTGAGACACTGTTACACACTGCAGTAAGATAGATCGATTTTACAATATCATATTAAATGCTGGATGGATTGTGTTGATAAATGGCATGCAATTAATTTTAAAACGTATTGTATGATGGAGAAAAAGACTAAACGTGTTAGCTATATAACAATTTGTTTTCTGTCTATAAATATATCAAAACAGTTGTTGTCTATTAAAATGTGTAAATATTAAAGCGTCTTTGGTGTTTCCATGGTTTCTACAAAATAAAACCGGAAACCGAGGATAACGCGGGTATGACGCAATTGACATGCGACTCCTCACACGTCCCGGAGCCTTGGTTAAAATTACAAATTTATCACGATAGTTGGAAACATTTGGGATATTGTAAGTACTCAAGTGAACAAAATATATAACACTGGCCTAGTGGTGGGATATTTTACTGCAAAATATTACATATTGTACCTTTAAATGTTTTGATTAATTAATTTATCCCACCAGTAATCGGAATCGGCACTCAGTCCTCCGTATAGCTCCACTTTCACATGATTTTCAATTTCACAACTTCAATGCAGGTAGGCATGTGGACCGTGTGTTTTCTACTTGAATGACATAACCAACAAGAACAGAAGCACCGACGCGAGCTCCTACTGCAGCCAATCGCACGCACGCGTGCGGCGTACAAGTCTTTGAACAAAGACAAGCGGACGCGCCACCCAATCAGATCGCAAAGTTCTCAAAAGGCGGCGGGACTTTAACGGAAATGACACGCGCGTTAGCCAATCAAAGCCACGGACTGCAACGCATCTGCCAATCGGCGTTTAACATCGCAAGGATTGCGTCGCCCACGGGCTCAGTTGAATTCCATTGCCGTCCATTAAAACAGCCGACTTGGAAAATACAATATCAAAGTGTGCTTAGTTATACCACAAGCTCGCGTGCGCAATTATCGTCAAGGATGATATGTTTGTGGAGCGAGGATATTGAGAAACGCTCCACGCATGTATAAGGTACGCATCTTCGACCCCGCATTGCCTGGCAAAACGGAACAATTGGTGGATAATTCTCCTCGTGACTTCATTTCATCGCTGAAATACAGAGGAACTCGAATGTGTGTTCTGTCATGAGTCCAGCCGGGTGTTCCCATGTGAACGGGTTCAAAGTGGACAACTGGAAGCAGAATCTGCGGGTCATATACCAGTGCTTTGTGTGGAGTGGCTCTGCCGAAACCAGGAAACGCAAGGTAAATAAAATACATCAGAGCCCAGTGGTGCATTGCATCGGCCCATCCTTCCCGATGCCAAGTCCTCAAACACAAACGTGTAATTCGCGTGACTTATTTTCACTAAAGGATATGAATCCACGTCCATCCCTATGTGTGCATGCAAGTGGATGCATTGGCTGGCCTGCGCAGACTCCTTATGCATTGCTTTCATGGGGCTGGACGTGGGGATCAGGAGATGCCAGTGTTTTTTTAGATGATTTAGGCGAGTTTAATTGTCATGCATTCATGCAAGACCTTATTTTTGCCTTTTTGATGCTCACCAGGCCTCGGAATCATTGATTGCCCAATGCACGAATAGAGGTTTCAGTTTCACAGTTATCACGGAATTTGTCTGTTGAACAAGTTATGTTCACGGCCTCCATTTTTAATAATTTCATTATTATGTCAACAATTTGTGAACCACTCGTTCTTTTGAATCGGATCGTTTCAGTGAATCGTTTGAACCGGTGTTCGGAACCGCATTGAATCATATTTGAACCGTTTTTTTTTTTCAAACATAGTACTGAACTAAATAATGTTTTTTTTTTTTTTTTTAATGAGATGAATCTACTTCAACAAACCGAAAATGAAATTACAATAAATACCCTTGTTAGTAAATCTTCATATGGCTTGACTGAGCTGGAATTAAAAATCACATTTATTTTCTCCTCAGGGGAACTGAGTATTAAAGGGTTAGTTCACCCAAAAAATAAAATTATGTAATTTATTACTCACCCTCATGTCGTTCCACATCCGTAAGACCTTTGTTGATCTTTGGAAAATGCAAATTAAAGGATTAGTTCACTTTCAAATTAAAATTTCCTGATAATTTACTCACCCCATGTCATCCAAGATGTTTGTCTTTTTTCCTCAGTCGAAAAGAATTAAGGTTTTGAGGAAAAACATTCCAGGATTTTTCTCCATATAGTGGTCTTCAATGGAGCCCAAACGGTTGAAGGTCCAAATGTCAGTTTCAGTGCAGCTTCAAAGAGTTCTACACGATCCCAGACAAGGAATAAGAGTCTTATCTAGAGAAACCATCGCTCATTTTCTAAAAAAATAAAAAATAAAAAATTATATACGTTTTAAACAAAATGCTCATCTTGAACTAGCTCTCTTCTTGGTCAAGTTTGAATTAATTGTTATATACTTGCACTAGCATATTGTATGACATGTAGTTCAAACTTTGACCTGAGGAGGGCAGTAATACACTTAGCAGCGTCTACATTGCCGGAATTCAAATAGAGAAGAAGAGAGCTAGTTCAAGATGAGCATTTATGGTTAAAATGTATATATAATAATTATTATAATTATTGTTATTATTATTATTATTTATTTATTTATTTATTTATTTATTTTTTAAGAAAATGAGTGATGGTTTCTCTAGATAAGACTCTTATTCCTCATCTGGGATCATGTAGAGCTCTTTGAAGCTGCACTGAAACTAATTTTGACCATATGGGTCCAGTGAAGTCCACTATAGGGGAAAAATCCTAGAAGTTTTCATCAAAAACCTTCATTTTTTGACTGAAGAAAGAAAGACCTGAACATCTTGGATGACATGGGGGTGAGTAAATTATCAGGAAATTTTAATTTGAAAGTGAACTAATCCTTTAAAGGCTTAGTTCACCCAAAAAATGAAAATTATGTAATTTATTACTCACCCTCATGTCATCCCACATCCGCAAGACCTTCGTTGATCTTCAAAACACAAAAGATATTTTTGATAAAAAATGGCTCAGTGTCAGTGAGGCCTCCAGTAACACTCCCTTTTCAATGCCCAGAAAGCTACTAAAAACATATTTAAAACAGTTCAGTGTTTCAACCTAATATTATAAGCGACAAGAATACTTTTTGTATGCCAAAAATAACAAATTAGCGACTTTATTCCACAATATCCAGCGATTTCAAAACACTGCTTCATGAAGCTTCGAATCTTTACGAATCATTTGTCTCAAATCAGTGGTTCAGAGCGCCAAAATCGCATGATTTCAGTAAACGAGGCTTTGTTACATCATTAGAGTTTTGAAACTTCAATAGTTCACGTGACTGTGGCAGTTTGATACGCGCTCCGAATCACTGATTCGAGACAAATGATTCGTAAAGATTCAAAGCTTCATCAAGCAGTGTTTTGAAATCGCTGGATATTGTGGAATAAAGTCGCTATTTTGTTATTTTTGGCGCACAAAAAGTATTCTTGTCACTTTATAATATTAAGGTTGAAATACTGAACTGTTTTAAATATGTTTTCAGTAGCTTTCCGGGCAATGAGAAAGGGAGTGTTATTGCTGTCAATGCAGGCCTCACTGAGCCATCAGATTTGATCAAAAATATCTTAATTTGTGTTCTGAAGATCAACAAAGGTCTTACAGGTGTGGACGACATGAGGGAGAGTAATTAATGATATAAATTTCATTTTTAGGTGAACTAACGCTTTAATGCCAACTTATAAACCTTTAAAGACAGACCTACTATGAGCTACAAGGTTTTAATTGATTGTATATGCTTTTGTTAAAGCAGCTATGCCGCATTTTTTAACTTATTTTTTAATTCATAATCGTATTTAACAGAGTTTCTGGTGAAAAACTACAGTACCCATGATTCTGCACAAAATCTCCACCAATCAGAGAATGAAAAGTAAAAATCTGCAGGAAAAGAGCTCTTTACTGCCCGCCCACTTCCATGAAGCACTGAAAATGTAGTCAGTTCCCTTTCTATAGCCTATAGCTCTTTAAATCAATAGTTTTAAATGTATTCCCAGTGCTTCATGGGATTGTGGTTTCTTTCCTTCATTAAAGTTCACAGTATTGTACCTTTGTCTTTCTGTGCAATTTTCAAACACTTTCTGTTGCTTCAAATCAAATTGATTCACTTCATAGATGGTTGGTTTGGCTCATGGCTTAGAACTCTTAAACAAAGATGTTTTAAAGTCCCTATGGGAAAATAAATGGAAAATACTACTGGAACCAATGCAGCTGAAACGGTCAGGAACTATGTGATGGTGCAAAGAATTATTGATTTGATATGTTGAATCACTTCAAAGTGTTCGAAAGAACCGGTTCGCAGAAATGAGTCAGACTTCCATCACCTTTTCGAATGACAATTTAATAACTAACTATCCTAACTCAACCCAGCTCCTTCTGAAAAACAAAGGATTATCCTGAAATGTGCATCATGATTCATTCAAATCAAATGTCACCCTCCATATACGTGTCTCAGCATGCGTTCCTCTGAAAGAAACGCCAGTCTCTCAGGCTAGCCAGACTGATATGTCAAAAACATTTTAATGATAATCATTTTATGGCTGAATCTTCAATAATGGGTCGTTTATTAATATAGGGTGAGTGCCGTCATGTTGCCCCAAGTTACATCTGGTTCACTTAGGATTGCATGACTCATCATCTTCACAATTGAGGTCAAGTCAACTGAGTTTTATGAAGGATAATGTTTTCTTACTGCATTATTTTGATGTTTATTTTAGCATTATTAATCAAATTATTCTTGTCTATAAACCCAGCCACGTAATTCTTTCCGTGTGTGCATTAACTTCCTTCTCAAGGGCCAAATTCAGTAAGTACATGTCACTGTTTGAATATATTGTAGGCATTGCATGCATATAATGGAGAGTTTTAGAGGCACACTCTATGGCGCTTTTTTTGAAATCTATATCTCGCTGCAAACTGTAAATTACAGGGTTGTATTACACCACATCTGACCTATTAGACACACCCGCTATTCTCAGCCTTACTAAACCGTTTATTTAAAGGGATAGTTCACCCAAAATTGAAATTTCTGCCTTCAATAACTCACCAAACCCAGACTTCCGTTCATCTTTGGAACACAAATGAAAATATTTTTAATGAAATCTGAGAGATTTCTGTCCTTAAATTAAATGTTCATCACATAAAGAGATCGAGTCTTTTCAGAAGACTTGGATTAAACCGCTCGGTTCATTTTACGATCTCTTTATGAATGTTTTGGGTTTCAATGGAGGGACAGAAATCTCTCAGATTTCAATAAAAATATCTTGGTTTGTGTTCCAAAGATGAATGAAATATGGTTTTGGAACGACACAAGGGTGAATAATTGATGACCGAATTTTCATTTTTGGGTTAACTCAGCCTTTAATGCAGCATTTAGACATGCTCGGCTGGGCGGAGTGTAAAATAAGAAGGATTTACCACATGTAGTACTAATCATAAGTTCCCAGAAACCAGATCACATCAGGGCCTGCGCATCTGTAGAGCACAGGTGGGAAAGGGAACAGACTCGCCTCTCATCTGTCCGGTTGTACCCGTGAAGGAACAACAGGAATATGAGGAGCTCAGTAAGCACTAGAGAGCCCTGCTCCAGTCGGCCCCATCCCCCTGCTGCAGAACAACAGATGAAGGCCTTTGGTGGATGTATTTTGCACCAGTGCAGAGCCTAAGCTTCAGATGGCACACCCACAGATGCATTCTGCTCACAATAGGCCTGGGCATCGACACAGATGTCACGATTCAATTTGATTTCGATTGACAAATGATCCATTTGGATATATATCTTCCGATTTGTATTTCCACTGGATGAAGATAACATCTTACGGATTTATGTATGAAAATCTTCCCGGTTTATTTGTTATATGTGGCATCCGCTTCAAAGGTTCTGGTGCTCATGATAACTTTCATTAACTCTACAAAAAGTCAATCCACTTCAACAGCGATGCCATAGAAATTTACAGAGCTACCGCAAAAAACGGAAGTTCAAACACAAAATTCTAAAGATGGCTGTGTGGATAAGGTCTATACAGTTCATGTCAATTTTCTCTTGCATTACAGTAATATTACAGGTTAAAATTAGGGATGCATCGATATGAAAATTTTGTCCGATACCGATAACCGATAATTCTTAATATTTGAAAGCCGATAACTGATATATTGGCCAATAAATCATAGAAGAGAACGAGTTTGGCCGATAATGTATGTAATTTTGGCTGATACTGATAATTCTTTATATTTGAATGCCAATAACCGATATATTGGCTGATAAATCTAAAATCTAAAAATTTTGGCCGATAACTGATAATTCTTAATATTTGAAAGCCGATAACCGATATATCGGCCTATAAACCATAGAGGAGAGTGAGTTTGGCCGATAATGTATGTAATTTTGGCTGATACCGATAATTCTTTATATTTGAAAGCCGATAACTGATATATTGGCCAATAAATCATAGAAGAGAACGAGTTTGGCTGATAATGTATGTAATTTTGGCTGATATTGATAATTCTTTATATTTGAATGCCAATAACCGATATATTGGCTGATAAATCTAAAATCTAAAAATTTTGTCCGATAACCGATAATTCTTTATATTTGAAAGCCGATAACCGATATATCGGCCGATAAACCATAGAGGAGACTGAGTTTGGCCGATAATGCATGTAATTTTGGCTGATACCGATAATTCTTTATATTTGAATGCCAATAACCGATATATTGGCTGATAAATCTAAAATCTAAAAATTTTGTCCGATACCGATAATTCTTTATATTTGAAAGCTGATAACTGCTATATTAACCGATAATTCTAAATCAAATTTTTTTATAATTTTTGAGAGCCTGATTACAAAAACAAATTTTCACCATTAAAAGCCATGTCCCAAGCACACAATTATGTTCTCATTATAATATTATGTAGTCTATATGACATACTTGCGCTGTACATTTACTTGGCTGTATTTTCTTTTTTGAAGTGATTTCAATCATATGTCAAGTAATTCAAAACCATAATGGCGGAGAGTGCACATCTGAAGTGTTTCAGCTGAAGGAAATAATCCATTATTTATTGGCTTTAATATATCGGCCAAATTTTCTTATCGGGCCGATAATGATAACATGAAAATGAACATATATCAACCGATATGCTTGCCGATATATTGTAAATCCCTAGTTAAAATTAACAATGGATTTGTATACAAACATTTAAGTTGCAGTTTTTAATGTTATAATAATGCTTTTTAATGACACAGATATGATTTTACTCCAATTTGTTTTTTGAAATTTAGCCTAAACACATAAACGGTGGCTGTCATAACTTGTTTTTCTGGGTTTATTCAAACATATATTCAGTAATATTGAAGAACAGTTTAAGTAAATGTATGAATATGTAGTACAGTGCATATATTTAGCAAAGTACTTCTCTCGCTCTCTCTTTCGAGTTCAATTTTCTATCTAACTGAGTTTATAGTCATTGAATGGCTTTCCCCGGGTAAATGTAGCATTACGTGTCATTGTGTACACACTGTTTAATTGACGTCTTTCCACGTTTGAAACTCTTATTGAGTGATTCTGTATATCATAAGTAACAAAGTCACTCCAGTCACGTCACATTTATTTATACAGCACTTTATACAACGGATTGGTTTAAAGTAGCAGCTTTCAGGGTTGCCAGGTCTGTGCAACAAAAGTAGTCCAAAAATAGCCCAATTCGATTTTCTCCATCGGGGGGCCGAATTCTCCACTAAATTTGTATGTCTGGGGGGTGTTTTGGAGGTGTTGGAGTGCTGAAATCGTACGGGGGTGGAAATCAACCCAAGGAAAACAATTTTACCCACGGCAACAACTTAAAAGTAGCAACACTGGCAGCTTTACAGTATTAAACATGAAAAAAACGGCGTCAGTGTCACTTTTTATTAGAATTACAACTTTTCTACTATAAAGTGGCTCTCCAGTGTGTTCATGTTTTTACTCTCGCCTAAACAGAAGAAATGACCCGGAGAAGATTTCCACATCAAAGAAGGCGGGGCCTCAGAGCCACACCCACCTGTTACATCATCGCCACAGACCAATGGTAGTTTGAAGGTGTTTCCGGAAAAAATTCGCTTTGGCAAGCGGTTTCGAACTCCTGAAACAAACTCCAAACAAACTTCGCTTTGGCCTAATTTTGTTCGAAATGACCTCACACCATTCTTCAATTTCACTTGTATCGTGGCCTTAAATGAGTAAAAAATTATAGCATATTTATTTTTAATCATGAAAATGTCAATTAGTAAATCACATCTCATTATATTACTAAAGCTAAAAATGGTTAAATTAAGCAATTCCCTTTTATGTTTTCAGTCATGCTAAAAGCTTAGCCTACTATCATACTTAATTTGTTAAAAAATTTTTTTTAAATATCTAGATGTCACAATAATGCAGCTGTTTTTGATCATGCATTGAAGCGGGCAATATGATCCTGCATGACATCAACCTACTATTGTGACATTATCCAACTGTCCTTTATAGCTAGAGGATTCGGTTCAGATTACCCATGTGGTTTCGCTCAGGTGGGTAGACGCAATTGAACATAGAATTATTAGCTGTAGCATTTTAAGTCGGCACACTTGAGGAGTGTTTGAGTAGTGAGTCACTTACATGGATTATTATGGATGCTTTCCTTCCCAGTCTCCTACATGTCCTGAATCAGTAGATTTAAAGATAAGTGTGCGATTGAGTTTTTGTGTTTTCACCACCATTCTTGTAATACGGGACCTTGCTGTAAATACGGGACCTGTTATACCATGTGATGAGCGCAAGAGACGCCTCACTTAGGTTCTGTTATATCCAAGCAATGATCATAATGATCCCTGCTGAGCTGGCTTTATGCATTTCATATAGACAACGGTGTTTGCTGTGCTCAAACAGCAAGTGAACAGATCATTCATTACGTATGCAGAGACGCCTGCGGGCGTTTTCATTTATTTATTGTATGTGCTTGTATTCACCTAAGCTTAGCTTCACATCTCTGGCCCAGTTAACGCCTGGTGTCTGCCATTTTTGATCTGATCACTCAAATGATAGTCGATTCAATTCTAATCTTGATTCAAATCGATTCAATACCGATTCATTTGGATCTGATTAGTTTAACATGCATTTGGGAATGCAACGTATGCTTTTTCAAATTTGTATAATTTCCAATATTTGAGGCCAGATAACAATACTTTATTATTTTTATTATTATATATGATGCAACTGTATCATAGCAAAAAACTACAGTATGTATATATGTATACGTTTGCTATTAGCATGCATAATTTTATATTTTCTTATTTTCAAATAGTTACATTAATTAGTGCTCAAGTAGTTTTTGCTATGGTATAAAATTGAACCATGAAATTTTACCCGTGTTTGTACACCAGTACTGCTGAAATTTCTGTAATATATAACATTTGTATATATTAATATGTAATACATACATATTACATCCTTGGTAAAATTTGATCTCAGGGTCACGGACACTAAACTGAGATATGTTAATAATACATTGGGCCTTTGGAAAAACACGCCACTAAAAGTACACAACACATCAAGATTTAATTCATTTCTGTCCATTAAGTTTTACTAATGAACATTTAATTCATATTGTGTTTGCCGACGTTCACAAGCACATCGATATAAGAGTGGTAATTAGTCTGAAGGCCAGAATTATGGCTTTCTTTTAAAAAATTGCACATCCATACAAAGTTCATCTTAGCCATGGCAGTGATTAACACCAGCCTGCATTGAAGCTTGTCCAATTATTCGTATATAGTCTTCATTTACCGTTAAAAACTATTTTTATAGGGCGGCTGTTCCACATCTATTCTGCATGTGAAGTTATATGGGCTTCCAGCTCACCATCAATAATTAATTGAACCATGGGCCGTTTGTCATATTGATACCAGCTTCCTCGAGATGCTGTGCGTTTGATATATACGGTCCCACAGCATCTGCATGTCCCTCCTGAGCCTCCGCAGATATTTACGGAGAAGGTGCAAGTCTAAAGCGCTCGACAGCAGGCCACAGAGGAGTTTCTCGAGGCGTGGAGGATGTTTTAAATCAGGAAGACTGAAGAAAAGGAGCAATGTGACTCAAGGAGGGAGATAAAGGACTTGTGCTATGCTACAGTTTTACTGGCTCATAATTCATAGCCTTACAAATGCTTAAACACCACGTTTGTGACTTGAATACAAATCAAGATCATTTGATCGTTTTTATCCCAAGATATTTTGTTCTCGGGTTTTAGTGTGTGGTGGAGGAGGGCGGCTTCATTCCAGATGCACTGAAGATTACATTCAAGACTACCACAAACTTCAGAACATTGTTGGACTAATAAATGAAAAGTAGAGACTACAAACTTTTACTAAATATATTTTCAGTAGTGTGACAGTAGCTCGGCTGATTTAGAGAGGACTTATTATGCCCCTTTTACAAGTCTCTGGTGTCCCCAGAATGTGTCTGTGAAGTTTCAGCTCAAAATACCCCACAGATCATTTATTATAGCTTGCCCCTATTTAGGTGTGAGCAAAAACACACCGTTTTTTTGTGTCCCTTTAAATGCAAATGAGCTGCTACTGCTCCCGGCCCCCTTTCCAGACGAGGGCGGAGCTTTAACAGCTCACGCTTTGGTTGATCAACAACAACAAAGCTGGAGAATCTCATGCAGCCAAAATGTCAGAAATGGTCCATAGCGGTGTTCAGTCTTACATTGTCGGACACTGATGGAGAGACTCAGGAAGAAGTTACAACTTTTAGAATGAAACTAGACGTTTCTGAATGGTTAGTGGATAAATTTATGTAGTTGTTGTGGAGTTAAGTTACTAGTATGTACCGTCATGTTAATCTTTTGTGCAAATCCACCGTTTAACTGACCCTAGTTTGTGAAGCAGTCTGGTGTAAAATGATTTGAGTAATTATATAACACTTTACTGAATTTTTTCGGCACATTTCCTTCATAAATGAAATTCAACTATGGTGTCCTCAGTGGGTCAGATGCCGGGAGTCTACGAGACTCTTATTTTCGTTAGTACATCCAATAACAGAACATTTGTAATGCTTTTTGGCATAGACATTGTATATCTCCAGATCCACCGTAAGAGTTGGGAGAAATCTGGAACCATGTGTTTGGAGAGACTGTTTATAATTTATGGGGATTATAAAAAAAAAAGTGGGTAGATTTTTACCATTATAGGCTGGTTGTTTACACACACTGGACACACTTTTGTGTTCAAAAACCTTTATAAAAGTCTATTTTGCATAATAGGTCCCACACTCTCCTAAACATTTATTTGGTTCGTTCATTTAGAGTTCATGTAAATAAACTGGTTAATAACTTCAGCACCAAAAATTCTCATATATATCAAATACAGATATATGACCAGTCACAGGTGAAGCAAATATTATTGATCATCCCTTAACAAGGCCACATATCAAGATTAGATGGTAAGCAAACAATCAGTTCTCGTAATCAACATGTTGGATGCAGAGAAATGGGCAGGCATAAAGATTTGAGTGGATTTGACAAGGGCTGAATTGTTATGGCAATGTGACTGGGAGAGGATCTCTGAAACGGCAAGGCTTGTGTGTTGCTCCTGGTCAGCAGTGATGAGAATTTACCAACAGTGGCGCGAGGAGGGACAAACACAAACTGGCATCAGGGTGTTGGGCGCCAAGGCTCATTGATGCATGTGGGCAAACGAAGGTCCGGTCTAGTCCGAGCCACCAGAAGGTCTACTATGGCACAAGTTGCACACAATTTTAATGATGGTTATGGGAGGAATGTGTCACAACACATTCGTAGCCACTAGGAGTGTAACGGTTCTCGGTAAAAAATCAGACCGTACGGTTCTCCACCCATGGTTCGGTATGCCTTGCACTGTGGTTCATCTCAAATGATGACGCATACGCATCTATAATATGGTTAGTTAAAAATAACGTGTTTGGCTTCCCCTAAATTCTGTTCAATGCGAGTTGCTACCTGTGTTTAACTACACTCATTTGGGCCTTGACAATTTAAAGATTTGTGTGTGCACTCATCCTAAGAGTGCACATGGAAAGCCGCGTCTCAGACAGTGTGCAAATATTGAGTTCTCTTTCAAATCTTGCGCTTGAACGGACAAATTCACACACAAATTGTCAACATGCCCGTCTTTGTGAGTATCCTAGCAAACATAGTACTATCAATATATTGGATCTGTGCATTAGCTCTTAAAGTGACAGCAGCCTAATATTCCTGCTGTCTTTGTTTGTAATGTTAATCAAACAACAAAAGACAAGGAAATAAATCACTGCTTTTGACTGAATAGCAAAACCTTGACCCTAAAACTGTGATAAAAACCGACCCCATGAGTAATTAGAACTGTTACACCCCTAGTAGCCACAGATCAATTAGGGTGTATTCACACTAGGCACGGTTGCCTTGAACCGATCCCGAGCGTGATTGTCCCCATTCCCCGCTCCCCCACTGGCCTACACTCACATTGCCCTTAACATTCCAGGCCGGAGCACGCTCGCGTCATGTATGATGCAACTTTTTGAATGGAAGAAAACATGAAGAAATGCACTTTTGCTAAGATACTGTCTAATATATAGGCTATTTATAATTTATGCCGCACAGCGATTTTCAATAGCACATATCGGAGGATTATAATGAAGGCAGCTAACGTTAATGGAGGAATTTGCAGCTTTATTCGCAAACTACAATTCCTGTACACCCTTAGAGTGCCAATGATGACCCCTGTCCACTGTCGAAAGTGCCTACAATTGGCACATGAGTGTCAGAACTGGACCTTGGAGAAGTGGAAGAAGGTGGCCTGGTCCCGTGATCACGTGGACGGACGTGTACGTGTGCGCCATTTAATTGGGGAAGTGATGCCACCAGGATGACTGCTGGGAAACCTTGGGTCCGGCCATTCATGTGGAAGTAAATTTGACACGTGCCACCTACCTAAACACTGTTGCAGACCAGGTCCATCCCTTCATGGCAAAGGTGTTCCCTGGTGGAAGTGGCAGGTTTTGCCTTCAAATTCCCCAGATTTCAATCCAATTGAGCATATGTGGGATGTGCAAGTTCAATCCACAGCGGCTCCACCTAGCAACCTACAGGACTTGAAGGACCTGCTGCTAATGTCTTTGGTGCCAGATACATCAGCACACCTTCAGAGGTCTAGTACATGTACACAGTAAAATCTCCAGAGTTAAATCAACTCTGCTCAGAGTACATATGGTCCCTCTCTAAATAGTGTCAAAGTAACACTGAAGCAGAGTTAAAGTTAATGAGATAATTAAGCAATTAATGAGGCTGTGACTGAAGTCAGTTGTAGTTCTTGTGTTTCTTTTCTTCAGTGATTCTGCTTGTTAACAGCAGGCGTTCATCACTAATGCACAATCATCACTTAATAAATTGCTTAATTATCTCATTAACTTTAACTCTGCTTTAGTGTTATTTTAACACTATTTAGAGAGGGACCATATGTACTCTGAGCAGAGTTGATTTAACTCTGGAGATTTTGCTGTATAGTAGTAGTAGATGCCTCGCGGCAGGTCAGCGCTGTTTTGGCAGCACGCCAAGAACACCATGTTTGGCAGGTGGTCATAATGTTTTGGCTCATCGGTGTGTGTATGCATCATTATTTTCAAGTAACTTTAATTACTTTAAGAAACTACAGTTTAACTATTCTTTGCTACAGATCTTGATGAGTCTTTTAATTGCAGAGAAGGGATAGACTCTGGGATTAAGTGAAAACCGTGAACGTCCTTCCCATTCAGAACTAGTCCTTCAGCAGAAGGGGACTCTGGGTAATTGACAAGGCCTCTCCACTAATTGCGTTGTGGTGTTGCCTCCAGCTTTTTAGTATCAGTCTTACACTCCCTTTGCGTTCGCTCACATGCCTGCTCTTTCTCTCAGCTGATCTCATTTATTTAGCCTCTAGCAGGCTTATCACAGTCAAGGCAGCTTAGAGGCGTTCACATACCTCATCTGCATGTGTTTGAACTGTCATCCATCCTTTATCATCAGCGCCTTCCCTCTCTGTCTCTCTTTTTTGTTTCTCCTCTTTCATGTCTCTTGCTTCCCTTGATTCTCCTCATCACCCACATGCCTCCTACTACACTTGTGATCTTAGAAACACAGCAGCCAGCCGACGATTGGATGTTTGGTTGCCGCAGAAACTGCGAGAGCCGATGTGATTGGCGGTTCGAAAGCTGGTTATAGTCACGCTGTGGTTATTGATCCTTATGAATGGTTGGTATATATTAGACAAAAAGGAATATATATTTACATATACATATATAATATATACACACACAAACGCACAATAATTACAGTATTTGAAAGTTATTCAAAACTAATTTTGTTTCGATATGTTTATGGTTTCAGTCACATATATATAATACATATAGTGCACACCCTATATACTCTATAAAAATGGTAATTTTTCACTAGGGATTCACCTACATTTTTTCACTTGGACTGCATTTTCAATATAGGGCCCACTGAAAATTTTAGAGCATCCCTATTCAAAATGCATTAATAACTGCATAACTTTTGACCTCAAAGCATTTTGCAACACTCTTAGTTAGAGTTTTAACTATACACAAATTATCCCAAACTGGAGTGATTTATTACAGTCCTTGCAGTGTGATTGGTCGGAGAGGGGTGCCGACATACGCTTACGTTCAGCCCACGTGGTATAAAATGTGATGCGATTGCCAAAGACATCTGTCTGACGCAAGTCTGCATGGAGCACCAATGAAAAAAATGGTGCTTGATCCTTGACACTCTCCTTTAGTATGTTGATTCATCTTTGAGTAGCCAGAATGACTGAAAGGCACATGCATTACGATGGATGACAGTGCTGCTTTGTTGCTGTTCATAATGGATCTGTCCAATGAGAGCGATTGGGGCTGGACTCGCGCCGTCTTTTGATGCCTGTTTTATTGAGTCAGCATCATCGTCTGGTTTCCGTGACTAACAGAGGAGCCCTTCTCTCTGGTCTGATGTCATCTGGCCCACAGAGAACTCGCACTTTCAATGAACTCTCTTTTAGCAAAGATGTGGACTCTGTTTCTCTATTCATATGGATTTTTATTTTCGTTTTGATTCGACTCTGATTCATCTAAAAAGAACCAGCTCATATGAGTCATTTGTTTGTGAATCGGACTGCGTTGGTTGCATTGAATGTTTCACAGTACACCAACGAATGAAACCATCAAACACGGCACATTATTATACTGCTTTATTATATTAATATTAATTTTAATGATTTGAAGTGTTTTGAAGTGTTTTGCACATCCTTAGTGATGACAAAATCCATTTTTATATTATTTATTTATCCCTCATATTTTATTTTATATTCTATTTTCTTAAATATTTAATTAATTTAAACACACCCACACACACACTCACGTATATATATATATATAATAATATTCCTCCTCTTATAATATACATTTTTTTTATTTTATTTATTTTCCATATTATCCCTATTAAAAAATACAAAATTTAACTTTTAAAAGGTTTTTTTTTTTTTTTTTTTTTAAATAGGAAAATGAAATGGGAGGGATAATTTAGAAAATAAATAAATTAAGAGGGATAAATAAAAATTAAATCATAAATCAGGATGGATAAATAAAAATATAAAATCAAAATTAAAGAAATTGAAAAAATCAAATAAAATAAGACACATTAGTAAAAATAATTATAAAATTATTCTTCCTTTTTATTTTATATATATATATATATATATTATATTATAATGGGAAGAATGAATCAAATTAAATATTTAAGAAAATAATAGGGATAAATAAAAAATCAGGAGAGATAAATACAAATATAATACAAAATTTTAATTAAAAAAAAAAATCCCTCCTGATTTATATTTTTATGCATCCCTCTTATTTTATATTTTATTTTTTATTTTATTTTATTTTATTTATTTTATTTATTTTATTTATTTTTTATTTTATTTTTTTTTTATTTATTATTTTTATTTTGATTTATTTTATTTTATCTTTGCAGGTGACTGCATGCAATTGTTTGTTGCCTCGTCATTGTGGCATTTTTATGGCTTTTATTTTACAAATGTATGCCAGCAAAGCTGCAAAAATAGGCTCTGCGTGTAGCCTGCAGTGGATCTTGTAGGACGAAGCTGATCCTTCAAAGGCTTGTTCTTCAGCCTCACATCCACATCTCAGATGAGGTCCAGATCAATGCATGATCTAATTCAACATTACAGCATTAACACCAACAGGAGAGACCAGAGGAGCCTGCTGACAGCACAGAGCTGCGTGTGTGTAGGCAGGAGAGAGAGAGAGAGAGAGAGAGTAGGAGACATTGGAGGATGAAGGAGAAAAGACGCCTGTAGAGTGTGATCAGGAGGTGTGGAGATGTTCAGAATGAAACGCTACTCTTCAGATCACTGCACACCATGGCTCTATGCAAATATTTTTAGTTTGGAAGGCAGTGTGTATGTTCCACTTTTCCATTATTGTTGTGTAAACATCTAGAGTGGTGAATGACTACAACAAATATAACTTTTGCATTCCCGTTTGTCCCAATAGCAAAAGAAATATTCTATTATAATGTTTCATTGACTTTCCAAAAGAGAATACTTTTCTGTCATTTAAAGCTAAGGTAATATAACACAAAGTATAGTATTATAAATGTACATGATAGGGATGAACGATACGATTTTTTTTTTTTTTTTTTTCCCTGATTTTAACAAACAACTATTGTTTGTGATAATTTGGTAGAGCCTCCCGTTTTAGAGTTAAGGTAGTTAGTGTGTAATGTTGCTGTTTGAGCATAAACAACATCTGTGAAGTTACGACACTCAAAGTTCAATGCAAAGGGAGATATTTTCTTTTAAATAATTCTCTGTTTAAGGACTACAACAAACGGCTGGTAGGGACTGCAATGAGCTTCTTCCTGGGTTAGTGACATCACTAACCCTAAAATTTACATAAACCCCGCCCCCGAGAACATACAACAAAGGGGGCGGGGCCATGTTGGGCTGCTTTAGAGAAGAGGAAGAGTTGTTGTAGTAGAGTGATGTTGTCATGCCGTCATTTTACGCCGGACTGCTTCACAAACGAGGGTCAATTCAACACAAAAGATGAACATGACGGCACATGCTAGTCGATGGGTTGAATCAACTCCACAGTAACTACATATTTATCCACTAACCATTCAGAAACGTCTAAAAGTTGTAACTTCTTCCTGAGTCTCTCCATCAGTGTCGACTGACGGTTTGAACAATGTAAGGCTGAACACCGTTACTGACAATCCTCATTTTGGCTGTGTGAGATTCTCCAGCTTTGTTGTTGTTGAGCTGTTAAAGCTCCGCCCTCATCTGGAAAGGGGGCCGGGAGCAGCAGCTCATTTGCATTTAAAGGGACACACCAAAAACGGCGTATTTTACTCGCACCCAAATAGGGGCAAATTTGACAAGCTATAATAAATGATCTGTGGAGGATTTTGAGCTAAAACTTCACAGACACATTCTGGGGACACCAGAGACTTATAATACATCTTGTGAAAGGGGCATTATAGGTTTAAGAGGTTAAGGTAAAATTAATTGATCGTTAATTTAAACAATGATCTTATTGGAATTTATGCATATTGACATAGTCAACAGAGAAAAGCCTGTCGTTTCACTGGATGATAGTTATTATATTTTGATATAACTTCACAAGGACAAAACATTTTTAAAATCAGAACATATGCAGATGAATTGTTCACAATAAGATCTATGCAAAAAAAAAAGATGAATTTTCATTTCATGACATGTTCTAGCCATGATTTCATGTTGCAGGTTTAATAAAATTGATTGTTTAATGCAGCATAAAAAAAAGCAGTTTGATCAAATGAGTAAAGAAATTTGTGGCTTTTGTCACAACAGAAGTGGAAGGTCATATCAAGAACATTGCATTGTATTGCATGTTCTGTTATGCACCAACTCTTTATTCCTACAGATAATTTTGCATACTACATGTAGTCTACACTATACTGCGACGAGTATTGCACTGTTCTGCTCATCACAGCCAGACTGTGTTGTAGAGTCTGGGTGTGGCAAAGCTCTTCAGCTCACAAAATGGATCTGGGTCGAGATGTTCGGCCATGAAATTAACCATTCCATTTCATTAGGATCTTTTGAATGCCATATTGCTGTAATAATTAATGATATTAGCGTTTATTGCAGCTTGCAAAACCGACAATAGCCCCGTCATGCTCTAGTGATCCCATAAAGATGTTTGTTGCGCTGTTGTGTGTATCTTTAACACTGTATCATATGTTTGCCAAGTTCACCTTACCGCAGGCCTTTCTCCCTCGATGTCTCCGATCAAATTACTCTGATGAAAGACGGACAAAACAAGGCCTTTCCCTTCTCTTTTTCTCTCCCGACATATCCGCAGTTTTCTTTCAACACGAATGGGAACGTTAAGGTTTCTTTTGGTTTAATAATGACATGTGAGCATGATTACATGTATATTTTCTCTGTAACATCCTCGTCCCTTGCTGCCATCCTACTCACTAGACTTCAGGCCATGGCGGTTTTAGCACACAGTCGCTTTTCATTAAAGCCATCGTAATAAACACGCAGAAGTGCTCCAGTTCTTTCTGTGTTCTCATCTCACCTGACGTTTGGCGCTCTGGCGCTCCATTCATGCAGTAGGATGGTTATTCTCAGTTGTCTGCTGGGTGGCGAGTCACCTGGGAATAACGAAAGGGCGAGATGTGAAGCTGAAAATGGGGTCTCTACAAAAATAGCTAGTCTGGAGGTAAAAGCAGAGCGAACTGTTAAACACTGGAGCTGTTTAGTGATATAAAAGCAACACTACAGCACTAAATTGGAGATCAGGGTATTGGGATAGTCAGTGAGTACGAATCAGGAATGGAAACAGATGGATAGTCATCTAGTCATATTGTGGTTGGCTATATTTTTCTTTGCAATTTCATGCAGATATTAAAGTATTTAAGATTTATGTTAAAATGCATTCTTTTAACCCAGTTTATGGTTCATTGACTACTAGTAATATGCCATTCCCTCAAAAGTGTAAGCTTTGAGCCTCCCTGAGATGCATCAAAACTAGTGATTGACCGATATTAATTTTTTAGAACCGATACGATACCGATAATTTGTTTATGTGCCCGATAAACGATATGCAGAACCGATATTTATTTACTGTTCCACTTCTGTTTTTGACACGATTACAACAATCACTCCCTCCTTGCATAGAAAACAAAACAAATCTTATTTTTACACCAATAAATTAATTTTAATCTTCATATTACAAAAATAATTTTATTTATATAAAGCATCAGCAGCAACACTAATGTTAACAATAAGCAAAATAAATGTAGAATGTCTAATGTTTTTAAATGGAGAAAATAAATTTAAGACAGGAGTCATATCAACTTTGCAGAAATGTAATACTTCATTTTAAACTACAGTTTTAATAGATTTATAGCTGTTTAATAGGCTAAAGAGTGAAGAATAAATGTTAAATAACTGAATAATATTCTCAGGAATATTGAAATACAACAAACAAAACATCGTATTTTATTGCATTTCACTGGTATGTTATATCAGAATTATTAATAATGCATATGTCGTTCTAGATTATGAAATGTGCTGACAAAGTGCTGTTTATCTATGCATTTACACAGAACTATTCTTAAACTGCTATCGCTCACAGAGATAATAAATTTAAAATAATAAATAATAAATTTCCATAGAGTTGCATTTACTTGGATGTTTATTAGCGAATTAATGGTTGTATAGTAAATGTTTATATAATTACAGTGTTTTAAACAAGTGAATCTTGTTAAAAGTTACTTGTGGTGTCTGTGGAGCATTTTCTGAGCATCAACCCGCTGAGTGAACAGAAAATGCAGATGAATTCATGAGACTAATGATGAGCATAGACAACAGAGAATTAAATTCAGCGCTTTTATTTCCAACATGTGCTCGTTCATGGCTGTATTATTTAATTCATGCAAAGTTACATCTTTATTTGGACAGGACTTGACGGATTATCTTACGTGGCTCCGTGAGCTTGTCTCTATTTCTTAGAGACAAGCTGCATAACCTAGCTACATTTCAGACATTTATGTAACACATCTAATTTGTGCATTAATGGCTGTTGTGTTAAATAAAGTTTACTAATAGAAGGTAAGCATACATTACATGTGCATGCCGTTGTCTCGTCTCCCCTCAGATTCGCTGTAATGGCGTTCCTGCGTGCAATTCTCAAAACACCCACAAGATGGTGGCGTTTATCGGTAAATCCGATATTACAAAACCGATATCCGATTATGGTAAAATGCTTAAATATCGGGGAAAATATCGGTAAATCGATATATCGGTCGATGTCTAGTTATCTAGTCATATTGTGGTTGGCTAGTTTTTTCTTTGCAATGTCATACAGATTTTAAAGGTGAAGTATTTAATTTTTTTTTTTTTAATGTTAAAATGCATTCTCTTAACCCAGTTTATGGTTCACTGACTACTAGTAATATATGGCATATCCCTCAAAAGTGTAAGTTTTGAGCCTCCCAGAGACATATCAAAACTTTGAGAGCTTCCGCTCAGATCTGTCAATCACTTTCCAGCTCAACCAGTAGCGAGAGTTTTGGGTGTGGCTACTGTAAGCATTACATGGGAAAAGACATTCATCTTCAGTTACAGGAGTACAAGTCAAAACCCACTGCATTTAGACCTTAAATTAAACTGCATTTAGAGATTAAACAGGTCATGAGTGTGTCATAGTGAACGGGGTAATGCGCTACAATGGACACTTCAAAACATCATCATAATGCACCCATTCAGAAAGACAAATGTACCCGTTTATTTTTTGTCCAGTGAAGACAAGACTCGAATATTTAGTAGAAAGTGCGTCCGACTGAGATACGTTAGATGGGTTTATTGTAAGCGAGACTCTCGCGTTCACTCTAGATGCGCGTTAGCTATTCAATTGCTTATGACACATGGCAACACAGCTAAAAGTACTCCTAATAGGTTGGGGATTTTATTGAAAGTTTTTACCTGTTGAGACATGCCATCACACAGGGCGGTGCAACTGGTGTGACCGCACTGAACAGAGAAATTAAGTTTAATTTAGTTTAAAATTACTGTTTAATTTAAGTAAAAATGTTTTGGTTTTGCTGTGGTATTGATATTGCATATAATAAATGGTATCAAGAATCATGAAATTTGACATTTATTATAAATCATGAAATTTCGTACATTTTATTGGTACATGGTAAGGTAGCTAAAACCAAGATGTTATGTGAAGTAACAATTTGGCATGGGTGAATTTCAGCCAAAGTGGGAAAGGAAGGACCCTATACCATGCAAAATGTAAAGATTTTGTTCCATAAATTCATTCTCTCTCTAAAACACTGTTGCTATAGCCATCAAAGCACTGCTTCTGCAACAGTATCACCACCTTCAACAATTCATTTCAAGACTTCAGATCCTCTGCTGTACAAGTTTCTCATTATTATGTATTATCCAATTTTTTTTGAGGACATTGAGAGTTTTGTGCAGTAAAATGTCTCTAAAAATGGTAGATTTGTCTTAACAAAAGGTTTTTCCATTGAGAAAATCACTTTGGTTTTTACTAACTAATTCTAATTAACTAGTCATCCAGACAGTCTACCAACTAGTCAGTTATGTTGCACATTCCCAGTGTGCATCGGGGCAACGTAACTAAACGCCTGTATCTCTTTTCTCTTTTCTTCTTAGGCGAAGTCATGTATATGTCACATGTGTGGAGCTCATTTAAACCGACTTCACTCCTGTCTTCATTGTGTGTTCTTCGGCTGTTTCAGCAAGAAACACATCCACGAGCACGCCAAAAACAAGAGACACAACCTAGGTAAGATCTTCACAAAGACTTACTCGTACGCATTTCTGCTTCTCAACATCTAAGGTAAGACACACACCCACACGGACGGACGTCATTAGCAGAAAATAGAACACATGAGCACGACTCGTGTGCAGAACACACATGACCATTAAACTCAGAGACGATAAATAATGGACACAAAGTCACAACGGGTGATTCAAGGCTCTGTAGGAAGGTTTTGAGGTAAATATTTTAGGGTTTTATTTTTTTTCACCAAGTTCTGTGTTTTTCTGTTTCATTTTAATGGTTAAATTAAATTTTATTAATTAAAAAGCATGTTTAATTAATAGAAATCATGAAACATATACAATTTAATATGATTTATTACATGTTTTTATAAAAATTACGTTTTTAGGGCCCTATAAAATGTAGATACCTCCCCTAAATTCTTTTTTTTGTAGTTTTCATTTTTCTGGATTCTGTTTTAATGGTTTAATTAAATTTTATTAATCAAGAAACGTGTAATTATTTGAAATTATGAAACGTTTACAATTTAACAACAATTAGAAATTACATTTTTGGGCCACAAAATTTCATGTTTTCTGTTTAAATTTTTCTGGAATGTTTTTTTTTTTTTTTTTTTTTTAATGGTTTAATTACATTTTAATAATCAAAAAGCATACCTAATCAACTTTAACAACTTAATAATTTAGTAAAATTTGTATCTGTTTTTCAGAAATTCAGTTTTGTTGTCTATTTTAAATTTCCTGTGTTTATTATTTACAGTCAAGTTTAAAACATGGAAGAAAAATTATGATACTCCTAAATAAAAAGTGTATTATTATTATTAATTTGAGAAGTACATTCTACTGTACAATAGTCAGATATTGTTAATATCTTAGAATAAGGTTACATTTGTTGACATTAGATAACTACAGTTAACACAACTTCTACAGCATTTATTAATCTTAGTTAGTTAATTTCTACATTTACTAATACATTATTAATGCACTGTGAACTAATATGAACATTTGTATTAACTAATATTAACAAGGGTTAATAAATGCTGTGAGAATATATTGCTCATTGTTAATTAATGCATTAACTAATGTTAACAAGTGAGACTGTATTGTAAAGTGTTACAAATATATTTGTCATAATTTCTTCAAGTTGAACTTTGAGTTTCTTTAATATTCACAGACACTAGTCCATTTTTTTAAAATATCATGATTTAATTAATTGTACAGCCCTACTTTTAATTTATTCATCCAAAATTTGCCAAATTCTGTGACATTCCATGTTACATGTTTGTACAGTAAATTCCGTTTCTGTGACCGGGTTCCGTTGATTATGTCCGTGTTTTCCACGCCGCAGAATACTGAATGCAGAATAGAGATATTCTGGTTTAATTAAATACCCCAGCCATACTTGCACCAAAATCCAAAAGCTCCAAAAGCCATAAAAAAAGCTTTTCTGATCGTATTCGCAAGCAAGAGGCAGCAAGTGCACAAATCTGGCTGTGGATGTTTGGATGGGGTCTTGGAAATCTCCCAGCTTCTTAATGCATCAGTGGCATGTAATTATCCCCTCTGTTTTAATGAGGAGGGGTGCCACCCTCCGACAACAAACAAATAAGAAGCGCAAACAGACGGGAATGTGGGTAATTATAGTGTGCGAGGGGATAATAGTCCCTGACTCTGTGTGACTTGCAGTGTTTGCTTCCAGCGGTGGCTTAGAGTTCATCACCCACCTGTTTCATAGGTTTTGGGTTTTTCCAAATCACCCTGAGCTTTACACGATGAATTTAATTACTTTCTACCTAGAGATATGAAGCTGCCATCTCTGTCTGCCATCTTTTAGGATTTCCTCTTGTGTTTTCAAAGAGGAAGACCCACCCATGATACGACGAGCAGCAAACATGCCAAATATCTAACTTGAGAACGTTGCTTGTAGGTTACTCCCAATACAAATAACTAAATACATTAAAACATTGTAGATTAAAGAAATTCATTAAAAAGAATGTTGTAGGTTTTCATACCAAGAGTTTGTGCTCAAAAAGATATTAAAACATTTATGTTCAAAAGTAGGCCAGAAAAGTGGTGGTGTTATTGTGAAATATCCAAAATTAGCTTTATTTTCAAAAAGGAGAGCAAGAGCATTCTTTCTGTAACGCAGTTGGCAGTCTTTGTCACAGATGGCATGAACAGTCAATAAAGAAGCTAAAATCGGAGAGGAGAACATGGCCGCACTGACTCATAGTGTTTTACTGTTGGACTTTGTCACCCGTTTAAGCGTCTTGATGTCACTGATTACTTGAACAAGTTTCTTGAACAAATCCAAGTTCTTTACAACAGTTTGCAATGACATGAAAATACATCTGTACATCAGTTGTTTTAGTAAAGAAAGACCAATTTAACGTATTAATTATGCACTTTAGCAACTGGACAGTTAAAAATGATTGTTTCCCAAAAGAAATAATCGATTCTGAACTGCCTGAAACGAGTCGTCAGTAATTCCAGTCTCACTTCCTGCTCAAACCTATGCAGGTTTATAACTAATTTGCATAATTCATTGGCTGAAAGTTGGTTGAGACTGGAAAAGTTTGATTCGTGTTGTTCATATTGAGAAGAGATGTTTTCTGCTGCCAAAGCAAATCCACTTGATGCACTTCTAAAGGATGAGATTAATATGGTAAAACCGACGCCATCGTTACTGATCGTATCACTGTGTAACAAGTGCTGAGGAAGAGCTGAAATTCACATATGGGCTGCGTTCCACTCCACTTTTAGGCACACACTTGCAAACTTCCCTAAGCACCATTTTGAAGTGCGTTACACTTTGTGAAGTGGACGAGGGAAGTTTATATGGACAGACCCTCTCCCTCGATTTTGACTTCATATGTACACTTCAGGCAGCTCCATATACCACAATGCAACACAATTGTGAGGTCACCGCATATCACGTTTAATTTACCCCACCACAAACAACTGTGATTATATTTTTTGCACATTTAAAACAAATCAAACACACCTATATACACACAGAATGCTGCATTAAACAATTTCCTAAGGGAAAAAATTAAAATTAAAAATTAACTCCATAGCGGATTCCTAGTGATCAAGGGCTTAGGACCAGTTCAGCCCATTGCAAAGGTTCTGCCAGTATTCAATTCACTTCAATTCACATTTATTTTGTATAGAGCTTTTCACGATACATATCGTTTCAAAGCAGCTTTACAGAGAATGCATGTCAACATTACAATTTAAAGAATGCAGTTAGCAAATAATGTAATAATTTAGGCAATTAATTTACAATCACTGTTAGCAGTTTAACTGAAGGTAGAAGCAATGAGCTCCTGAAAAAATGAATTGCATATTAACAATAATTAGGATATATAGAAATTTGGGAATGTGCATGTTGATCCAGATGTTTGCATCTTCTGAAGTCCTCGCAGGAGTTGGGCCGTCTCTTCATAGGTTTTGGTCATCTGAGGTCTTCTTAAGAGGCTGGATCCAAACTGAGGCTGATGTCCTAAAACAGAAAAGCAAATGGAAAATAATTAGTAGCTGCTGTCATAACATTAAGTAACGATAGTCATGTGCAATTGATATGATATGAGATGCATTTAGTGGGCACTCGTACATCCGAGTCAACGAGACTGAGGGAAGGGTTTAAAAAACAAGAAAAACAAACTGGAAATCAGCCATGGTGATGGGTGATGGGTGTTTGGTTTCTGACACGCACCGTAAGCGGTCGACCAGTCACAACTGACTGGGCCATCTGACCAATCAGAGCAGAGCAGGCTCTCAGAAAGGAGAGGTTTCAGCCTAAGTCCCGCCTTCAATTTATAGCCATTCACCGACTGGTAATAGTCTATAGTAGGGATGTGCTACAGCGATCGAGTACTCGACCGTGACAGCGACGATCGATCATGTAAACGATGATCAAATGTTTTTTTTTGGTTATAGCAGCACTTTGGGCGGCGCCCTGAGCTCTGATTGTTCAGCTTTCCACAGCATGCGTCAAAAGACGTGAGAAGAGAGAGAATGGCCTCAAAGTCACATAGTGATGTCTGGCTTCACTTTGACAAGATAGATGAAAATAAGCTCACGTTTTCATTCGCAAACCTTTTGCAGATGAAAGTTGTAATTGCTAGGTCGGGATATCAAAATTTATTAACATGCTAGTTTCATGTTCAACAATGCCCGATATTGACTATCTGAGTTATTTGAGACGGTCATTGCTTTTAGATGTTTCTTTTAAAAAATAAAATAATGATGTTATAAAATGCAGCAGTGCTTTTATCGTCATATTTGTTCAATGGCATAATTCATATCATTCGAAAACGCGCAGGCGATTTATGGAATCACTTAATCATGTAGATGAAAATAAAGCACAGATCTGCCATAAACATAGCATTATAATGAGAACTTTATAGAAATCTTCAGATTCAGATATTTTCATTATCTCCATGATGGCCATGCCCCGCCCCCGAGTACTTGATTACTCGATTTTGAAACCTATCGATGATCGAAATGAAAAATTGCCAAAAAAATTGCCCATCCCTAGTCTATAGTCAGACGCTCGCTTCCTATAGAGACGCACATTTAGGACTGCACATGCACATTAGCTTGATTTTTATTTTTTTTTGGTCATGATTTGAGCGTTTAGAAACAAAATTTGAGACCGTTGTTGTCAGGTGATTTCAAATATGAAATTTAATCGAAATCATGGTGAACAGCTTTGGAGAATTTGATGTTTCCCCATTTAAAGAGATAGGAGCTGCACTTGCATGCCCGAGAGGCGTTTCAAAAATGGCCGTCGATTGAAATGACTTGTCTTAAAGGGACTTTGATAATGCATGAACCAGTCCTGCTTTAGTTTCATTGATATACTATAGACTTTATTCGCCATACTCAGTTTTCACACTGTTTTCAGTTTTCACATACAGTGCGTTCAATGGATTTTACTGTTGTTTAACAACAATCCGATTGTTCAGCTGATGAAATCAGGGCTGGGCAATATATATAAAAAATTGATATTGAATTTTTACGATATTCGATATACATCTCGATATGTTTGCATTTGCTTTTAAATAATAAAAAACATGATTTTCTTTTGCCCTCATTAAAAAAAAGATCATCTTAAAATAGAACAGCTGTTGTTACAAAGTAAATACAAAATGTTTAGTGCAAATTTAAGTAGTTAAAAATCAAGAATAAGTTTTCATTAAATGAACACATGTAAATGTAACTGAACTGAAGTAGTGCAAAACAAGTACAGAAAGTGCATTTCACAAGCGGATTTCAGCTCCCAGCCATCAATAAAATGAATGGTAAGACTGATGTAGGGTTCGCAGGTTCGGCTCATCCATAGATCGGCAGTGGTTGCGAAGTGAGTTATCTGAGAAGGCTTCAGTGACGGCTGTTCGCGAACTTTAAAATACAGTTTCAGGAGCATAAGTATTTACGGCAAGGCAAATTGTATCGATTGTCTTTAGCAGCCGTTTGAAGCCAGGTTTTTCCACGGTACTGAGAGGTATCATATCTTTGGCTACGTGAAACGTGACCGCCGATGTAATTTCTTCCCACTTTTTACTATTTCTCGCATATGGCACACCGCAAGAGGAGAATGAATCGACCAGCTTTATTTGTTTAGGGACGCCAGGCCTACCAGATTGTTCGGCCGAGTCTAGTGATGGTGGCTCACAGAGTTTCATGCATTGCTCGTACTGCACAGAATGCTGCTCGAGGTGATGAAAGAGATTAGTGGTGCTACCACCCTTTGTAGCTATTATCTTGCACACCTTACAAATGACGGTATTTTGATTGGTATCTGTTATCTGAAAACCAAACCACCCCTTTATTACAGATTGTGCATTCCTTTTGGAGACTAATTCATCATCCCCTCCCGGGTCTCTTTCCACATCTGTGTTGTTCATAGTCTAATATAGTCTAGCGGTAATATGTAAGGGGATGTAATATTGGGAATGTATGCTTGAATTTGAAATATTCGATATTCATGATATTTTCAAATTTTACATCGGCGTCAAAATTATTGCGATATTATCGCTAATATTCGATATATCGCCCAGCCCTAGATGAAATATCTTTCCAAAAAATAAAACTTTCAGTAGACAAAAACTCCATAAAAGATGTGAAAATTATGTGATCTAAGCCCTTTTATACAGCGTTTCATTAAATTCAACTTTTATTTTTCGGCTTTCATTTTAGTTAAAGTTTTAGTAATTTTTTTTGTGTGTTTGTCAACAAATCCGAGTCCCTTGGCACTGGTCCAGTGTGATTTGTTTTACTCCAGGTGATGATTTATCATTCATCATGCCGTAGGCATCACGGTGTATCCGCAGTATCATGTTACAGAGACGTTAAACCGATCGCTGGAGTCTCGCTGCGTTTCCCAGGTGGCGTCGAGGCGTCGCTCAGTCTTTACACCCCGTGTTCCCCTCGGAGTTTGATTGAACATTTAATTAGGTTAGTCTCCATACAAGGGATATCTGTGAATGAGCGCGCCACTCCCGAGGAGGAAAACTGTGATTATTCTCCAAAGACGAATGGGGAGTAATTAAGTCTGAATGAGCCACCGTTTCTATCCGCTGCATTTTTTTGTGCATCTCTGTTGTTGCGATTTATTTAGATTACATTGTGCTGTTCGCCCTCTATTTGCCGTAGCTGTTTTGTCGGCTCACACTTGTCAGGATTGATCTCGGTGTTCTTTCCTCTTTTTCCTGTGCTGGTTCCCATGGTTACCTGAAGGCCTGCTATGCTTTTGGTTTATTCATCTGATGTGTGAGTGTGTGTGCATCATGCAACCCCACCTCATTCTCTTGTGCAACTTCTCTCTTTTCTACTTGTCTAATCTAAATACTGTTTAAAGCTATCATGCACGAGTCACAGTATTTAACATTTTGATGGTTTAAAAAATACATTTATTATGCCTTCATTCTTTGTGTCAACCTTCTACACATACCTTGGCAATAGGATCGCCATTGGCAAGTAATTTTTTTTTAATTGCCAGACATATATGTATATATATGAATCCACCAAATCAGCTTATCTTTGTAAAATGGCACAGCTTTTTAAATATCTGAACATACACTCTTAATATCAGTCAATCAAGCATTATATTATAATATTATGACAATCAAGCACTATTTAATGATAGAACTTTAGTAATTAGAACTAAAACTTGGTAACCATGTATGAATGCATATGTCATTTTAACTGAACTTTAGACTGCTGGTGGTGCTTAAGATATTGTTTATCATTCAGTGTTTCTGTAAAAAAAAAATAGTAATTATAGTAATTATTATTATTATTAAAAGATAATAACAATATACAATGCACTAAGGATTGATGAGCTGCTGGGATCATGAATATTAATCATGTTGCCAGCGTTCGCTCAAACTGATTTGCTGAAATCAAAACAGGGACAGTAATAGATGAGCGGCAGCCAATGAGAATGCCGTTTGCATATTAATTCCACCCACTACCGGAGAAACCGGCATCTCTTATGCTTGTTCTTAAAAGTTGAATAATTCCAAATGAAAGCTATTTTGACAAAATACAACAAAGAATATCGCTCTGAACAACCTGTGCTAAAACGGGGTTTCATGACAATTTAAAGTTGACGATTGCTTTTATTGTATGCTACATTTACCATGGTAAGATTAGTGCCAAGAAAAATGGGGAAAATAGTATTAATAAAACAAAATGGTAACACATTACAATGAATAAGGTAAAATATTACACCTAAAATAAACAGATATTTTGGTATTATTAGGTTGGTTTGACATACTTAGACATAGACTTTCATTGAGGGGGTGAAGACTTTTGTACAATAAGACAGTATTTATGCTTTCTATCACTAGTAAAGCAAACTGACTATCCTAGGACGGCATGTTAGCAACATGTTAATCATGCTTTATTAATCTAGGTTAAGAATAATTCTAAATATAACATTTTAAGTTATGTTTATATTAACTATAATAACTAACATCAACCTAGATTCTGTAAATGCTGCAAAATATAGTGTTGTTTATAGTTAGTTCATGATGCCAAATACATTAATGAAGTGAACCCTCTTGTAAAGTGCTACCATTAACGTAAGTTTGAATGAATCTTTAATAGGAATGTATTGTTGTGAAAATATCAATCACAGAATGCCTTTAGACAAAAATAGACAACAGCAGAATGCATTTAATTTCCATAATGACATGCATTTGTGAGTGTGACAGAAATATTTCAATGGGAAATAACAAAGATCGTTTAATATTTTTGTGGTCATTAGTATATGATAACATTGGCTAATATTATTTTAAATATTAATTTCATTGCATTTTAATTAAAAATGATGCAATGCATTTCTCGTCTTGCACTAATAAATAATAATATTGCACGATGAGACTAAACACATTAATTTAGAAAGTAAAAAGGGGTCGGTTTTGAGCAGATTTAACAGATTTACCACAAGCCTGTGCTGATTGTTAGCGTCCTGCCAGTTCAGCTATCACACACAATAAGACTTCTGTCCCTTTGCAATAACTGAAAATAGCCGTGCAAACATTCAGGCGCTGGTCGCTCTGCACTGAAAGCCACTAAAAGCTTCATAGTCCGAGCACCTGTCGGCGGCTTGTGCCAGGCTGTGCATTAGTGTCGTGTCACAAATAGAAGCCGGTACCCACTGCTTCGCTCCACCTGCGAACATTTAGTGCGTCTGTGTGAAACAGACCATCATCAGGTTGCCATGGGAACTGAAAAACAGGTACTGCAAATGCAGGGTTGGAGAAATGGACGAATAGCGAACTGAAAAAAAATCATGTCATTTTTACAGAATAATTGCCGCCATAATGCTGTAAAAACACAGTGAAAATGTACAAGTGTACAGAACAACCTGTACGTTTAAAACTGTAATGTGCACAAAATATATATATGTATATTACTGGTAAATCCAACAGGCCTTTTTTGCTGAAATAGCAAGGCCACACTGCTGCTAAAACCTGCATTACCCAACATATACAATAACTTTAGCAACACCATTGTTTGTGAGAATGAAATATGATGAATCGGAGTTCATCACAAGTAGCTTTTCCACAAGCTGAGGTAAATACTAATATATAGAAGGTGCAGAAAACAATACAAAACACCATCATCATAACCAGGGTTCTAAATTAACTTTTTTGATCACCAGCCAATCAGAATTTCCACTAGCCAAATTTTTTTCCAGTGAAAATAAGAGAAATTATGAGTGCCACTGAATGCATTTGATCATTTTATTAACATTGTTGGCATGAAAAACATATATAAAGTACAATGCATACAACAAAATATGCACAAAGTGCAAAAATTCATCTATCTATCATTTGAATCACATGTCTTCAGAGCTTTTCTTCTTCTTCAGAGGTGCCATCAGAATCTGAGCCACCCTCGGTTCCTTTTGTTCCATGTTTGCGCACAGCCATGTACACACTGTAAGTTTCAGGAGTGACAACCACATTTAAATGTGGGAGTGAATCCCCTAAATTATCGTTACATGTGTGTACGGAACAGGACTCACTCTCGAAAATGCGATGATTGACAGCTTGGAAACCATAGCGACGTTCTGGCGTCTCTCGTGTTTGGTATCCGTTATCGTGACTAAAGTAATATTAAACTGACAAAACACTCGTTATTTTCAGGAATTTAACACACTAACGTTACACATTCGACGGAGGCGTCGTGATTTGTTTATGCTTGTACAGCCTGTTCACACAGAGCGCAGTCTTTGTGTGTTGCCATGATCACTCATTATAAGCGTATTTGGGCTTGTTGTTTAAGCTCGTCTCATAAAGCGAACGGGTTTGAGTTATTAAAGTGAGCAGACATGATCGCGATATTTTGGTCTTATTTTCAGCATAAAGCATTTGGATTTATTTAGGTTTATTATGGGCTTATTCTTGTTCAATGATTTTTCTAGCATGATCTGGCAACTCGAATGAGAAAAGGCTTGTGCTTTCCTTGTGATTGACCGCACATACAGAAGAGAGACTCATGCATCACCGGCCAAACTGGCTAGTAAGTTTTTATTAACACCCGCCAAAATGAATTTTAATTGGCGGGTGTTAATTTAGATCCCTGATCATAACACACGACTAAAATAATGCAATAAACATTAATTTAAAAACATTCGATGCAACTTAAAACCCTAATTTGGATATAACTGATAACAAAAAAACTAAGAAGGAACATAATTATGAAAATGAAAAACCATCAAATATGAAGTGTCACACAGAATTGGAAATGTTTACATTTACACTGTAAATAAGAGGATTTTTTCTTTTACACTTCCAAAAATGGATGTAAACATGATTTGTTTTTCCCCCTTGTTTTTAAAAGATGTCACACGAAGGCTGCATTTATTTGATCAAAAATACAGTAAAAATATTGTGAAATATTATTAGAATTTAAAATAACCATTTTCTATGTGAATATGTTGTAAAATGTAATTTATTCCTGTGATCAAAGCTGAATTTTCAGCATCATTACTTCAGTCTTCAGTGTCACATGATCCTTCAGAAATCATTCTAATATGATGATTTGCTGCCCAAGAAACATTTCTGATTATTATCAATGTCGAAAACAGTTGTGAAAAACAACATTTATTTGAAATAAGTGACAAAAGTGACAGTAAAGTCATTTATAATGTTAAAAAAGATTTCAGTTTGATGCAAAACCAGTAGTTTACTGTAAAATTACATGAAATGTAATGGCTAGATATATTAGTTTTTCTCAATATAGAATA
This sequence comes from Culter alburnus, assembly GCA_028476615.1. NCBI lineage: Eukaryota > Metazoa > Chordata > Actinopteri > Cypriniformes > Xenocyprididae > Culter > Culter alburnus. The sequence goes on along the minus strand of JAOTNS010003244.1, from coordinate 1,404,855 downwards.
AAGGAATTTGCCATTTTCACTGTAGCATTTTTATAGCCATTTACAGTTAAAATTAGTCTTTTTTTTTTTTTTTTTTCTCTTTTTTTCCTTTTCCTTTTTTTTTCACAGTGCACTGAATGAGCATCAGAGAATGATAATTCCTAAATAATACTCCTCATTCACAGCTATAGCATCAGTCAGGGCAAGAAGAAGCTGACAGGTAAAAGCAATTGAAATCACAGAGCTCTCCATGACATTTCACAGAGGACACGATATTGTGGCACAAGCGGCGATGGATGTTCGCTGTGCTGCACTCTAATTATTATTCCCATCACTTATTAAAGGAGGCAGATTTGCTGCACTGAGCAATGCTTGGGATGTTTCCTTAATGCCTCATCCATATTTACAGGGCAGATACGGGAAGATGCAAACGTCAACTTCTCCAAAAGGTCTCTAATAGGTCCTTTCCTTCCTCTGTTTTTCTTTCTCTCCTTCTCTTATTCAGCTATAGACCTTTTGTATGGTGGAATATATTGCTTTGTGTGCCAAGACTACATATACGACAAAGACATGGAGCAGATTGCCAAAGAAGAACAAAGAAAAGCATGGAAATTGCAAGGTGGGTTCCTCTTACGCAGCCTTTCTCGCATAATGTAGTTCAACTTCGCCTGTGGCTTAAGGGCCATTAATTCAGAAAATTAATATTCAACACTGTTGTTTTGCGAGCCACAGGAGGCCGAGAGTGTGTGTTTTGTTTGTGCCGCTGATAAGAGCTAATTTTTCATTATTTTCTTAAGCTTGCTATTGAATATGCATAAGTGCGACATGCAACATGTAGCATAATCCTAAACTAGGTTTGCATTTGCTGTTGTTTGCAAGGCCTCAAAATAATAGCGTTCAAGTTTTATGAAAGTTTAGTTTTCAGGCTTGCAATGATGTCACGTCATCACTGTCAATTTGCATTTTGAATCCTGAAAGTTTTCAAACCTCAACATTTCTTATGTGCAGAGTTTATGAAATCCAAAAATATGTCCGGTGTAATAATCCTGTATGCAAAAAGTTTGATCCAAAAGATTCAACTCTATCAGGTATTTTGTTATAAACCTGTAAACTGTTATTTTACTGGAACACAAAAGGAGATTTTATATCTGCAGTTCTTTTTCATTCTAACTATTTTTGTCAAGTTCTAAAAGTATTATTATTTTCTAAACATAGCCTGTGTTCATTCACAGATGCCACTGACACCGAAAAAGCATCTTGCATCATGTAGACTCAACTTTTTTCTTTTCTTTTTTTTTTTTTTTTTTTTTTCTTCAAAAATGTTGTCTACTGTGTTGCACAGAAAGATAAATTATGGGTTTGAGTAAATTTGAGTGAGTAAATAATGAGTGAGTGAATAAAACCTCCATTTAAAACATCTTACTAGAATATATAGACAGCCATTTACGTATTTGAGTTGGTAAGATTTTTCTGCTCATCAAAGCTGCATATATTAGATGAAAAATACACAAACATATGAAAAATTATTACAATTTAAAATAGCTGTTTTCTATGTGAATATGTTGTAAAATGTAATTTATTTCTGTGATCAAAGCTGAATTTTCAGCATCATTACTCCAGTCTTCAATGTCACATGATCCTTCAGAGATCATTCTAATATGCTGATTTGATACTCTGTTATTATCAATGTTAAAAACACTTGTGCTGCTTCAGATTTTTGTGGAAACTGTGATGCATTCAAAAGAACAGTATTTATTTGAAATGTGTCACTTTTATTCAATTTAATGCACCTTTACTGAATGTAACAAGTATACATTTCTTTAAAAAAAAGTCTTGCATGTATTTATAGCTTGATTTGCATGAAATATAATGTGCCAATTCTCTAAAACATCAGGTATTGGAGAGAAATATTCAATGTGGGAGCCTACGAAACGAGAACTGGAGTTGCTGCGACACAACCCCAAACGAAGAAAAATCACAGCAAACTGCACCATCGGTAAGAACTTCATTTCCCATAGGCCACATTTCTGAAACTCTGTTCAATAATACAGCTCGGCATGTAGCAGTTGATTAGGGCTCTGCCAAAACTCATCTGTATAAAACCAGTGGGTTCAAATGATTTTGTCTGGAGACTGCAGTTTGCACAGGAGCCAAGACCACTCTTTGTTTCTTGGCCATCAGTTTCAGCGTTTTTTCATCCTTTTTTTTTTTTCTTTTTTTTTTTTCTGTGTGCATGCCATGGCGCAGTGAGAATAAAGTGTGTGCACGCACAAATATGAGGAGATATGGACTTTGGCCATTAGAGAAATAATGGTTCTCCTCCTCAGAGGTTCGGCTCTCTCCCTTCTCTCATTTTCGCCTGTTTCCCCTCAGTCAGAGGGCCTGGCAGTGGAGTAATGGTGTTAAACGTCTGCACCACAGGCCCAGTGTAGGCGCTAAACGCCAGCCTCTCTCACGCCCAGAGAAACGCACTAATGCGATTAGCCATATGAGAGCCGGAACTTCCATTGATCATTTAGGACGTAATATGGCCCATGTATGATGAATTCAGATGGATATTGTGTGAGATGGCTGTTGGTTTACAGGCTCTGACTACACTGGAGGCGTCCGGTGACACAACGAATCACGACACAACAGCTTGAGGCTGTGTCTGCTGGAAGTGTCAAAGCTGAACCTCGGCGTGTTCATTAAAGATTGAGCAATCAGCTGTGAGCTTGATGCTAGGCTTCAGCAACAGTAAAATGAAATTAGCTAAATCATTTTGCACAAACTTAATTTTTATACAAATTGATTTCTATTCTGAAACAACTAAAAACTGAATGACGTTAAATATAAAGCATAGCATAGCACAATTCCTGAACAAATGACTCTTTTGATCCAGTTCTTTATAGTGAATTGAAAATGTACAGCGTGACCTATGTGAGTCTATTGATTCCTGAACGAATGACTCTTTTGAGCCGGTTCTTTTTAGTGAATCATATACAAAGTTGGGAGCAGTATAGAAGGATTTCCAAATTGAGTGACTCTTTTCAGACTATTCTTTTTAGCGAATCAAAAACATACAGCACAACCAGAGTAGTCCAATTCTCAAGCAAAAGACTCTTTTGAACTGGTTCTTTTTGGTGAATCAAAAACACACAACATGACCAGTATGATCAAACCAATTCCTGAACGGATGACTCTTTTGAACTGGTTCTTTTTAGTGAATCAAAAACATACAGCACAACCAGATTCTCAAGCAAATGATTCTTTTGAGCCAATTCTTTATAGTGAGCCACAAACATACATCATGACTGGAGTGATCCAAACAATTCTTGAACAAAGTGTGACCAGTGTGATCAAACCGATTCCTGAAGGGATGACTCTTTTGAGTACTCAGATTCTCAAGCAAATGACACTTTTGATCCAGTTCTTTATAGTGAATTGAAAACGAATGACTCTTTTGAGCTAGTTGCTTTTTAGTGAATCATACACAAAGTGGGAGCAAATGAGTGACTCTCTTGAACTGGTTCTTTTTAGCGAATCAAAAACATACAGCACAACCAGAGTAGTCCAGTTCTCAAGCAAATGACTCTTTTGAACTGGTTCTTTTTGGTGAATCAAAAACACACAGCATGACCAGTATGATCAAATCGATTCCTGAACGGATGACTCTTTTGAGCTGGTTGTTTTTAGTAAATCATACACAAAGCTCGAGCAGTGTAGACGTATTCCCAAATTGAGTGACATTTTTGAGCCAGTTCTTTTTAGCGAATCAAACACATACAGCACAACCAGAGTAATCAGATTCTCTAGCAAATGACTCTTTTGATCCAGTTCTTTTATAGTCAATTGAAAACGTACAGTGCGACCAATGTGAGCCAGCTGATTCCTGAATGAATGACTCTTTTGAGCCAGTTCTTTTTTAGCGAAACAAACACATGCAGCACAACCAGAGTAATCAGATTCTCAAACAAATGACTCTTTTGATCCAGTTCTTTATAGTGAATTGAAAACGCACAGTGCGACCAGTGTGAGCTAGCCAATTCCTGAACGAATGACTCTTTTGAGCTAGTTGCTTTTTAGTGAATCATACACAAAGTGGGAGCAAATGAGTGACTCTCTTGAACTGGTTCTTTTTAGCGAATCAAAAACATACAGCACAACCAAATTAGTCCAGTTCTCAAGCAAATGACTCTTTTGAACTGGTTCTTTTTGGTGAATCAAAAACACACAGCATGACCAGTATGATCAAATCGATTCCTGAACGGATGACTCTTTTGAGCTGTTTGTTTTTAGTAAATCATACACAAAGCTCGAGCAATGTAGACGTATTCCCAAATTGAGTGACATTTTTGAGCCAGTTCTTTTTTAGCGAATCAAACACATGCAGCACAACCAGAGTAATCAGATTCTCTAGCAAATGACTCTTTTGATCCCGTTCTTTATAGTGAATTGAAAACGTACAGTGCGACCAATGTGAGCCAGCTGATTCCTGAATGAATGACTCTTTTGAGCTGGTTCTTTTTTTAGCGAATCAAAAATATGCAGCACAACCAGATTAGTCAGATTCTCAAACAAATGACTCTTTTGATCCAGTTCTTTATAGTGAATTGAAAACGCACAGTGTGACCAGTGTGAGCTAGCCAATTCCTGAACGAATGACTCTTTTGAGCTAGTTGCTTTTTAGTGAATCATACACAAAGTGGGAGCAAATGTGTGACTCTTTTGAACTGGTTCTTTTTAGCGAATCAAAAACATACAGCACAACTAGATTAGTCCAGTTCTCAAGCAAATGACTCTTTTGAACTGGTTCTTTTTGGTGAATCAAAAACACAAAGCATGACCAGTATGATCAAACCAATTCCTGAATGGATGACTCTTTTGAGCTGGTTGATTTTAGTGAATCATACACAAAGCTCGAGCAGTGTAGACGTATTCCCAAATTGAGTGACTCTTTTGAGCTGGTTCTTTTTGGTGAATCAAAAACATACAGCACAACCAGAGTAATCAGATTCTCTAGCAAATGACTCTTGATCCAGTCCTTTTAATTGAAAACGTATAGCACGACCAATGTGAGCCAGCTGATTCTCAAGCAAATGACTCTTTTGAGTCATTTCTTTATAGTAAATCACAAACATACAGTGCGACCAGTGTAATTCAAATGATTCCTGGACAAATTACTCTTTTGAGCTGATGCTTTATAAAATGCATAAAGCGCAAGCAGTCTAGACAGATTCTCAAGTTAATGACTAATGAAACAGTTCTTTATAGTGAATCGAAAACATACAGCTTGACCAGAGTGAGTTTTTTTCATAATTTGTTCAAGAATGAGTTCAAAAGAGTCATTTGCTCAAGAACTATTTTAGCGAATCAAAAACATACAGCACAACCAGAGTAATCAGATTCTCAACCAAATTACTCTTTTGAGAGAGTATAGTGAATCACAAACATACAGTTCGACCAGTGTAATTCAATGATTCCTGGACAAATGACTCTTTTGAGCTGATGCTTTATACAATGCATAAAGCGCAAGCAGTGTACACCGATTCTCAAGTTAATGACTAATGATACAGTTCTTTATAGTGAATCGAAATCATACAGCTTGACCAGAGTGAGATATTTTCATAATTTGTTCAAGAATGAGTTCAAAAGAGTCATTTGTTCAAGAACTATTTTAGTGAATCAAAAATGTACAGCATGACCAGCCAAATGACTCTTGAACTGGTTCTTTATAGTGAATCAACAACATGCATCACAACCAGGGGTGCGTTTCTTAAAAGCCTCGTTAGCCAACTATGGTCGCATGTGTTGTTGAACTCTGGTAACAATGGGACTTGGGACTCTGCAACCCCAGATTTGTCCTATACTCAAGCAAATTACTTTTTAGAGCCAGTGTTTTATAGTGAATCAAAAACATACAGCATGATCCAAATGATTCATGACTCTTTTGAGTTAGTTATTTTTAATTCAAACGCATAGCTTACAACTTACCGTTTTGTTGTGAGAGTTCTTTGGACAAATGACTCTTTGAGCTGATGCTTTATACAATGCATACGCGCAAGCAGTGTACACCGATCTCAAGTAATGACTAATGATACAGTTATTTATAGTGAATCGAAAATCAGCTTGACCAGAGTGAGATATTTCATAATTTGTTCAAGAATGAGTTCAAAAGAGTCATTTGTTCAAGAACTATTTTAGTGAATCAAAAATGTACAGCATGACAGCCAAATGACTCTTGAACTGGTTCTTATAGTGAATCAACAACATGCATCACAACCAGGGGTGCGTTCTTAAAAGCCTCGTTAGCCAACTATGGTCGCATGTGTTGTTGAACTCTGGTAACAATGGGACTTGGGACTCTGCAACCCCAGATTTGTCCTATACTCAAGCAAATTACTTTTTAGAGCCAGTGTTTTATAGTGAATCAAAAACATACAGCATGATCCAAATGATTCATGACTCTTTTGAGTTAGTTATTTTTAATGAGTCAAACGCATAGCTTACAACTTACCGTTTTGTTGTGATGTCAAACTTAAATTACCATTATCACATTTTTTTTGTTGTTGTTTTAGTATTGTTTACTAATTATGGTTGACTATCTATTATCTGAAATGCTATCAAATATTCCTCAAAAGAATCATTAACCGAACCGGAATCAGTTACTTACAATAGCAGTGCATACAAACAACTCATGTTGTTCCAGTTGATGCACAAACAGTTTATTTTCCCAGTATATGTCATGCATTTAGTTCCGATGCTCCGCTCGTGTCCGGCGATGAGACTGAAGCGGGGGGCCGTTGTCAGCAGTGATGTGCTGTGTGTTGGATCAGGCGTACATATGATGTTCAATCACTAGTGTGCATAAATAAAATATTAGCACTTGAAAGTGCCGCAGGAGGCGCGGGATGAGGCCGGACATGTTTCTCTCTCTCTCTCTCTCTTTCCAGGTTTTCTCACTGTTGGCATTTCAGCAGGGCTACTTGTTTTGGTCTTTTTCTCCTCTTTTTCTCCTCGTCCTCCATCCCTTCCTTTAACTAAACTCTTAGAAGCGTGAGGAGCAGATGTCTGAGTGCTGTAGATTTGGAGCAGGGCCAGTCGAAGGCGTTTAGCCACCCTTTGAGAGCACAGGCCGTCTGTTCTCTCATCCCAAAGCTCACAGGCCTCCTGTAACCCGTCGAACTGTACGAGCGGGAGGGGGAACGGCTGCCCTCGTCAGCACAGCAGGGAAGTGACTCTATCTGACAGAGAGGGAGGCCAGCTGAGTTTGGCCATGCAGAGTCTTCTGGGGTTATACGCTTCAGATTGAGACGAGGGCGTTTACGTTGTGATAATGGATCGGTTTGCTCAATTTTGACCATTGAATTGAAACTCTGTATGTTAAACTGCTATTATTGTATCCCTGCGACCTGTGCCATCAGAACACATTCTCTCTAATACACTGAGGACGACTTTTCTTCATTTGTTTTTGTTTTATAAGAATTGTATGCCCTGTTATTAGTCTATATATACATTACTTAAATTGGTTACTATGTATGTAACCTCCAGGTAAGTGCAATTTTTTTTAAATTATTTTTGAATCTTTAATACAGTGGTCTCAAAGTACTGGCCCGCGGGCCATTTACGGCCCCCTCCACCCGGCCCACAACTGATCTCAAAAATAAAACATAATCCGGCCCGTTAAATTATTATTATTTTTATTATTATTTTCAATTTGTCTCATACCATATTCCACATGCAAAGAAAAAGTCGCCGTTCACAGATATCGTGTCACATATGCAGCCGCGCCACTTTCTCCTTCTTTCCAAAGCACTTGCTCTCCCGTGGCGTCTGATGTTGCTATGCAACCATGAACTGCGCGCTCCAAGATAACAAAGTTTCAGCAAAAAAAAATATATATTTATGGAGATGAGAAATAAAGACCCGCCCTGTACAGCTATGATCAGCTGTTCGGCTGCGCTTTTGATGTTGTTAAGGAAAAACGAGCGCGCCGCACCACATGCGCGTCGTGACTACGTCGCATCTATTATGAGCGCGTTTGCCTTAATTACAGTAAAAGCACTCGCATGTCGCGAGCGTCGATTTTAAACCACTGAAAAGCGTCCGATGCGCGTCAAACGGCATCTTGGACAAATGTGGCTCAGCTGTGTGAGAAGCGTTTCCAGGTGTCTGGCAAGACATATAATAGTGTACAAATGTATTCAGGGATTGCATTTGTTCAGTGTTGTTCAGTGCAAGATTTTGATGCTATTTAAGCTAAAATAAAGTAAGGGAAAATATTTGCACTAACTGTTAAAATTGAATGTAACAATGATAGAGACACTGCTGTTTAAGTATGGCAAAAATATTTTAGGCAAGGCAATTTTATTTGTATAGCACATTTTATACACAATGGTAATTCAAAGTGCTTTACATAAAGAAGAACCAAATACATAATAATAAAAATGGAGCGCATAAGAAATAGAAATAATAGTAAAAACAGGTCCGCTATCTGGATGGAAGAGTAGGAAGTTTCTAATCTAATTTTAGAAATGAAATTTGAAGTAAATGACAAATAATGCATTTAATTTTTCTTTTTCATTTTCTTGTGCTTGAATATTAAAATGGCCCTCCTATGAGGTGTCAATCACAGCAACGGCCCCCAGCCAATTAGGGTTTGAGACCCCTGCTTTAATGCATTTTACTCATTCATTTTGTTTTTGTTGTTGTTATTTATGAATAATTTATTAATAAAATTGACACAAAATACAAAGTAAATTATCAAAAAGTGTTTTGTATATATATATATATATATATATATATAATATATATATATAATACAAAATGTTGATAACAGTAAATGAATAAAACATGTTGTCGTTATTGATGTTAATATTAATAATAATGTATAAATAATAAATGAATAATACAAATTGTGATGAGAGTAAACAATACATTAATATCATTTTTTTCTGAGACACAGAACAAAAATGTTTTTTGAATTTAGCATTTTTTCACATCATTACATTGTTTAGAGGATAAGAAACAAATTAAAAAAAAAAAAATGAAACTTTTTATTTTATTCATATGTTATGCTATGTCCTCTGTAGTGGACACCAGGACTAAGTTGTTTTAAAAATGACATGACATGAAATGACATGTATAGGCAAAAACAATGGGATTTTTTTTAATGTTTAGGCTTCAGGATTTTTTTTTAACCAAACTTTGTATAAAGATGATTCTCAACTATGTTATGAAAGATATAATGGAATTAATTGATAAACTATTTTACTTTATGCGATATGTGGGTAAAATAGCCATGCATGGGTTTTCCCATTCAATACAATGCATCTATACACTGTATCTAATGTGCATATTAATGTGTTCTTGGAGCAACATGCAATGAAAAAAGAAGTGTAATAATGGGAGTAATAATTGCCAACATTTTCATAATAATATCTAATAATTAATAGGAATATTGATTATATAATTTCTTTCCCTATTCACTTCTTGTATCTCCCAAAATGCCTGATAAATATGATTTAAGTCCTGGTGTCTCTACAGTGGACATATGAAATCAATGTCCTGTTTTGTAACAAAGTCATATTTTGATTAGAAACCCCATAACATTTTCCTGAGATGTTGATTTATAACAAGCAATTTGAAAATTAATCAGATTTAAATAATTACAAAATATTATCATATTTCCATATGATGGAAAGCGTGCTAATTTTCATTTTCAGTCATATTTAAAGACCAAGAAGTTGTTGTTGTCATGGCGAAACCTCTAAAGATTTGGTATATCTGCAAAGCCCTGAATGTGCGCTTTACAGGACACTTAAAAAGAGAAAATCACTAAAATATAATGTCCACTACAGGGGACAAAAGTATTCCTGGGTCCCAGGAGGATGATATAATAATAATAATAAATAATGATTTTATTATTTTTAATAATAATAGCTATACTTTATACTTCTAATTCATTTACTTTATATTATCATTTGACTAAATATAAATTATTAATAATAAAATTATATAAAACTATAAAAATTAAGTTATAAATTAAAAACTTTGTGACGTTTTAGCATACTCAACTGCAAAATTACTCGATGTCTATCCTTATTTTTAAGGCTCTCTGTACTTTATGTTCTCTCTTTCAGGATTGAGGGGTTTGATAAACCTTGGGAACACATGCTTTATGAACTGTATTGTTCAGGCTCTCACACACACTCCGCTGCTGAGGGATTTCTTCCTGTCCGACAGACACAAGTGTGAGATGCAGTCCAACTCTTGCCTAGTGTGTGAAATGTCTCAGCTCTTTCAGGAGGTGAGAGCTCTACAAACACACACATACACTAATTAATATGTATATACACACACCCACAACACACACCACACACACACACACACACACACACACACACACACACACACACAACACACAGACTACCAGTCAAAAGTTTGGAGTAATTAAGGTTTTTTTTTATTTTTTTATTTTTATGTTTTTAAAAGAAATCACTTCAGCTCACCAAGGCTGCATTTATTTGATCATAATACAGTAAAAAACTGTTTTCTATGTGAATATATGTTAAAATGTAATTTATTCCTGTGATCAAAGCTGAATTTTCAGCATCATTACTCCAGTCTTCAGTGTCACATGATCCTTCAGAAATCATTCTGATATGATGATTTGATGCACAAGAAACATTTATGATTATTATCAGTGTTGAAAACAGTTGTGCTGCTTCATATTTTTGTAGAAACCGGGATACATTGCCATTCAAAAGTTTGGGGTCAGTACTATTTTTTTTTTTTTTTTTTTTTTTTTTTTTTTTTAAAGAAATTAATACTTTTATTCAGCAAAGATGTATTAAATTAATCATAAGTGACAGTAAAAAATTTTTTTAATATTACCAAAGATTTCTGATCAAATAAATGCTGTTCTTTTGAAATTTCTGTTCATCACAGAATCCTGAACATAGAAATGCATCCCAGTTTCTACAAAAGTATGAAGCAGCACAACTTTTTTCAACACTGATAATAATCAGAAATGTTTCTTGAGCAGCAAATCATCATATTTAGAATGATTTCTGAAGGATCATGTGACTCGTAATAATGACTTAACACATTTTTACTCAACTGTGGTGGAAATGGGCTTCCATAGAAAACAGCTATTTTAAATTGTATTTAATATAATAATACTTTTATATATAATAATTTTATTTTATATAGCATAATATTATTTAAATATAATATTTTACTGTATTTTGATCAAATAAATGTAGCCTTCTTTCAAAAGTTCGTTCAAAACTTTTGTCTGGTATTGTACTCGTTGCACATGTGGCGTCTTAAAACTTGTGTCTTCCGTGTTTCTGCTGTAGTTCTACTCGGGTCACCGCTCTCCTCACATTCCCTTCCGGTTGCTGCACCTTGTCTGGACTCACGCACGACACCTCGCTGGATACGAGCAGCAGGACGCTCACGAGTTCCTCATCGCTGCTCTGGATGTGCTGCATAGACACTGCAAAGGTACTGCAGCCAATCAGACGCCAATCAACTGCAGCCAAATCAACTAATTCCATCTTTCCGAATCGAATGAAACGCAGCATTAGCTTGTTAAGTATATTAGTTCCACCTGACTGCTTTTCAGATGAAATGGGTGGTATCGAGCAGGAAAGATGATGAAATAACGCTTCATGATGCGTTAATGGTGACAGCTGTATTTTAGGACAAATCGACTGTCGGAAAGCAAGACAAGCCGGAACAGAATGCATTTCAGGCTGTCTGAAATTGAGATTGAACTGTTAAATATAAAGTGTGTTATTTCTGCAGCACATCATCTGCCATTGGCTGGACAAACAACGGCAGCCACGCCTCAAAATCATGCCATTGGTGGAGCTGGTGTTGCTGTGTCAGACTGATCGGGATTATCAAACAAACAAAACAATATTATGATAGTGAAACCATATTAACATCAAGAAACTTACACAAATTTATATATATATATATATATATATATATATATATCTATATATATATATATATATAAAATGAACTTATAAAAAATGAACTTAGAATTAACTTTTTTTTCTGATAAAAATTGCAGTTGTGATTTAAAATACAATTTAAAAAAGGTTTGTTGGACTACATAATTTGGCCCCAATCTCTGATTTATAATAATAATAGATAAATAATGGATTTTACTAAATAAATATATGAAAATATTTATTGAACACTGATTTTAAACATGTTTAAAAATATTCAACACTGTAAATTAAAAAAATGAGTATTTAAGAAAGAAAATAATAGATATTATAAGATATTATAATAAAAGATATTATTTTAATATGGTTATTAGTTTTACTAAATAAAATTATGAAACAAGATTTATTAAACGCTGTAATGTTTAAAATGTTTAAAAATATCAAACACTAAAATAAAAAATAGATTAAGAAAAATAATAATAATAATTTCATTTTTATTTAGCAATATGACTAAATAATAATAATAATAGATAATAAATATTTTATTATGGTTATTAGAATTACTAAATAAAAATATGAAACAATATTTATTAAACACTGTAATGTTTAAAATGTTTAAAAATATCAAACACTAAAATAAAAAATAGATTAAGAAAAATAATAATAATTATTTCATTTTTATGTAGCAATATGACTATATAATAATAATAATAATAATAATAATAATAATAGATAATCAATATTATTTTATGGTCATTAGTATTACTAAATAAAAATATGAAACAAGATTTATTAAACACTGTGATGTTTAAAATGTTTATAAATATCAAACACTAAAATAAAAAATAGATTAAGAAAAATAATACTAATTATTTCATTTTTATGTAGCAATATGACTATATAATAATAATAATAATAATAATAGATAAAGAATCAATATTATTTTATGGTCATTAGTATTACTAAATAAAAATATGAAACAAGATTTATTAAACACTGTAATGTTTAAAATGTTTAAAAAATATTACACATTATAAAATAAAAAATTGAGTATTTAAGAAAAAAAAAAATAATCATTTCATTTATATGTAGCAATATGACTATAAAATAATATTATTATTATTTATTTATTTTTATTTTTTAATTAGGATTATTACTAAATATATTGGACAAAATAAGAAATATTAGTACTTTAATATAGTTTACTGTAAAATAGAAAACAAATTATTTTATTTTTATTTATAAGTACAACTTTAAATTTACAATACTAATAATTTCTTAATTTCATAAGGAGAATTTTCCTCTGAAACATGCAGTGCATGTATTTTATAAATTAAATTACAGCATTTCAGGTTGATAATCGCGTTAAGCCATATCACAACTTGGGTTTTATTTCTATTAATTGTGCAGCTCTTCCTTTAACATACTGCAAGCTATTTCAAATGATTCTGGATCATCTGTCAGATAGCAGTGAGATTTAATGCATGTTATTTCATAAAGATCCCTTTAGCGTGCTTTAATAGCATGTCAGCGCTTCTCACATAAGATCTGCTTGTTATTCATGTATAGATTCGTGACTCTGTAGGATGAAACATTTCCTCCTTTAAAATATTGATTCCACTCTGAACTTGCGCATGTGCGCGAGCGAACGAGAGAGTCTTGTCGCATTGTACGCACCGGGGTCAAAGTCGGTGGGCGACGGGAGCAAACGCTCAGAAACGGAGACGGAAGAGCGAGGAGGAACAGCTCACTGCTGAAAGAATCAAACCGAGAGGAAGTGAGGGGGAGGATATAGATGGAGAGTCGGTAGACAGACCTCACTCTTCCTCCTGCAGTGTGAAACCGAAGGGAGGGGTGTTTCTGCAGCAGTCCGAGAGCTGCTTTCTAATCAGACCTTCTCTTTCTCTGTGTGTGTGTGTGTGTGTGTGTTCATATGCTGCTTCCATGTCCGCTAAGGAGATGACAATGGGAAAAAAGCCAACAACCCAAACCACTGCAACTGCATCATTGACCAAATCTTCACAGGAGGCCTGCAGTCTGACGTCACCTGCCAAGTCTGCCAGTAAGACCAGACGCAGCACAGTGTGTGTTTGTGTGAGATGAACCGAGCAGAGCGAACATCTGTGTCAACTGTTCATATATCTGTTCTTGCATAAATTGACACATTGAATGTATTGATGTATGCAAGAATGAACTGACATACTGCTTGTTTTTTCTGAATAAGGCCATTTTAAGTCCCTTTTAAGGGGCTTTTCTACAAAGTTTGTGCTCTACTAGAACAGGTTTTAATGTTTGAATGTTGATTATTTTCCTCATATTCTCCATTGTTGCAGCTCCTCTCTTCCCAGTCTGTCAGTAACGCTCTGTTTCTATGAAGCCCCTCCTTCTGAAAAGCACAATGTGCTCTGATTGGTCAGCTGGTGCACTGTGTTGTGATTGGCCCCTTACCATAACCACCCGTTTCAACACACTACTAACTAACTCCAGTGCTTCCCACAGGTTTGAAATATACTTGCGGTGGTAGCCGGGTGAAAAATCCTCCTGTTACCCACGGCACATAAATGGTCTACTACATGTGACAAACAAATAATATGTGATTTTTAACAGTATTTTTATTTATTGAAATTAATTTGAATTACATAGCATACTATTACATTTATTTACATACTAATATTATGCATTATTATGCATTTGTAAATTATGCAAAATTACAGCATTTAAATGGTTCTCCTTTTTCTATGTTCTCCTTGCTGTCATATAGTGTCTCTCTCAGTGAATGGGACACAGATTTTACTAGTAAAATTTATATAATGAATAATATATGTGTCAAATAATGTTCTTAGTCTTTTCTTCCTGTGGGGGAGACTACAATAATTTACTATGAATTAAATGGAAATCAAATTAAATACAATTTATTTTGTAACCAAAATACCAATAATGCCCAAAAGAAAGAGAAAAAACTTAGCGTGTGACTTTTAATTATAAACAAGCCCGAAATACACCGGGACTCTTATTTTGAAATGTCTGTACTATTGCAGGCTGATCCTTCAGATTCTTACAACCGTATAAAACATTTTATATAAAGGCCATGAAGTAGACATTGTAATAATTCATCAACTTGAGTTCATTAGCAATCGCTTGGCATAAATCTGCGTTTTTCATTGATTGAGAATCACTTTGAAGCAGACTGAAGCGCTGTTGCGTGAGCTTGTAAAACGTGCAACAGCGCCGCCTTGTGACTTTGCAAAATGCAGCACCCGTGGGAATGCTAGCGGGAGCAAACAGTTCTGATGCACACATAACGAGCAGGTACGAAACGCGGATGGTTTCATTATCTTGTGCAGATATAAAAGTATAAGATGATAAAAATAATAAAAGCAAAAATGTGTCTCCAAATATACTTGGGCGGCCGTTATTATACCTGGGCGGCCCGCCCAAGTAGTCTATGTTTGGGAAGCACTGAACTCAACCAGGCCCCGCCCCTTTATTCTGCATATGAATTATTTAAACAAGCAATATTTTGACATGTTTTTTCCTGGAAGAAAACTCTAGATTACAATGGAGGCGTTTCAGAGAGTTCAGAAACACTGACACTGATATAGAGAATAATTTGTCCTTTGTGACTTTGCAGAGCTTTTTCATGCTCAAACAGCAACATTACACACTAAAGAACGATGAACATGGAAAAATGCATAATAGGTCCTCTTTAAGTCAATTCACTCAGTAAGCAATTTTTTTTATGTAGGCACTAAACATTCTAGTACTCTTGATTTTACATTACAATAACATAATTCAAATAACATCTGATAGCAATGTTTTTATCAATTTTGCACACTGTAAAAAAAAAATACTTTTCATATTAGTCTAACTAAAATGTCTTGCATAATGTAGAGTAAACATGAAAACATGGACATGAAAAACAACCCACGGCAACAGTGTTAAAGCAACACTGAAGGGCTCGTTCACACAGAACTGTGGGAAGTGGATGAGATGCGATTGTTAAAAGTTGTACTGATTTTAACTTGAGTACCGCATTTTTAGATTGCCGTGTCATGCGCGAGATGATGCAAAAGACACAAGAAGCGAGCGCAACAGTCACACAAGTCTGTCTAGTGTGTTTACACAATGTGGAAAACTAGGGATGCACCGACACCATTTTTTAAGGACCAATGCCTATACGTTATTCATTTCTCTCTCTTTTTTTTTTTTTTTTTTTTTTTTTTTTTTTGGTGATGTTGCAGTTTTCCAAGCACAACACAGTGAGACTAATGAATGTAGGACAGCTTCTTTATTATTACTCTAATGAAAAAAGTAATAATTTTTATGTGTCACAAACTTAACGAACAAAAATTTCAGTGTCCAATAACCTTCAAAGGGCATAATTACCAATATATATAATTGTTGTTATTTAAAAATAAATTTACAAACAAATTACAAACAATACAACAAATACTATAGAGATACAAATTAAATAAACTTGTTTTTCAGATACAGTAGGTTTATTTATCATGTATACATTTATTTGACATCTTTTGTTGTTTGATTAACATTAATGACAAATATAGGCTACGGTCCCTTTAAGACTGAATCCATGGATACTGACACACATCCTGTTTTCACCCAAATGTTTACATCCGCTTAAGTCATAACCGACTGTATTTACGTGAGATACTCCACACGATTTTGACAACTATGTGTGCATTTGACCATTCAGGCGCAAGGAGAACCGATCGTGCGCTGTCTGAGAGAACTGGGATTACGCACAAGAAAAGAGAGAGAGCGCTTCTGTGTCATTCAGCTGATTCCGCCTATCCCACCTTCACTAATCGATAACGAATTGTGATTGAAAGCATGCAGTTCACAATGTGTGTGTTGTCATCATTAATTTGGAAGTATTTCCTGAGGCTGACATTGTTTCTGCTGCCGCCGCCGGTGTCTCTGTGCACAGACAATTCTGTCAGTTACGTCACGTGAGGTATCGGGGGTATTTTTACGAGTACAAGTAAATGAGCTTGGTATCGGGCCCAGTACCGATACTGGTATCGGTGCATCCCTATGAAAAACAATGGAAAAGTAGCGCATTGGAATGGAAAACCGTATTCTTTGTGAATGACCCCCAACACCGCATCGTTTAACACTCTACAAGTTTGGCATCACAATTCAGAGTTGAAAACATAAGAGAACAGTGTGGCCATTTCCCTCAGAATTGGGCTACTTTAACACTGTTGCTGCAGAACACAATTTTTACCAGGGGAAGCGACCCCAAATAACATGATATTTAGCCCCTGGAATGTGAATTTGACCAGGGGAACACTGCCAAAAAGCTGATTTTTAACCCTGTGGAACGTGATGCTAACCCCGCTTCTAAATTATACGTGTAAAACGTTCCTTTACCCAGGTTAAAAGTGGTGTTTAGAGCGACGATAACCCGGGGTTAAGTGCGGTGTGTAAAGCCCTTATGTTTTTATCGTTCATCAGCAGGAAAAAATTGTTGATTCCAATGATAGTTTGTTAAATTAGTGGTGTGGATTTCCCTATTTTCAGAGAATTAAGCTGATTATTAAAACTTCATGTTTATAGTAATTGTTATAGTTCTCATTATAGGTTTTTAAGACTGAACTCACAATTAATTTTAGTGGAATTTGGTAATGGATGCAAGATTCCAGTCAATGTAAATGTACACAGTAATAACCTGTTTTAAATTAGATTAAATTTTTTCTTATTTGTTCTTTTTGGTATTGAACAAATAAGGTGCACAATCAACATTTCTCTCACTTCGCACTTAATGCAATATGGGTTTGGATTCAAGAATGCATACTGTCCTTGAATTCATCTTACTAGGCAGCATAAATTATCTTTTTTTGAACAGCCATTACATTTATGTTGCCTTAAAATGCTCCCTGGTCCCTACATAGGCAGCTCAGTAGATTTTGAAACAGTGCCAGCATCTATGCATCTTGTTTTCTAGAATGCTAAATACACATGCTCCTCGGCACCACCTTGTGTTTAGGTATTGCATTATGCACATTGCATTCCTACTGTTTCTTGATTATTTAAGTGCCGATGCATTAGTCAAGCCAGGTTTTAATGGCCAATTAATTAGTGTTCTTTCCAGGTTGTGCATTAGTAGTATTAGAAAAAGATCTGATTATTTTGTGTTTTCACCGTCTGCAGTGGGGTTTCCACGACAATAGACCCTTTCTGGGACATTAGCTTGGATCTTCCGGGTTCGTCCACCCCGTTCTGGCCGCTCAGCCCGGGCAGTGATGGCAGTGTGGTGAACGGAGACAGTCACCCCACCGGAGCGACCACACTCACAGACTGCTTACGCAGGTGCACACGCGCACGTCCCGCTACAGCACACCCGTATCTGTGATCGCACCGGCCGCCACTGACTCACGCTTCTGCATTGCAGGTTCACCCGACCTGAACACTTAGGAAGCAGCGCCAAGATCAAATGCAGCGGTTGCCATAGTTACCAGGAGTCCACCAAGCAGCTGACTATGAAGAGACTTCCTATTGTGGCGTGTTTCCACCTGAAAGTAAGTGCGTGTGTGTGTGTGTTTGGTTGCAGATGAAAGTGTATCATATGTGATCCACATTGAAGTACATAATATATCAGTCATTATTAATGTTTATTTTGATGATTTTCGATATGTTTTAATATTTTTTTTTTGTTTTTTTTTTGTTTAACATCAGCCCATATTTGACACATATTGAGCTATATTGTGTATATTTAATTGTGCATGCTTATTTCTCCCATTTTTGTTTAAATTATCTGTCATCTAACTCTGTTAGAGTTAATCTTTTAAAATGCTAATCATTTAATAACACTGTTGAATATAATCTTTAGCAAATATCAAAATATATATCCATTGTGCATACTGTATATTATAGTTTGATGCCAGAATTCACAGAATTCTCTAATGAAATTTGTGATGATGATGATGATGATAATAATAAATGATAAATGTATAGAAATATTCAAATTCTACACTACTGTGTAAAAAAACAAAATTAGACTGATTACAAAGTATTGATGTCAGATTTCACTTTTCACACATTTCTGTTATTATTATTATTATTATTATTATTATTACTATAATAATACTATGTCTGTATTATTGTATTATTTTATTATTTTTATTTTACACATTTGTATAGGATATTAATATTTCTATCCATTTCTCATTTAATATTACCTATATTTATTATTATTAATATTTAGTATATTGAAGATGAATGTTAAATGAGAAATGTGTAGAAATATTACAGTTCCATAATTCTGTGTACTATTGAAAACAAGTTAAGTTTTGATGCCAGAATTCTCTTTTCACAAATGTCTTTAACATTATTATTATTATTATTTCTACTACTATTTTATTTTATTTTATTTTATTTTATTTTATTTTATTTTATTTTATTTTATTTAGTTCTGTACATTTCTAACCTAATATGATTTATTATTAATAGTAAGTAATAATAATAATAATAATTATTATTATTATTATTATTATTAAATAAATGTAGTATAAATAATGTTACATGAAAATATAGTAAAAATATATAGTAAATATATAAAATATATTTAGAATAAATAAATATTTATTAAAATAAAATATATCGTATAGAAATATTAAAATTTTATTCTACTGTTTAAAACAAAGTTTTGATGCCAGAATTCACTTTTCACAAACATTATTATTATTATAACTTATACTACTACTGTATTAATATATTATTATTTATTATTTTACCCAGAGTTGTATAGAATTTTATTATTTCTATACATGTCTAATTTAATTATGTATTTTTAATAATAATAATAATAGCAAATTATTATGATCGTCATCATCACAATGCATTTATTGGTTACCATAATTATCCTCTTTCTGACAGAATGTTAATATTGGTCCATTCGTACTTTGCAACTTTACATTCTGCCCAAGAACCGATTAAATGTTGAATATTGTTCAAAGACTTCAAACAAAACAAAAAAAAGTCTCAGTCTTTGTGGAATCCGTCAGCTGGTTGAATCAGAAGGTCTGTGGGCGATCCGTGGGCCGAGCCTGGCCTTCGTTCTCTCTCCTCAAATGTGCTTCTGTAAACTCTGCCGCCCGTCTGCATCTTTCATTCCTGTGTTTTCTGCCGTCCAGCGGTTTGAGCATTCAGCGAAGCTCCGGCGGAAGATCACCACCTACGTGTCCTTTCCTCTGGAGCTGGACATGACGCCCTTCATGGCCTCCAGGTACAATCTTACTCATTTCTGCTGTCATCTTCACAGTCATCAGTATTTGATGCCCGTTATCAAAGATGGCAGCATTCGGTGTCATTATGGAAAAGGAAGTAGAGTGACTTGGTCAGTTAAATGCTAATGTCCTTCCGCAGTAAAGAGAGCCGAATGAACGGACAGTACCAGCAGCCAGTGGACTCATTAAACAACGATAACAAGTAAGTGAACGCATAATCACTGACTCCAAATACTGCGTCTGCTGCTGTGAGCGATGTCTGAAAGCGTCTCTGCTGCAGGTATTCTCTGTTCGCGGTGGTGAATCATCAGGGCACGTTGGAGAGCGGCCATTACACCACATTCATCCGGCAGCACAAGGACCAGTGGTTTAAATGTGATGACGCCATTATCACTAAAGCCAGCATTAAAGACGTTCTGGACAGCGAAGGGTCAGTCTCTACATTACTGTACTGTGGGGGTTTGAGTCGCTCTGCACTGCATTCAAAACAAAATATCAAACTAGAGACTTTTGCAAATAAACGATGCTAGAAGTCAAGTGCAATAGAAATAACTATTTTTATTTATTGTAATGTTTTGCTGAAAGTTAGCTTATGCTGTATTAATAAACCAAGCAGGCTTCCAGACATATTTTTGATCATTTTCACAGAAACTTTCATGGGCCCCAGAATATTTTGATGTATGAATATCTTAACATGCAATATATGTAGGTTAGTTTCATAAAAAGAACTTGAATTTTTGTCAAAAGACTTGATCTTGACCAGATGGGATTCAGAGCGATGATCAAAACACAGATGGAGTAGATCGAGTCCATCAACACCCTCAAAGCTTCACAGTCATTTCCTATTCATGGGTTCAACATTTCATTCAGTAACATTAGGCAGTTTTGATGCGGTTTAATGTTTGATCACGTTATTTTACATGTGCGTGAGCAATGCTTTTATCGCTCGTTTCCGCCTGTGTTTTGATCTGGAGATTCTGTACTCTTTCAGAAAATGCGTAACAGCGCCCCCTAGCGTAATATGGATTGCTGGAAAATCTTGTCAATGGTGGTGAAAGAGTTAATAAAAAGTATACAGACAGTAACTTATAAAAATAGAATATATATTTATGAAGAGTTCTGATGCAGAAGGCATCTCCCTCAAAAATAAGAATGATATTGAGCGAATGCACATAGTCAAGTCACCTTTATTTATATAGCTCTTTTTACAATGCAGATTGTGTCAAAGCAGCTTTACAGTGATAACTGGTATATAATTTTGGCTGCACAGCGGCTCTTAAAGAATAGTGTCAATGCAGGCAGATCAAAAGCACTATTGAATAGATGTCAAGAATACTGTTGAATATCAAATGTCAAGTGTCCCCAACTAAGCAAGCCAAAGGCGACAGCGGCAAGGAACATAGTATACGTTCATTAAATACTTCAAATACACTCAATCCCAGCGTCAGCCCATTCAGAAATACCGGTTTGTTGGCAGAAACCGCTAAACGCCACTTACCTTTGTCAGCAAAAGCCTCCTAAGTCCACAGAAGAACCAATCGGAAGACTCGAATCGAATCGTATGATCTCAAGATGCATGACAGTGTGCGTATGAGCCGCTTTCAATTGCCGAGCTGCAACTTTTTATCATGTTTTGTCCATTATTACAGTGGGAATGACAGGATTTCCAAAGAAGCAAGTAAACACCACAGTGTTCCTTTTGCTGCAGAAACAGACGTTTTACTTTGTCTCGTTTTTCCAAAGAGTTGGACTTATTTTCTGTCCCAACTGGCACACTTCTATGCGCTTTCGGTCTTGTGGACTTTCAATGGCTGACCGTAGGGTGTGCCATTTGTCAATTTTAGGCTTCAGAAGGGTGCTCGTGCACTGGTGCGAGCTCCGCAGCAGATATCTTCCCAACAGTCAAAGCGGAGTTACGTCACGAAAGTGCGGACTTGTAGGAAGACCGCGAGTGTTTAGGGTGCTATTTGGGACAGGGCCTTAGAGATTTTAGTGAAAAAAGCACACATGGAGCTGGTTTTGTAGCAAAAGATTTGCTAACATTTACATTTATTGATTTTGCAGACGCTTTTATCCACAGCGGCTTAACAACAAGCGATTCATTGTGAAGAGGCAAATAGACACAAGAAATACCAGAGAATTGACTAAAGTGATATTTTTGGAAAATAAGGCATTTCAATAACTGACTAATAACATTTTCATTGCCATTAAAGTGAAATTACTGAACCTAAACACGGGGACTGAGGAAAAAAATGCTCATTTAAAAGAAAATGTGTCAGATGGTCTTAAAGGGTTTTTGCATCTGAACTCTTCATTCATATATCTGGGTCATTGACAAATAAGTTTTTTAAAAACAACTAATGGAGATATAATTAATTTTTAAGTTTTATTAAGTGTTAACAATGAGATTATATGTTTTTTTTTTTTTTTGTTTTTTTTTTTTTATAATCAATTAACTCTCCTTTTGTCCTTTTGTACCAAAAAAAAAGTCATTCGGTTTAACCAAAACCTTGGTTTTACCAAATGACGATATTTTCAAACAATGCTAACAGGCTGATATCTAGCTAGCTAGCAAATGGACAATCAAACATTTTATATTTAGTACAAGTTTTTAAAATAGTACAGCATTTTCCATGTTTTATAGCGGTTGCACCGAATGACCTGATGTTTCAGGACATGCGTATGATCAAGAGAAAACATGAATTTTGCAAATAGTTCAGAGAGACTTAGTTACTTTGCTTCACGACCATGTGGTCCTTTGCAGGTGTCTGAATGATGTCACATCCTGTCACATGATATTGACCACATGACTTGATCCAAAATGGTCTCTTTATATTGGTTACTCCGAATTACATTATAAAATTAATTTATCCAGACATTCTTTCTCATAACAAAGCAACGACTTCTACACATAATTTTAATACCATTTTGCACTATGTTGATATATGATGTTATAAAATCATGCCAGAATAAAAAATATATACATTTATTACATTTTAAGATATTTTAATCACAAATGAAATGGATGTATTGTACGGAAGAGGATTAGGGCCAAGCAATAATAAAAAAATAAAACCATCTCGAGATTAAAGTTGTTAAATTTCAAGAACAAAGTCGAGATAAAATGTTGAGAATAAACTCGTTAAATTACGAGAAAAAAGTCGTTAAATTACGAGAACAAATTTGTTAAATTATGAGAAAAATGCTGTTAAATTTCGAGAAAAAAATCGAGATAAAATGTTAAGAATAAACTCTTAAATTACGAGAAAAAAGTTAAATTACGAGAACAATTCGTTAAATTATGAGAAAATGTCGTTAAATTTCGAGAAAGTCTAGATAAAATGTTGAGAAACTCGTTAAATTACGAGAAAAAAGTCATTAAATTATGAGAAAATGTTGTTAAATTTCGAGAAAAAAGTCTAGATAAAATGTTGAGATAAACTCGTTAAATTATGAGAAAAAAGTCGTTAAATTACGAGAACAAATTCATTAAATTATGAGAAAAATGTCGTTAAATTTCGAGAAAAAAGTCGAGATAAAATGTTGAGAATAAACTTGTTTTTTCTTGTAATTTAATGACTTTTTTTCTCAAAATTTAACAACTTTAATCTCGAGATGGTTTTATTTTTTTATTATTGCTTGGCCCTAATCCTCTTCCGTAGTATTGGCCTTTTGGACGGTTAAACCGAATGTCCTTTAGACACTTCAAAATCTTTAAAATACCTTTATATGTAGCAAAATATAATTAAAACCTTTTAGATTCAATAAAATAGATCTAAGTGTACTACCTTACATACTTTGCATGTCATATCTTTGTTTTTTATTATAATTATTATTAAGGCCTTTGGACAAAAAAAATACCAGTCACGTCATTGACCCATATTAATAAAGCCTATATTATCACATTGAAACTAAAATAGCACTGCTGTTTTTTTATGGAAGCTTGTTTTTGTCACTGAATGCAAAAAAAGGAAATTGGTAATTGTGACTTTATCTCACAATTTTGACTTTTTTTTTTCTTGCAATTGTGAGTTTAAATCTCAAAATTGAGGAAAAAAGTCAGAATTGAGTTATAATTTTAAATTTAATATTCCGTGGCGGAAACAAGCTTCCACGTTTGTTTGTTTTTTAATTTTTCTAAAAAAAAAAAAAAAACCTTTTCTCTTTTTGCAGGTACTTGTTATTTTACCATAAACAGTTCCTCGAATACGAATAAGCCCAGATCCAGAAGCGGTCCGAGTCAAAAGCTGTGAAGGGAAGATCATATGAGTGACGGCGGGATGGAGAGCAGGAAGAAGCATCCGGCCTGACACTTGCTCGTCCCAGGAGAGCTGGCAAGAACAGAAGAGTAAAAATGCAGCCTTTCTCACTTCAGAAAATAAAAACAACAAAATAAGAAATGAAATTTAAAAAAATAAAATAAATAAAAAATGACACAGCTAAACCAATCTGCACTGAGCAACCGGAGCATACTTGACAGAAAGAGGAGGAGATGATGGAGAAACCTCCGGCACTACAGACACACACAGACTGACATCTCATCACGCGCACTTCACTTTTAGTTGCGTTTTCACGAAGAAAGAATATAGAGCATTCACGTGCATCGGTTCCCCTCATCCTCAAATGATTTCTCGAGAAGTATATGAGGGAAAAATATTCCTTTTTTATTTCTTCGTATGCATTATTGATGTACTGAATGCAAAAGAAAGGTGTTATTGACTTCAGCGTAAACCTATATTGTTGGTTGAGTTTGGAAATACTGTCCTTGTCCAGCACTTTTTATGATTTTTTTCATTCAGAAAAGCGTTTTTGTCGTCATTGTCGGTTTTTTTTTTTTTGGTTGAGGGCTGAAAATGTATCTCGCACACACACACGCACACATAAATCTATATATAAATATATTTTTATAAGTCCTTCATTTCCTGTTTACGTGTCCTATACCACCATCTTTTCTCTTTATGTGCTTAAAGTCTTGGATATGAGTGGAAAGAAGGTATTTTTTGCTTGGTTGCGTCAGATCTTTGGTTGGACATGAGAAGTTTCAGTTGCCGATGAATGTGGCTGCAGGTTTGTTTGGTTGTGAAGGCTTGTGTTTCAGACGCATTGTGAATGAAGACGTTTTCTTTCTGTTCGTGTGATGCCTGTCGCCACCATGGCTTGATTCAGCAGTGTTATCCTCAGCCACATGTCGAGTGTGAGTGTGTGTGCGCGCATGTATGCATATCACGTGTATATGTGTGCTGTTGAGTGTGTGTGTGCGCATGCAGGTATGTGGGCACCTGTGTGTTGGTGGTGTTAATGTGTGTGTGTGTGTGTGTGTGTGTGTGTGTACTGAATCAGTACTCAAACTTGGCATGCTGTTTAAACTGGATGCTAAAAGACTTTGGGGAGGATTTTATAAATGTTAATTATGTATCTATGTATAGTATGTATGTATGTAATGTATGTAAAACAAATCAATGGAAAAACATGGTGAAGAAAAAAAAGTGCTGTGTCGTCTGATTTGATCTCCGGCCTGGATCACATGAGATTTCTGCTTCCCTCGGGATGAAAGGATTATTATTTCAAAAGCAATGAGTTTTTCCTCTCTTAATTAATTTCGGCTCTTTCTCGTTCGCCTCTGTATCCTTTGTTCTTGTTTTTAACATTCTCCGCTTTCACCATTTCTTTATTTCGCCTGGAAAAACAAATCGAATGAAACATACTCTCTCTTTTCAGTTTCAAAGTCTATTTTGCTTCCATAACATGTGCTAGTGGAAAGAAAGCCTCCAAAATATACATTTAAGTGTTTATTGAATTACACTTTATGGTCTGTGGATTTTAAAGGCGGCGAGTTTGAGTCAGAAATCTCCATCTCAGCAGCTTTGGTTTGTTTATGTATCGAATTTTATTCCTAAAAGCATGGCAAAAAAAATTTTCTTCCATCTGTTCACAGTATTTTTCTGATTTATGAAGTGATAAATGGAGAAATCAAACAAGAGTTATGAACCTGGCTTTATCCAATGTTCAGATTTCTCTTCTGGAAAAGTACATTTAGTTAGGTAACACCTCATTTGCATATGTAAACATAACATTTCAAAAAACTTGTAGTACAAGACAGTACTGAGATGAATCAGTTGGTGAGATCATGTTTTCCACCTGTAGTGACCACACAACAGGAAGAAAAAAATCCTATTTTCTCCATAGAAAAGTTGATTTTTATGGCTCTTTCCAGATATATGTTGAGCTCCAAGGTTGTTAAATGATGAAATGTGTTTCTAAGACACAAAATTGTCTTTAGTAGGTGTCGTGTAGAGTAACATAGATGCCTCGTCAGCTGCTGTAAGGGCCATTCAACAGAACTGGTTCATAGTTGGAAACATCTTGAAAAATGTCTTTTTCCACAAATTTTATGCATGCAAATTGTATAATATCCAAGGTACACACATTTCTTATAGATAATTCTCATATTGTATTTTCAGAAAGTTTTGGAATATTTTTCCTCTTCCCAAATTTGTCACTACTAAAACACAATGATAAATCATTTAATAAGAAGGCTTATATTGACCTATTACGATTTTATTTACATCTACCTTGGAAATATATTTTTTGCTATTTTTTAAAAACATTTTAACAATATTTCAAATGTAATTTATGAGGTTTGTTGTATTTTTGAATCCAATTTTTCTTTGTAAAAAGCAAAGTTTATCATACTGAATTCAAAGTGAAGGATTCATTAGTTTGAATGTTCTAATTAGTTTTTCATTAGTTCTAATGCTTTGCATATACATCGGACCAAACGCTATAATAACATCTTCAATATACTTTATTTTTGACAAAACATCCCATGTTTCGGTCATGACTGCACAGTTTCGGTAGTGACCACATCACATTACAGGATTTTAATTCGTGTACTAAAACACTAATGATTTGCATAACAAATCATACTAAAATTCTAATAATTTGCATAACAGTACTAAAATTGTTTATTCCCCCTAAATAAACGATTATGTGTTCCTTTTGTCACTACCAAAACGATGTCATTACCGAAACAGTCACGACCGAAACGTGGTGAAGTTTCGGTAGCGACAATTTTCGATACTTTTGAGCCGCTCTAAGATGATAATCAGCACATGGTTAGCTATCACAGTTTTACACACACAAAAACTACATTTTATGGAATAACCCCCAAAAAACTTTGCTTAATTGCAGAAAAAAGGTGTTTGTTAGTGACGTTCCTTAAAGTTGCACACAGATTTTCAGACTTCTGAACACATTTAACTCAGAATGATGATCTATCTACTCTGAAAGAGAGGCTGTGAGAGACACAGGAATATCTCCTGATCAAAAATGTAGAAGTGTATTAAAATCGGTCTCAGACAATGGACTAAAACGCACACTGTTTCGGTAGTGACCTGAAAATGCAGGACACTTTTTTGTTAAATAAAGTTTCATGATTTAAAATCAAAAATGTTTTTTTTTTTTTTTTTTTTTTTTTAAACAACAATGTAAAAAAAATGCAAAGATTATTTCAATATAATTTAAATTTAGGGGTTAGGGTTCTTGACTGCCACCTCCCAAAATGATGATTTTATATATTTTAAGCTTACTGATATTTTAAATATTATTGTGGGATTCAATAGATAATAGAAGGATCTTAGAAAACTTCTAAAATTTGAATACTTAAGTTCATTTTAATTTTTTTTTTTTTTTTTTTTTTTTGGGACAACAGTTTGCACCAGTTCTGTAGAATGGCCCATAAATGTAAGCCGTCCGCCATATTGGAACAGTCAAAGCCGGTCCGTGAACATTCAAGAGCAAGTTAAATGAGCGTCTGCAACCGTAGTTGGATGCATTTATAAATATCTACACCTCCGGTAGACTTCAGCAGATGATTTTGCTAAACTAACACAAGACAAAAGCATCAGCTGACACACAACATTAAAAAGTGTCTGGAGCTGTGGAATGTGGTGTCTATGTAGTCACTCTTGTGTGGAAGGCCATTTCTGCCACATATGAAAATAAAATCTTGCTCTAGTCATAATTATGACATAAAAAGTTGAAATTATGACACACTAAATCAAAATTGACATACTATGTCAAAGTTATGCCTTAAATGTCATGAGAAAAAGTCAAACTTGACATAATTTGTATTTTTTTCATTATAATTTTGACTTTTTGTCTCGTCATAATTTTGACGAGTATGTCAATTCTGATTTAGTAGCCTGTCAATTTTGACTTTATGTCATAATTTCGCCTTTTTGTCTTCATTTTGACTTTTATGACATCATTTTGATTTAGCATGTCATAATAATTTTGACTCTTCGTCATGAAATGGGCTTCCATAAAAATTAAATATATGTATAGCCTAGATAATTGTATTTAGTGGCTTTATTTGACAGGATAGTGAAGCAGCAGAGAGGGAGATCATGTGTTGTCATTGCTGATTCAAGTTTGTAATTTTTTTGTTTGTGTGTTTTTGGTCTTGAATCAAATGACCATTTATGAGTTATTCGTTTGCATTGGATCATGGTTCAGGACATGCCTATGGAGAAAATGAATGGAAAAGCTACCTTCAAGATCAAGGTGATTAAAAAAGTGTTGTGCTCTAATAAATATAGCATTTATTAAAACTAAAATGACATTGATTTTCCATAGGAATTCTTGAGGAATTACAGGTGTGCAAATGCGCTCGTTTATACATTCTATTCCTCAGCACTGGCATTAGTATTCACATGCTTGTTTGAGTAGGTGAACATATAATCCTGAACGGCCTGCTCTTGTCGGGGTGTGTATGAACCGGATGATGCAGCAGGCCGTTGTTGTGCGGATCTGCGACGCAAGAGGCCTGCTGAGCTCCAGACTGCTGAGAGAGCGCGTGTGGCGCCGCCGTGTGGTCAGAGAAGCAATAGACACAGGTTTCTGTCGCCTTCGGCCTGTCCTGATTCAAGCTGCCTTCCTGAGACACATCATCTGCTCGAGCAACCAGAGAATCTGAAACAAGCAACTGCATTATTTCCCTAAGAATAAAAACACACATATTCTATTTTTTTTTTTTTAGATCCCCGCATAAATAATATAGAGTACTGTTAATGAATAAATATTTTTAAAGGATTAGTTCACTTTAAAATTAAAATTTCCTGATAATTTACTCACCTCCATGTCATCCAAGATGTTCATGTCTTTCTTTCTTCAGTCGAAAAGAAATTAAGGTTTTTGATGAAAACATATATCCTTATAGTGGACTTCAATGGACTCAAATGGTTGAAGGTCAAAATGACAGTTTCAGTGCAGCTTCAAAGGGCTTTAAACAATACCAGACGAGGAATAAGGGTCTTATCTAGAGAAACCATCGCTCATTTTCTAAAAAAAAAAATTTAAAAATATACTTTTAACCATAAATGCTCATCTTGAACTAGCTCTCTTCTTCTTCTCTATCAGAATTCCAGCAGTGTAGACAGTGCTAATTGTAGCTATTACTGCCCTCCTCAGGTCAAAGTTTGAACTAATTGTTATATACTTGCACTAGCATATTGTATATGACAGTTAGTTCAAACTTTGACCTGTGGAGGGCAGTAATACACTTAGCAGTGTCTACACTGCCGGAATTCTAATAGAGAAGAAGACGACGAAGAGAGCTAGTTCAAGATGAGCATTTATGGTTAAAACGTATATAATTTTTAATTTTTTTTTAGAAAATGAGTGATGGTTTCTCTAGATAAGACCCTTATTCCTCATCTGGGATCATTTAAAGCTCTTTGAAGCTGCACTGAAACTGTAATTTTGACCTTCAACCGTCTGGAGTCCATTGAAGTCCACTATAAGAAGAATAATCCTGGAATGTTTTCATCAAAAACCTTCATTTCTCTTCGACTGAAGAAAGAAACATCTTGGATGACATGGGGGTGAATAAATTCTCAGGAAATTTTAATTTGAAAGTGAACTAATCCTTTAATATAATAAAAAAATATGTAAAATATAAAAATATACAATGTACTATAATGTATAATATTTTTCTAAGCTTATGGTCGTTTGTGTAGTGTTATTATTCACCTTTAGATGATTGTCCCTGTCTTTTGGGCTGCTGTTTCTTGGTGTCCAGCTGCTGCTGCTGGTGTTTGGCTCTCTTGAGCAGCAGCAGGATTGCAGCGGTCAGTGTGAACATGAGCACTATGATGCACAGACCCAGCAGAGAGTACAGCAGCGCCTCAGAGTACAGCGTGGATCTGGGCACTGCGCGCCCTCTGCTGGTGATCAGCGGCACTGCAGATACGCCGAGAGGCCTCTGCGTCACGGCCACTGCATCTGCGCCTGTATGACAGATGAACATGTACATGATGTAAGTCTGTTTTATTTGGAGACGGGACACTGTTTTTTTACAAGTTGAGTGCAAATTTATCATGGTTCAGGGCAGGTTAATTTTTTTAACGGGGCGGGGCTTAAATAAATATTAAATAAACATTTAATGTTGCTAGAAGCACAACAATATAATGTGGGCACCCACCGCCAGAATCGGCGCATATGCCAAATTTGCCAACAAATGTAAATCAGTATTTACATAGCATAGTAGTCCTAAATTTATCTGTCTCACACGTGTCTTGCAAAATCACATCTACTGTCCTGCAACAGATCAATAGCCTGGTGGTCACCCTAAACGCAGAAGATGAAGTATAACAGGCTATATAATCCACAAGGCAAATGTAACAAGACACAACGTACACACTGATGAGACCCGACAATGAAACTCAACATTGAACATAATGATGAGATCAAATGAATAGCCATGACAACTAAGGCGGGAAGTGTTCAAGACACAAATAGAGTCCACATGGTGTGACATAAGGCGCCTCCAGAAGGCCAGAAGGTGTATCCTCGCGTCATAGAGAGAAAAAGGCAAGGAGGGTGAGGAGATGGTGAAAGGATAGAGCAACAGGCAGAGGATACAGGAGGAGGCTCTGGATGTGGATGTGGATGTCTGATCGGGAGAAGGCGGAACAGAAAAGTCCAAGGTGGTGAGAACCAGGGAGGAGCCTTAAGCAGAGGCGTGCTGGTGGAAACCCAGGCCACAGCCAGGACTGCGCTCCATGGTGGTATTGACAAATGAATGAGCCATGGTGGTAGAAGTCCTGATGCTACTATAGGGTTGACCGGAGGCGATTGTGATGGCATTGGAGCCCACCGTGTAGGGCCGAAGAGATGGAGTGATGTTGATGACCCAGGTGGTCACGACAGAGCTGCAGAGACAACCTCCCGAGATGAATGTATGGGTCAGAAGGCCGGAGGGCAAGCTAGAGCAGACAGTCAGCAAGTCAGCACTGAAGACACGGCAAGGTCTGACCCAGGTGGAGCCGACAGACCGAGGGAGCCTGGTGAGACTGAAGGTCCATGCTGGAATCCAGGGCAGGAGGTGCGCAGGAGCCAGGGTGACGGGTTGAGGAGGAGCGAAGTCCACTGAGGTAGTAGGCGGAGTCACGGGCTCTTCTCACCCAGGAAAGTTAGGGCTCCCAGCAGGCCCGAGGTGGAACCACTTCCTAGATGAATGTATGGGTCCGAAGGCCAGAGGGCAAGCTGGAGCGACCAGGGGGGAAGGCGGAGAGGGCTGAGCGGGCCGTAGTCGAAGGGGTGGAGGGCCGGAGAGCAGCGGATGGTCAGCAAGTCAGCAGCGAAGGCACAGCGAGGTCTGACCCAGAAGGCCCGAGGTGGACCACTTCACTGAAAGAAGGAGGGAATGATGTGAGGGATTGGTGGGAGATGGTGATGGTG
The DNA here is from genome assembly GCA_028476615.1 of Culter alburnus. NCBI lineage: Eukaryota > Metazoa > Chordata > Actinopteri > Cypriniformes > Xenocyprididae > Culter > Culter alburnus. The sequence goes on along the minus strand of JAOTNS010003244.1, from coordinate 1,372,940 downwards.
ACGACTAGGTGGCAGGAGTGGCTGAGGGCTGAGGACAAAATTGGAGAATAATAAACAAACCAATGAGACAAGTCAGATCTTCTATAGTAGTTAGGAGAGGTAGTGGGAGAGGGAGGCTGGGCGGGACAGATGAAGAAGATTCTGCAAACAAGATGTGATGCTAAATTATTTTCTCCTAATTTGCAGTCAATATTTTGTGCTGCCAGAGTCTCACTCTCAGTGGCGGGAGGGTGGGCGGGGCTCTTATCCTTTCCCTCAGATTCCACAAACACCCCCTCGGCAGATGGCGCATCTGGCACACGGTGCAGAAGGGCTCGATGTCTGCGGTGGGCTTATGCTGCTCCACCCAGTGCGATGGGCTGGGAGTGGGGCTGGTGACGTCATCCATGGTGAATGCAGATCCACAGGATACCAGCACCCACTCCACAAAGCGCGGCGAAGCTCCCTCGAGGAGCTTCTCCGGACAACTGCTCTCGTGTAGATGTGTTCAGTCTGGCAAGCAGAAATCGAGATGAGGCAGTCGTCTGGGAAGGCCAGATCGAGGAAATCCTCTAGGTGAACCTCGAGGGAGCGTTCTCCCTGCTCAAGGCACATTAGCTGGCTGTCCCCTCAAATAGTGCCCTATTTAAGGGTATATGGGGGCGATTTCGGCCTCAGCCCGAGTCTAAAGTTGTAATAACGAGTTCTACGTTAACGTGAATGCTTGCAGTGACATCTCTTCTCTGATGACGAGGGCAGGGCAACCCGTCACTCACATGAGATCCACCAAAAGCAAACCACAACCATCCGATCAAATCCCCGTGAACAAAATCAAGCCCCACCTTAGAGTTGTTCTTGTTCCAGAAGCAGTTTTAACACCCTCATTACATGTTCTGGACAGTAGTTGGGACTTTCAGTCAGCAGAATTTCATAAACGTTATTGATTCAAAAAGCTGATATTTATTTAGTGCATTATTAATGTATTATTTTTTTTTTTTAAAGCACCCCTACTTTGGCATGTCTTTTTAGAAGCTGTGTTTTATTAACTGCATGTTGTTTAGATACCTGCAGTTTAGGCATTCATTATATACACAATTCAATAATTTTATTAACTGCTAAGCCGCCACTGTTTTTTCAGTCTAGTCAGCTGGAACCACAGCGATTATCGTGACATTTTGTGAATTTAAAGAAGCAAAAAAGAATTTAAAACCTAAAATGTCATGTATAAGAAATGAGCTCAGTGCATAAATAGACAGGTTAAAGGTCATGTGACTCATTCCTGAGTGTGTCATGAAGTTGTAGACATGCTTTACTCACTCTTGCATGCATCTGAGCACGCCGAGGGGTGACTGCCACACAACACAGAGCACTTCAGACACTTCTTCAGCAGTCGGTCGTAGAACTGACCAGACACGGCTTTACATCTCCAGGCCACTGCCGACACAACAGCACACATCCTTCATCAAGTAGGATTCTCGGTTAAGCATGAGCTACAGACTGTGTAACTTACCGCAGTACTCAGAGCAGCGTGGCTGAATCACAGAGTTATGACAGACCAGGCTGCAGGACACACACTTTAGCACCAGCCTGTCCATGTACTGGCCCTCTCCACAGCGTTGTGCCATCGCTCAGTCCCCGACAAATACCTGTACATCCCATTGAATTGTCTTTTATGAGTCATGAGTGACTAACAGGTTCAATGAATGAGCTTTCTGAACAAGGCTAAAGAAACACTTATTCCTTTGAAAAATTACCATCAGAATGTACTTTAATTTCTCATGTTCAATCTTATGTAATCTCTCATGTTCATGACTGGTAATTCCTCACACAAAGAAGCTGATCTTAAAATGACTCATTCACATAAGTTGGTAAGATTCAGATTTATTATATTCATTATGTTATATTCAAAAGTGAGTTGCTTGATTGACAAAAATTAAAAATATATGACAAAATATAAGATATTATCATAATAAAGCATTCAACTGTACCTGTATAACATATATATATAGTTATATAGTTATATATAGAGTTTAACATTAATATATATAGCATTTAATATATATATATATATATATATATATATATATATATATATATAACATTTATATATAGTTCGGTTACACTTTATTTTAATGTGTCCATGTTACATTGTATTTATACATTTAAGTACTGAGCAATAATAATTAACTACATGTACTTACTATAGAGTTGGTTTAGGGTTAGTTGCATGTAATTATACATATTTTATAGTTATTTATTACAGTAAATACATGTAACGTATGTAACAAGGACACTGTAAAATAAAGTGTTACCAAAAGCTTCATAAGTGCTGTGAATCTGTAAGTAGCCTGTACATATTAAGCACATTCACTACTCTTTATACACTGAAAAAAAAAATGGTGTAAGATTTACTTTGAAAATTTTCACACAAAAACTGCAATAGTACATTTCACAAATAAACAGCAAGTAACACTTTGGATTAAACATGACATTTTGAAGTAGAAAGACTTGTAAACATACTCAAATAATCATTTGGTTTATTTATTTATTTATTTATTTTTACAACTTTGAAAAATCGTATTTTTCTCATTTTAGTTTAGTTTAGTGATCACTTACCTCGAGTGGGAATGAAGGCATGTGGTGGTCTGTAGTTTAGTTTCTGTGCGTGTGGGTATATTTGTATGAGCAGATCATTTGAATATAACCACAGTCTCACGAGACCAGACTGCTGCAACTGCTTTTTATTGCATGCAGATAACATCTGATTACTTCATAATTTATCATAAAAATAAATCTGAGAACATGAAAACCCAAAACGTTTTGGACATGAAAGCAAAGAAGAAGAAATGTTGGTTGTTTCATCAGAGCACACTGTAAAACCTGCAACTGTTGCTTTAACTCTTTCCCTGTCAGTGATTTTATAAAAGTTGCCAGCCAGCGCTAGCATTTTTTTATCTTTTTTTTTCTTAACAAAACTTTCATGGCCCCCAGAATACTTTGTTGTATGAATATTTAAACATACTGCATCAAAAGAAAGAACAGAGCCTATGCTTTTAAGGCGTTCATGAATTGCATTGTTTTATTGTTTTAAAATGTTTCCTGGGGTGTACTAATAATGTTTGTATAATTTTTACATCAAAAAGCCCTCTGATTTGAATTCTCTGTTTTAAGGGGCGTGTCTGCTGTGAGACTTCAGTGTAAATGCCCACTGCTGTGATTGGCTGACATCTTTGCATATGAAATAGCTAAGTATTACTCTCTGGAAAACTTTTAGCACGTTTTTACTATTACAGCTCTCAATGTTTACTAATTGTGAAAAGTGTTGCATTACATTTAGATCTATGGCGTTATATTTAGATCGTGGCATGAAAGGTTGCAGAGATGAACATTGTAGCCGATCACAGACATGAAAGCAGTGATCTCGTCATTGCAACTCAGTTTCTGCACACTAACGAATGCTTTCAGCGTAACTAACAGTGCAAACTCGATGTAACTAAGAGAATCGTTTATTATAATGAGTTTTTCCAGAATTCAGTCACTGATATACTCGTGCTGTTTGATTGACAGCTCCAGCGATTGTAAAGGGAGCGTTCTTTGATCACTTTATATATGTAATTTAATCACAGTTTAAATAACAGATTATTTTCATCCTACTAAGAGAAACAATGTGAAGTTGACTGTTGTTTGATTTACTGACACATAGACAAAGAACATCTGACTGTACATGAATCATTAATATCAGAAATTAGAATTAATCATTAGAATTAACACGGTTTCTTATGTTGTTGCATTACTGTCGAGTCCATATCGTAAAAGTCTGTTTCCGAAGCCTGCGTCGAAATACAATTGATTTACCAAAGAATCCACAGTCAAATGTACTGAATACAAATAAATAGAGCTCAACTGAGACATTCACATTGTTGAAAATAAATAACCATATTCCTAGCATTAGGATCCTTTGAAAGGTAATGTTATTTTTAGCCCAGTGAGTGATCCTGTGCTCTTCTCTCCTCCTCATCTCACTAACATGCCGGTGGGTGGGCTAACGTTGTAATGATGAAGTAGGCGTTGATTTTCTTCTGCAGGCATTTTATTGTCACACTATTACATAATAAAGAGGCCCATTCCACAACAAGTCGTTTTCTGGGCTTAGTTACAATAAAAGCTGTTTTTGGACTAACAAGGAGGTTTTCAGTTCTGAAACTTACAGGATATTCTTATAATATGATGCAGAGATGGGCACTCGAGTTAGTGACTTGGACTCGAGTTGCAATCGAGCTGCATTTTAATAGACTTCAAGGGTTAGTTCACCCAAAAATGAAAATAATGTAATTTATTACTCATCCTCATGTCGTTCTACACCCGTAAGACCTTCGTTAATCTTCGGAACACAAATTAAGATATTTTTGATTAAAAAACTTGATTCAGACTCCAGATAAAAGACATCTCTGGTATAATGACCTTTTATGACCTTTTATGTCAAAATCTCAAGGAAAATTTGATTTCTCAGTTCATTAAATATATTAAAAAATATATTAAAAAACCCTAGCTTCAGGCATTCTTTTTAATCAACACTTGAATGTGGGTAAGTTTCATAAAAAGCAACATATTGAAGAAAAAGCTGAGAAAATCGTGTTTTTTACCCCTAATTTGATTCAGAACGATGATAAAAACACAGATGGAGTAGATCCAGTCCATTAACACCTCCAAAGCTTCACAGTCCTTTCGATCGCATTAGCTGACATTAAGCAATACTTCTATCGCTCGTTTCTGCTTCTCTTCGCATGTTTTGCAGCTCCCCCATAAATGCATAAATGATCTTGTCAATGGCGGGGAAAGAGTTAAAGAGCTATTTCTTTCTGATTTAACTCATAATATTTAGTTTTGTGGGTATGAATGAATGTAGATTGTTTGAGCAATGTGAAATAATACTTTTTGACTTAAAGGGATAGTTCACCCAAAAATGAAAATTATCCCATGATTTACTCACCCTCAAGCCATCCTAGATGTATATGACTATCTTCTTTCAGACAAACACAATCAGAGATATATTTAAAAATATCCTGGCTCTTCCAAGCTTCATAGTGGTAGTGGGGGGTAATTCATACAGCTCCAGGGGGGTTAATCTGGCCTTCTGAAGTGAAGTGATGGGTTTTTGTAAGAAAAGCGATGGGTTTTTGTAAGAAAAATATCCATATTTAAAACTTTATAACATAAAATATCTAGCTTCCGGCAGACATCCGTACGCATCGATTTGTGGCGGAAGACTAACCTCTGACCCGATGCATGACATAATGACGAATGTGGAAGGGCAGAGGATAAAGCAAAAAAAAAAAAAAAAAAACCACCGGTCATGAATAAGAAGTCTAAAATGAGAAATTTTACAGAGAAATGTCTCAATACAATGATTTCAATACAATACAGGTGCTGGTCGTATAATTAGAATATTGTGAAAAAGTTAATTTTTTTATTGTAAATTATTTTAAAAAATGAAACTTTCATTTATACTAGATTCCCTACATGTAAAGTAAAACATTTCAAAAGTTTTTTTTTTTTTTTTTTTTTTTTTTTTTAATTTGTTGATTAGAGCGTACAGCTAATGAAAGTCCAAAATCCAGTATCTCAAAATATTAGAATATTTACATTTGAGTTTCATTAAATGAGCATCCCTACAGTATAAATTCCGGGTATCTCTTGTTCTTTGAAACCACACTAATGGCCTCCACAAAGAGAGTAAGTCACAGAAGGTCATTACTGAATGTGGTGGCTGTTTACAGAGTGATGTATCAAAGCATATTAAATGCAAAGTTGACTAGAAGGAAGAAATTGGGTAGGCAAAGGTGCACAAGCAACAGGGATGACCACAAGCTTGAGAATACTGTCAAGTAAAGCCGATTCAAACACTTGGGAGAGCTTCACAATGAGTCAAATGAAGCCGGAGTCAGCGCATCAAGAGTCACCACACTCAGACATCTTCAGGAAAAGGACTACCAAGCCACTTCTGAAACAGAAACAACGTTAGAAGCTTCTTACCTGGGCTAAGGAGAAAAAGAACTGGACAGTGAACAGTGGTCGAAAGTCCTCTTTTCAGATAAAAGTAAATTTTGCATTTCATGTTGAAATCATGGTCCCAGAGTCTGAAGGAAGACTGGAGAGGCACAGAATCCAAGCTGCTTGAAGTCTAGTGGGAAGTTTCTGAAGTTAGTAATGATTTGGGGGGGGGGCGTGACTGCTGGTGTTGGTCCATTGTGTTTTATCAAGTGCAAAGTCAATGCAGCCATCTTCCAGGAGATTTTGGAGCACTTTATGCTTCCATCTGCTGACAAGCTTTATGGAGATGCTGATTTCCTTTTCCAGCAGGACTTTAGCACCTGCCCACAGTGCAAAAACCACTTCCAAGTGGTTTGCTGACCATGATATTACTGTGCTTTATTGGCCAGCCAACATGCCTGACCTGAATCGATGGGATATTTTCAAGAGAAAGATGAGAAACAGTCGATCCAACAATATACAGATGATCTGAAGGCTCAATAGTGCCTCAGCAGTGCCACAGGCTGATCACTTCCATGCACACTTCACTGATGCTGTAACTTGTGCTAGGAGCAAGTCATTTGCTGTAATATGTGCTGCCGACCAAGTATTGAGTGCACAAATGAACATACTTTAAAGAACTTGAACTTTTCTGTTTTGAAAATACATTTTTTGATTGATCTTAGGAAATATTCTAATATTTTGAGATACTGGATTTTGGACTTTCATGAGCTGTACGCTCTAATCATCAAAATTAAAAAAAAAAAAACTTTTGAAATGTTTTACTTTACATGTAGGGAATCTAGAATATATGAAAGTTTCATTTTTAAAAATAATTTACAATAAAAAAATGAACTTTTTCACAATATTCTAATTATATGACCAGCACCTGTAGAAGAGGAGCTTGAGTTTGTTGCTCAGCCCTATTTGTTTGAACCGCGAAAGGCGTCTAAACTTACGATACTCCTACATCTTACGTCATACATCGCGTCAGGGGTCACTCATTTGGGGTTACAGGGGTCACACAAGTTAACTTGTGCAGTATGCATACGGTCATCTGGTGGAAGCTAGTTATTTTACTTCATAAAGTTTTAAATATGAATTTTTTTTTTTTTTTACAAAAACACTCGCTTAGCTTCAGAAGGCCCCCTGGAGCCATATGGATTATATTTATGATGGATGGATGCATCAAAACATACCCCCCATTCACTATCATTATAATGCTTAGGAGAGCCAGGATATTATTAATTATATCTCCGATTGTGTTCATCTGAAAGAAGATAGTCATTTACATCTAGGATGGTTTGAGGGTGAGTAAATCATGGGATAATTTCCATTTTTGTGTGAACTATCCCTTTAAAACCAGTGAACTTAAATGTTACAATTTTTAATTGCAGACTTTAGCAGGGACAAAAAGTGACTAGTGACATTTTGGACTGCTGGTTAACATGTAGTCAGTCACTATATCATACTCTTTCCAATGTCTGGCAGAAAATTCGTAAATGAGAAAAGCTTTATTGGAAATTTGGCTAGCCTATATATTGATATTGTATACAGCTTGGGAGCTTGGATTAGGAGAGAAATGTAACGTTCAAACAGTTGGCGCATTAAATGTCATCTAGCAACTTTTTGAGCAGTCTTCAACCTGTTGAAAAAACTAGTATATTCTGGTTAGGTATGTTCTGAAGCATGGCAGCTGGTTTGAGCTGGTCCTTAGTTGGTCATAAGCTGGTCCTGAGCTGGAGCTAGTTGCTTAGGACCAGCACTTGACCAGTTTACACCAGCTCATGACCAGCTTAAACCAGCTCAAACCAGCTGCCATGCTTCAAAACATACCTAACCAGCATATGCTGTTTTTTTCAACAGGACAGCTACTTTCCTTTGAAAATAGTTGATAACACTGCTAGTAGAAGTTCTTGTGTTTCAAGTAATCACGATGTGTCAAACATAGCGGCTTGTTTCTTTTTCTTTTTTTTAAAGACGCATTAAAACAAATGATCTTCCAACTGAATGCCCTCGTGCTCAAATGAACTAAATGAGTAGATGAACTCGGAGGGAGAGAAACTGTTCAACGCGGCGCAGATGACTCAGGTTTACAATGAAGATGCATAATCCTCTGGGGACACATTGCTCAAGTTTTGTTTCAAAAGATGAATATTTCCAGACATTGCATTCATCTTTTCGACTCATTTTGTGTCACTGATGTTTGCAGACAACACGAAGAGTCTTCCCCACATTCTTTTATTTCATATAGGGGCACAAAATCGACAATAAAATGAGTCATGTTGTTGTGTTCAAGCCGAAACTAATCACACACTCGTTTGAGCACATCCGTGCACCTGCAGTTCTTTTAAATAGATCTCACGTAGACGAGTGTGTTTCTTAGACAACCTACAGAAACCAGCAGAAAACCTATTAAAAGGTCTGGGTGAGCATGACAGTGCAGTGTGTCACTGGGGTTCAGGGTCTCTGGAGCAGTGAAGCTGAACCACACAGACAGATGGTGGCTCGGCGCAGGAAGAGCTCACTCAGTACCCACACCTGTTGACTCAAAATGACAGTCAGAGCCTCATTTTGTACAAACGCTGCATTAATTAATGTCTTTGGTTTCATTGTGTGTCAGACAGAGAAATGCATGAGGTATACGATCAAGTTTCATTACAAGGCACCATGGGATTTCATTTGATGTTTCATGTATTTATTGTTGATCATATTTTACAAAAAACATTCATATTCTGTAAAAACTATGTTATATGTGAAGTATGCTAGTTTTACTTTGATCTGGATAAATAATTATATATAGCACCGTTCAAAAGTTTGAGGTCAGTGAGATTTTGTAATACTTTTATTCAGAAAAGATGCATTAAACTGATCAAAAGTGAGAGTAAAGACATTTCATTTCAAATAAATGCTGTTCTTTTTAACTTTCTATTCATCAAAGAATCCTGAAAAATAAAATGTATCACGGTTTCCACAAAAATATGAAAACAGTTTTCAACACTGATAATAATAAGAACCATGATTAATAATTGGACACCAAATTGAGCAGCAATTGAAATTTCTAAAGGATCATGTGACACTAAAGACTGGAGTAATGATGCTGAAAATTCAGCTTTGATCACAGGAATAAATTACATTTTAACATCTATTCACATAGAAACTATCTATTTGAAATAATAATTCACAATATTACTGTTTTTGCTGTATTATGATCAAATAAAAAGTATATATAGTACTATACTATTGCACATACACAAGTCAAATTGAGCAGTGTTGACACATTAGTCTTTATTTGTTTGGTAAATGAATGTAATGCACTTGTCAATAACAACACTGAAAAGGGGGATACTTGATCACACATTTCTCCACAATTGTCAATAATTACAGGTTATGAACATGATGCTTAATCCATATACAAGCCAAAAGATATAAAGCCACCCAACACAAGTCCTCAGTTTTTAAAATATAAATCAAACCCCAAACTGGACAACAGAGGGAGACATTTTGCAAAAAAGAAAAGAAGGGGGAAAAAGGGGAAGAATCAGAAGCTTTATACATCAAGATTTTATCATGTGTCATTACAGTATTTAGTCAGTTTTGTTAAAGGTTAAATTTGACTCAAATGCACAAGATTAAACATAAGATTGATTTCTCTGTAATATGTTTGTTCACTGATATATGGGGATTCTTTTAAATGATAATTTCCAGACACATTAAAACACAAATGCATACATACAACTTTATGTTATTAATTATAATATGACTTATTTGCACCTCATAAATAACATAATATTACAGGTTGGTAATATGCATTATTTTGCATTTTGGATGAAGTTTTAAAAGGTACACATTATGGTTTCATTCGTTAACATTAGTTAACTAAGGATGAACAATAGTTCTACAGCCTTTATTAATCTTAGTTAATGTCAACTTAACATTAGTTTATGCACTGTGAACTAACACAAACAAACAACATCATTCTATTTCCAACCAATATTAATAAACAAACTGCTCATTGTTAGTTTATGTCTATGCATTAGCTAATGTTAATAAACAAGACCATTAAATATTAAAAAAAATGTTCTCTACTTAAAGAAAGCCTGCTGTGCCTCTGTAAAATTTAATTAAAACACAATCGTCCTTTCTCCACAAATAACTTGACAGTATTAGTGTTTGAAGAATCATTTAATTAGACCTGAGGATTATTCCGCTTGGGTGGATTGTAATAAATTGGATATATAAAATAAATAAATGGGCAAAAATTGAGCTGTGGGAGATTAGCAACCAGGGGAATGACAGACACAGCATGACGTTTAGCTGCATCCTTAAAATGATCCCGGACACACACATACACGCCAAGAGAAAAGCAGCATACAAAACACAACCTTCATTTTAAGCAACTATTCAAGAATATGAGCGGTGAGTCATTCTTCAAGGCTTGATTACACAGCTGTATGGTATGACGAAGAGTGAAGGACATCTTTGAAATGTGTTATTAATATAAAGGGAATGCTATATTGTGCCCACACCATCAGAGAGAGAACTATAGACAACTTGACATAAGATAAAACACTAAAGCACTACGCACTAACACACTTCCTATGCTGCCTGACAGTCAAAGGCACATTGAACTGAACTCAAAGTACTGGACGAATACTGCGATAACCTCTTTGCTGTCATCAGTACTTCCTCAGGTTTCAAAATGTTCGTTTTTGATCCTAGAAAATACTGTGTACTCTTCCAAACATGCACTCATTCACCTTGCGTCATGCACTTGCAGATCTGATTCAGACTAAGTTCAGTCTGAACTGTTTTAGCCCTTCGCAAATGTTAAAATGTTCTAAACCCCTCAAATGGGTGAGAGCTGAATATGTTCTGTCGATGCCAGCTCAATATTTACACATTATACAGCTCTTAGGGGTTTAAAATTAGTCTTTTATTTACAAGTGTATAATAGTAGATGAATTGATTGTACATTAAGGTGGAGGGTATTGTTAAAGCTCTATGAATGAATGAATGAATGAATGCACACGGTTTCCGCTTCTCTCATCCTGTGCGTCTTTTTGAGTGATTACTTTAAGGCACTTGCAGCATCGTTTTATAATTAATTGTTTTTCATGTCCTCCGAGCGATACAAATGTAAAGCAGCTGTTATGATGCGATTCATCGTCACTATTGAACAGTCCGTGTTGATGCTTCCACATTAGTGTGACGGGGTGCATTCATCACAATGATGGATAAAGGCTGAACATCTTATGTTTTATAATGAGGTATATTCAACACTGGCAAGAGGAATTGCACGACTGTGCACTTGTTTGAATACTTCAATGAATAATGTACTGTTGAATGAACTCCGTCATCGTTGTCTGTCTCACTGCCCCCTTGACCTTCATTGGTTTGCCTGAGCAAAAGGTTGTTTGTGTAACAGCTGGAATGAGAAGGATTGATTTGCATCTCATTTGTCAGCTGATGAATGTTAGTTTAGTACAACCAATGGCTATTTGGTTACTTTGGTTACTTACTGTTGTTCTCGTTGCCTCCCTCATTTTGTCACGGCACTGAGCCGGCCGTGACAAATATGGGGGCTCGTCCGGGATGATTCTAAGGGGGTTTATTTTAAGGGGGGGTGTTTTGCTTGTGGGACAGGACTTATGAGGTACTCATTATCTGAAACACCTGCAGAGTAAGATATAAGAGTTTTTGGTCCTCTGATTTAGCCGTTTTTCTGTTACTCTCTGTTTTCGTTAGTTCTGGGTTGTTTCGCTGTGATTATACGTTTGTTTTATTTTATTTTAGTTTAGTTTGGGGTTCTTAGGTTTGGCCGGCCTGTATGGTATGTTTGTTTATTACTTTCATTACTTGTTTGCTGCCCTTAGCATTACTTTCAATGTTATTTATTATGATTTTGTAAGTTTAATTTTGTTAATAAATATTCTTTGATTCACTGTTGTTCTCGTTGCCTCCCTCATTTGTCGCGGCACTGAGCCGGCCGTGACACTTCATAATTCAATGAATTAGAAAAAGTTCTAAATAAAATTTCTCCAGGTCAGATAATAATTACAAAAGCTCTAGCTATTTCAAAACCTAGTGAGCGTCTAAAGCCATAACTCACAATTTGGCAACAATATTCTAAGCATAAAAACACAACACATAAAGGCTCTGTTTACACCTGGTATTAAGATGCATTTTGGACGATCGGATCACAAGTGGACGAGAGAGGCACATACCCGTTTACACCTGGTGTGTTTTAATCCTCTCTTTTGTCCACTTTCAACCACTGATTTCTTCTAGGGAAGAGTCTACCACCGTGTCCTAACCAGCGCTGCGATGCCACGACACGCAATGTTTTACATGCTAATCAAAGTCCACGTTCACACAGCAGCAGAATACGGTTGTCAGTCCTTGTTTGAGTCCTTAATATGGTTACGTTCACACGCAGTACGGTTATTTATGGGAGTGACAACCGCATTCTATAACCGAACTCACACCCGTAAATTTTCAGGACTCACAACCGCATTCTCTGAATATTCGCGCTGTGTGAACGAGACATTTCGAGACTCACACCTGTTAAGTAAATGCGGTTGTCAATCCCAAAAACTGACTGTGTGAACATGGCCAAAGTTTTTGTCCTAGCTAGTCGCGACAATGAAACGCGATGAATCATTTCAGAAACGGTTTCTATTTTTCTGCAACGCTGCGGCTGGAACAACACCACAAAGTATGGCAATGATAATATCAGGTATTTAATGTTAAAAGTGTCTAATGTGAGTTTGAATATAATTTAGTGTGTCTTTTATAGCCGTACTGAAAGCAACAATGGACAATTTACCGAAGATCTTCGAAATAAAAAAGGAAGCGAGAACGTTCAAACTGTCCACTCATTGTGAACAGAAAAGTGTATTATATGACAAAGATTGTTTCAGTAACTCAGTATGTATTTTTAATTATGTTAAAATGGTGTAATATTCATAAATTTGTCGGGAGCCCGCCCATGCGTTCTTTTGATTGGCTGTGATTTTTGATTGACTTTATCATGTCTCGAGTCTGGTGTGGACAGACAAATTGTTGCTGGAATCTTATCGCATCGCGTTTGGTTAGGACACGATGTATGGGGGGGGTAAATGTATGTTTTGTTTTTTTCAAATCTTTCTAATCAAAGTTCCTTTCAAGGAATATCTGTTCACTCGGCCACCATATTTGCAACAGCTCCGGGCAGCTATTTCATTTCCTATCTATTTGAATGGTGTGGTTCCTAAAAAATCTCCAAAACTCCTTGGCGAACTCACAATTAAATAACATATTTCATTTTGTTTCTTATGCTTAAATAGTGTTTAAAAGCTTATTTTTCAGGCTAGATGAGCCAATGTGCATGTACAGTCCTAAACGTGAGTCTCAGGTAGAGTTTCTAAGGGCAGCCAATGACTTGATGACTTGGCTCTTTTACTTAGAAGGCAGAACTAAATCTGCCATATTGAGCGTTGCAGTTTCTCCCATTCATAACTATCAGAGTAAACCGTCTTTCTCTATCTATCTAATGGACAAAATAATGGCTTGTGCAATTTACATATGAACGCGCACAGAGATGACAGGAAAACACGAAGGTCTGTGTGTGTGCTAGAAATCAGGAATGGTGAGAGAACATTGTGCTTGGTACATTTTTCATCTTCAAACCAAACTTGGGTCTTCAGCCGACAAGGTTTAAATACAGTCTCACTAACTTCCCATAGTTCAGTAAGCAAACTGAACGGCGGCCTGTTGCGCTGTTCGATCGCATTCGACCACATGAGTGTCTACACTATGAAGGCAATCCGGCTAAATGCGTTTCCGACTACCTCTGGAAGTGGTCGAAAGTAGACAAGCTCAAAACTTTTTACCCCCCCATTTACACCGGTATTTAGCATCGTCCACCATCTGATTGACCAAAACGCATCTTAATACCAAGTGTAAACAGGGCCAAAAGTATGCATAACTAGTCGATTTTAATTAGACTTAACTATGTTGGATGCTTTTTCAGTGCTTTTTCATGATGGATACATATGATGCTCTATAAATGCTGCCAAAATGAGGTATCTTAAAAGGCAACATAATGTTGCTGCCTACACCTTTTGGACCAGCATATGATGCCTGAAAATGTTGATTAGGTAGGCAGCTTACTAAGTTTTGTAACAGAGCTCATCTTTCTCCTCCCCCTCTCCACTGAACATTATGTACATTTCCACTACCAAAATAAAACTCTACTGGGAACCAGAGGCGAAATGTGATGAGGGAAGATTTTGTAAATGTAAACAAGATGGCATCCATCAGGTTTTGGTAAGATATTACAAGCATAATTCACTAAATAAACAACAAATAAATAGGCCACAGAAATTGTCATATTTTGTTAGATTTTGGAGACCTTTTTATATTCAGTCTGGATAACAACATCACTCACTCATCTTGTATGCATCATAACAAAAAGCCTTGAATAATAAGAAGCCTCTAACAAGCTTGGCCTTGTCTTTCCACAAAAGGCTTGAGAGAGCGAAATGATGTTTATCTAATGAGGGCCATGATCTTGAATTGGCTGTATTATCTCTTAAAGACAATATTGGCACTGAAGTGAACATACACACATAACAAACACAATAACTTCATAATTCAGAGAGCAACACCAAACAAAGCAACTAGTTATTTACAGTAAATGACATTCATCGCTTAAATACATGAGATCAATCAGATCAAGCTCTCCAAAAGGATCTCCTCCAAATGGACCACTTTAAGACATGCCGATGTCCTAAAAATGTCCAGATAAACTTTGATACTTAATGTTGATCTTAAATACTAAATCTCTCTTAGCACACCTAGATGTAGTTTCTGACAGGCAGTCTTAAAATTAAGATTTCATGTAACAGCTGTTTCAGATGCTGGTCTGAAGGTTTCCATTGAGCAGTGCGGCGTTTTGCGTTTCTGTCATGACGTCGTTGACCATTCGAGTCCTGTCCTGTCGGCTGTCGCTGCGGTCGATCTCATCCAAGCCACCGACTCTTTTCAGACATAAGACGTTTTGGAAACTCTTCTTGAAGTTGTCCGACAAGAAGGCGTAGAGGATGGGGTTGGCGCAGCTGTTGGCATAACCCAGCACCACCACAAAGTCAAAGGTGCTCTTCAGCACAGGTGTGGTGGGCACGGTTCCGGTCACAGAGGTCACGTTGAATACGTAAAAAGGTAACCAGCACAGCACGAACACCACCACCACGATAGACACCATGCGGGTGACTTTGCGCTCTGAGCGCTTTCTTTTGGTGGAGCCCACCCGCATGCCGGAGGATTTCACCTTAATGACGATGAGCAGGTAGCACATGGAGATGACAATCAACGGCAAGAAGAAGCCCAAGAAAAAGGTGTAGAAGATGAAAGCGGTGTAGTAGGTGTTCTGGGGCTCCGGCCACAACATGGTACACGTCCGAGCCTCGTTCCTTTTGGCGTTCACGCCGCTGTAGATCATAATTGGTAGGTTGACCAGCAGAGACACACTCCACATGGCCAGACTGATGGTTTTGGCCATGCGCGGCTTTCGCCATTTGGTGGATTTGATCGGATGCACCACGGCCAGGTAGCGATCAAAGCTCATGACCGTTAGAAAGAAGATGCTGGTGAACTGGTTCATGGAGTCCGCGGTTAGGACAACACGGCAGATCGCGGATCCAAAGGGCCAGTGGAGCAGCAAGAGCTGAATGGCGATGAAGGGCAGACTCAGCATGCACAGGACATCCGCCACTGCCAGGTTCAGAATGTAGATGTTGGTGACGGTCTTCATCTTGGCATAGCGCAGGATGACATAAATGACCAGCGTGTTCCCACAGAGTCCCACCGCACAGACTACAAAGTACACAAATGTGATGACTACTGAACTTGTTTGGTCGAAGCCATGGTTAGTGGTATTGTGAGGGTAAATCTCCAGACCAAAGTCAGACTCATTCCCTGGGAAGAAACTATTGTTCACCAAGCGGTCAGGGAGGGACAGGTTGGAATTGGGCATGAACGTCCATGTGTCCATTTTGGCAGTGTTTATTCACCGGGAAAAGGCTTATGAAGATAGAGTCCACAGTTTAATATGAAACCTATGGGCATTTATGAAAAAAAAAGGAAATATGAGTTAACAACCAATTTGCAAATTTCGATAATGTCTCATCTACATATGCCTTTTTTTTTGTCTCGAATGAAAGTAATCTAATCCAAACAAATTCTGGATGTCGCATGTGAATGTAATTGTTTACGCATAACTGAAGACTTTTGGGAGTATTAATGGTGGACTGTAGTTCTGATTTCCACGTTACACTCTTAAAAATGGTTTTCAAAAGGGGGTTTTCAGAGAGATGCCTGAGAAGAAGAAGCATTTTTGGTTCCCCAAAGAACAGTGAACAGTTCTTAAAGGATTAGTCCACTTTTAAATAAACTTTTCCTGATAATTTGCTCACCCCCATGTCATCCAAGATGTTCATGTCTTTCTTTCTTCAGTCGAAAAGAAATTAAGGTTTTTGATGAAAACATTCCAGGATTTTCTCCTTATAGTGGACTTCAATGGTCTCCAAACGGTTGAAGGTCAAAATTACAGTTTCAGTGCAGCTTCTATCGCCTTGCACGGGTTTCCGCTTTTCGTATTCTTCAAAACGCTTACGCTGTATGTCCTACACCTTCCCTATTCAACTTACGGAATGAACATAGCGCCAGTTTCGTTTTTTTTCCGTAAGTAGAATAGGGAAGACGTAAGCGTTTTGAAGAATGCAGAAAGCGGAAGTACGTTCAAGGCGATATTTTGTGTTTATAAAGCATATACGGTTGTATTTTTTTTTAAATGACCAATCGTTTCGCTAGATAAGACCCTTTCTCTGGTATCGATTAAAGCCCTTTGAAGCTGCACTGAAACTGTAATTTTGACCTTCATCCATTTGGAAGCCATTGAAGTCCACTATAAGGAGAATAATCCTGGAATGTTTCATTAAAAACCTTAATTTCTTTTCGACTGAAGAAAGAAAGACAAACATTTTGGATGACATGAGGGTGAGTAAATTATCAGGAAAAGTTTATTTAAAAGTGGACTAATCCTTTAAAGGGATAGTTCACCCAAAAATGAAAATTATCCCATGATTTACTCACGCTCAAGCCATCCTAGGTGTATATCTTCTTTCAGATGAGCTATATTTAAAATACCCTTAGTCATCCAAGGTTTATAATGGTTGTGAATGGGAACCCAAATTTTAAAACGAAAAAAAAAGGGATGTGTTGGGTTTTTGTAAGAAAAATATCCATATTTAAAACTTTATAAATTCAAATAACTAGTTTCCGGCGGATGAGTAACCTGTGACGTGATGTATGACGTGGATGCAGGAGTATCATAAGTTTAGACGCCTCTCACGGTTCAAACAAATAGAGCTGTGCAACAAACTCAAACTCCTCTCCTCTTCTTATATCAAAATCCTCCAACAAATTCTCTTTAAAATTTCTCATTTTATACTTCTAAATCGATGTGCGCAGTAAGCTAGTTATTTGAATTTATAAAGTTTTAAATATGGATATTTTTCTTACAGAAACACATCATTTTGCTTCAAAAGGCCTTTATTAACCCCCTGGAGTCATATGGATATCTTTTATGATGGATGGATGCTTTTTTTTGTTTTTCATTCACAACCATTATAAACCTTTGAGGACTAAGGATATATTTAAATATATCTCTGATTGTGTTCGTCTGAAAGAAGATAGTCATAATCATCTAGGATGGCTTGAGGGTGAGTAAATCATGGGATAAAGAACTTTTTTTTCTTTCATAATGTTACAAACACTTTTTCCACTATAAAGAATCTTTTGTTCAATGGAAAGGTTCAATGAATGTTAAAGGTTCCAGATGCCAATAGATTTCTCTATCGTTTTTAATTTGATTATGCTGTTCGCAGTGCTTCATGGGATTGTAGTTCTTTCCCTCACTAAAGCCGTCTTGTACCTTTGTATTTTTGTTTGATTTTCAAAAAATGTTTTGCTTCAAATCAAAGTTTGTAATGTTATGATTCACCTTGTAGCTGATTGGCTTGGACTTATCACTCTTTAATGAAGACTTTTTAAAAATCCCTATGGGGAAAATGCATGGAAAAAAATACTTCTGGAACCAGCGCTGCTGAAAAAGGGGGCAGGAACTGTTGAACTCATAAAGACCCTTAATTTTTTAGAGTGTAGTAGAATGAACTGTGTGATTTCAGACTCAATGTTCAGAGATACAAATGCACACCACAACATTTTTGAAATCGAAATTTTCAGTTAACTTGAAATCATAACTATTTTCACTTGATCATGCATTTGAGACTAATACAATTTGTGATGCAACCAAGTGTAAATGTGCATGGTTGTTTACTCCCTAAATGGGATTACGTCAGCATATTGAAGTTTGGGAATCCCATAACTCACATGTGAGTGAGAAAGACACATGGATGGAGCAACCATGAATCTCAAACAATCACTGCAATATGGGGTGTAATATGCATTCAACAGAAAAGTGAATTCTGATATATTTGCATATCGTGAGACTGGATTTATATCCGTTCTGCTTAAATAAAAGCATTATTCAAGTAATAATTCGGAGAAATCAGGTGAAAATGGAATGCAGGTCACTCAAAATGCATAAACAAGCCTATCGAATCTGATTATGGATCCATTATACTTGCAATTTTAAGGTCACATGCTGCTTACAGGTCTGATCTGCAACTCTGGATAAACAAGGACTTTACCTTGTCTGTCTGGTTTCTACAGATCATTGACTTTTGCCCTAGCAAATATTGGTTTAATTGATCTTTACTGAGCAAACAGTATGAATATTCGACCCAAAAGAGATAATCTGACAAATTAATTATGCTGCACAGCTCATCCAAGCCTCGTATACATGAATTAATATAACAGTGAAGTACTGCAGTGCTGTTCTCCCGTTTCCAAATCGTGTCGGTCTACATCCCACACAATATCACAGCATCTTCACTACAGAAACCCAACTGAGATCAAATCATACACTAGAGTTTCCTACACCTTCAATGATGGATCAGTCTGCTTAAATATCCTTACGAAAATTAACCATGGTTTTACTACAATTAAAACCAAAAAACATGGTTATTATAGTTAAATCATGGTAACCACAAATTAACCATGGCTTTGCTACTCTAATCATAGTTTAACCATGGTATTTGTGGTAAAACTGTGGTTATATAAATGGTAATCAATTAGCTAAAAAAACATGGTTACTACACTTTTACTATAATGAAACCATGGTTAATTTTCGTAAGGGAAATAGACAATTATCCTATGATTCTATCATGAAGTACACGACATGTCTAAATAAATTATGTAAAATATAGGCGATATATAATGGATTATTAGCTATAGCAAGTAGGAAACAAAGTCATTTTGACATTAGCTAAAACATTCAACTGATCCAACTATTTTAAACACGTTTTTTACCTAACAATTTGTAGCCTACTTATATAAATACTTTTTCCCCCAAATAATAATGTTAAATCGTATATATAAAATGCCATGTGAATTAGCATGCTGTAAAAAGACATTTATCTGATGTCTATATTTCACTTTAAAGATTTACCTGTAGTTATGGGACATCTTTGGAGATCCATTCCTGGAATATAGCTTCACATGTTTCCATTGGCCACCATAATATTATCGAAAACTGTTCGAGAAAGTGCGAAATCCAACTCAGAATAAACGACACTCGGACTTGACACCTCCTGATAAGCCCGCGCGTGTCCGTTTGTGCGTCAGGACACCGGCAGTTCCCCTCAGATAACAAATAACCGTTATTTCTGTAGAAAATAAACTAAAACATACGTTTATGAGCGAATGTCGCACTTAAACTTTACAAACTTGAAATTTAAGTCATGAAAACGAAATTTCGGTGGCAGCAGTCGAATTCCTTTGGTATTTTCAGTCAGAGCGCAACGATGTCAGTCAGATCCTCGCGCGCGTGTGCTGCTGGAGCGCGAGACCGAGTGTGAGTGCAGCTTCCCGCTCCGCGTGCAGATGGAGCTACTGATCCGCCGAGCGCGCGCGCTTCCCGCCCTCCTCGATATATATCCTGCGCAGTGGAGGAGATGCATTAATCTAAACGACGTGAAAGGCTATATTTAGTTGTTTTTGCTGTGTGGTCTTGATAAGGATACGGGAATATGGCAGGGGTCAAAATTATTTTTATATGTATCCCCCCCCCAAAAAAGATGTTTAAAATTAGATGCATGTGGGAATAAATTAAGAGACTTTAAATGAGTCACATCATGAGAAATCAAATTTTCCCTACATTTTTTGAGATGAAAGAATTTGATGTGGTATGGAAACATACACTTGCACCATTTATTGAAACCAAGATGTAAAAATGACACTATAAAAACTTGGTACCTACCATTCCTGATCATCTTAAACGGATAGTTCACCCACAACTGAAAATTCTGTCATCATTTACTCATCCTCAATTTGTTCCAAACCTGTATGAATGTCTTTGTTCTGTTGGACACAAAGGAATATATTTTGAAGAATGTAGGAAACTGAGCAGTTCTGGGCACCATTGATTTCCATATGGTGCCCCAAAGCGGCCAGGTTACAAACTTTATTCAAAATATGAATAAAGTTTGTAACAAACTTTTTTGGTTACAAACTTTCTTCAAAATATGATCTATCCCTTTAATGAATGGGAGTTCCTCGACTGGAATAGGACCCTGTGGAAGTGTGTAACCTGGAATCTGCCATCTTTGTCATGTGACAATCACCCATAAAGGGCATCAGAAGAGGTAAGACATGTAAAATAACTGAATCTTGTGTTACCAATCAAATTATGTGCATGCATGAATCTAATCCACACTTTTAAAGGCACAATATGTAAGATTTTTGGATTACAATATCCAAAACCCACTAGAACGATGTTATATATTTTGCTGACTTTGTGTACATTATCCCAAAGAATGTTTAAATCCAGAGAAATAAGCTATTTTAACCAGGACATGGACTGTGTCGCCTATCAATGACATCATATCCGCGTTATCCTCATTTTCTGGTTTTATTTTATAGAAACCATGGAAACACCAAAGACGCTTTAATATATTATGTGTTTTATTAGACAGTTGAGCAACTGTTTGGATACATCCATCAACAGAAAACGAATCATGTTATATAGCTGAACACATTCAGTCTTATTGTTTAAATCTCATTTTATTGATTTACCACGAGTACCATATTTTACCGTGACCAGGCTTGGGAGGGTTACTTTAAAAATGTATTCTGTTACAGTTACAAATTACTTCATTAAAAAAATGTACTCAGTAACGTAATCCAAGTACCGCAATAAGAAAGTAATGTAATCTGATTACTTTTTGATTACTTCATGGTCACATGTATAAAAAGAAAGAAAGAAAGAAAGAAAGAAATTGGGGGGTGGGGGGGCAACTTTACTGTAAATAAATTGCATTTTTAAATTTAATTTTAATTATTTCTTCTCAATTTCTGCAAGTTTTTAAATTTTACGCATTCTATACTTTTGAATGGGTCTCAACAATAAAAATATTTTACAAATCTGATAAATTATCTATTGTTAATTATCTATTGTTAATCTATTGTTAATAATCTATAATATTATTATCGTTGTTGTTTATAGCTTAAAAATATAAAAGTGACATCAGATCATAACCAAACTGAACAAGCTCAGATCAAACACTTCTGTTTATGTTTGTTCTGCTTTCATTTTAATGTTTAGCATTTTGGTTACTTTTAAAAACTATTAAAACTAAGCAATCATGTCTCATTTCCACAACTTGGGAATACACAGCCCTATATATATATATATATATATATATGTGTGTGTGTGTGTGTGTGTGTGTGTGTGTAAAGGGCTATTCAGACATCTAGTGGCTACAGTATGGTATTACAGATTATTGTTTTAGTCCTTTGATAAAGAAAGTGTTTTCGTAGCTGGAAGGCAGAGTTTGCACTGTACAACCATGTCGTTTGCATTTTCTTCTTTGAAAACAAAATAACAGTGAAATTTCCATTAATTGAAAGCGTTTTCAACTTTTCTCATCCATGAACATGATTTCTGCCCGAGTCCCATTCCGATTCTGTTCCACCGGCTGTGAGGTGAAGACGACACCTCCCATGATTCTGCGAAATCAAGGCGTCATAAAGCTACGCTTTTGTTTTGAATAAGCGACCTCTAGTGGCGAAAATGTACATAGTGTGCCTTTAAATCTGTTTCAAATAACTTATGAAACTAATTTAACTAATCTAGTCTGGTCAGATATATACATCAACACATGACCAGTTCACATTATCATGTGAGGAGTGTGTTTCTTAAAGGGATATTTCACCCTAAAATGAACATTCTGTCATCATTTACTCACCCTCAAATTGTTCCAAACCTGTATGCATTTCTTTGTTCTGCTAAAGGAAGATATTTTGAAGAATGTTTGTAACCTTAGACAAAATGAAATGTATATGACCCTAAAACTCTTCTATATGAAAACTGCAGGCAGTAAATGTACACTAGATTCAATTGCTTGACAAATAATATTAAAAAGAAATCCAGGTTGAATCCTGAGAATGGTTATAGCATCTTCTGCTAACACAACTGATATTCTCAATCCTAAAGGAAGAGAAGTGAACACAGCAGAGAGCCTTCACCTCTGACGGCACTTAGCAAGAGCAGGAACTGAATATATGGGGTTAAAGGTCAATGGCTGATAAGTCATGAAAAGCCTTGATGAAAGGTAAACTGTGGCAATGATAATAAACAGACGCAACTTGACAAAACGGGCTAAATAAATCAAAATGATAAATGATTTAACTGAAACAAGTAGGCTTGGAAAAAGAAAGAACATCCATTATATTTGATAAGTGGTTGACATAGAGAGCCTTTTATTTTCTAAACTTGAGCTCTAAACAAATGGACAGTTGCAGCGTTCTCAGAAATACTGTTTTAAATACAATTCATATTTCAAGAACAAGGCAACAGTGAGAGGAAAAACATTCTCCTCAAGCTGACAAAAGTAATACAAATAAGAAAAATCCTTGTCAGGAATGGTTTATGGTTAAAACAAAGAGAGAGGGTTGTGCATTAGTAATGAGAAAGCAAAGCATTTTTGTGTTCCTTTAACTTTGGGCACTTTTATGCCCCAGTTGCTGATTTTTATTAAAACAGATGTCAAACTTTTCTTCTTGTTAGGTGAACATTAAAACTGCCTTGGAAACTTTTCACAATGCCTTTATCAATTATGTTTATGAACATATTCGATTATTTTAAGCTTGCACAAAAGATGTATCAATCTTAAAATGTAAAAATGTACCCCCAAAAATCAATTTAATCATGAAACATTTCAATATTTATAATTTTACACAAATAGCAAACAACACTTTTATTCAAACCCTTAAAAAAAGTGGACAAAAAATTTCAACAATGTGAGTGAAGAGCATGCTTGAAACTAATTATGAGATGCAATGTGTGAAAAAAATATCACTTTTTGTGCATAGTATTTTTATTGTGCATAATTTTTAAGTAATTATGTTGAATTATTTCAAAAGTGTGAACATATTATTTAATTAGTTTGTATTTAGGATACATAAAATTCTATATTTTCTAAAGGAGTGTGTCATTTTATTCCAACAAATGTTTAAAATTCCATTTCCAATTTGAGATGTGGGGTGAAATATTGGATGATGGAAATGTTCATGATAAACATCTCCACAAATTGAATCAATTATATCGAGAATGTGAAACATGTTTTTAAGACAGTTTATTTTCGAGCCCACAAGGCATTTGGGAACTCAGCAGGAGAACACCAACAGGTTTCGGTGGAAGAGTGAAATGCATTAGGGCTCGCAGTTCAACACAAGGGGTTTGCTAGGGTTGGTCAAAAATTAATGGGATTTAGATGTGTTAAATAGAACAGTCTGCACAGGAATCTGCATAGAATACAGACAGGTTCTCAATTTTGCTGAATGTTAATATTATTATTTAAAGTCGGTATGGAACAGAAATGGGTTATGACTAAACTTGAGAGATATATATATATATATATATATATATATATATATATATATATAAATTTACTATTTTATCTCTTGTTGTTGTATTTGTATATGTGCACTAAGAAAAATTCCTTGTGTGTTCAAACACTTGGCAATGAAGCTAATTCTGATTCTTCTGAAGTTGCAATATCTTTTCTTCCAATATTGAGAAGTAGCCATATATCCGAGTGAAACAGCTTCTCGAACAAGAAAAAATGTAGTGCGGGGCTTGATTTTGCTAATAGGGAATTGTTTGAATGGTTGTGGTTTGCTATTGGTGGATCTCATGTGAGTGACAGGTTGCCCCGCCCTCGTGCCAGTAATCCCTCTCATCAGAGATGTCGCTGCAGGGGGGAGGGGAAGTTATTTTGATTCACAATTACGAGGCACATGAATTAAAAAAATGATGCACAAATACTGCAAGATTCCATAAGAATAGGAATGGATCATTTTGATTTCATTGTCTTAACTGTTTTAAATATTTGAATCAATTACGACGGACTAACAGTTTCACCTACTGGCCAGAACAGGTAAATCGGGGTGAACTGAATGAATGTTATACCTAGAGCAAATAATATAGAACCCAAGAGGTGACACTCTGATATTTTTTTGGTAACAACCACTAGATGGCGCTCCGGTAGCGCGGCCGCCATTATGGGGTGAAAATACTAACTGGACCATTGAATCCTTCAAACCAAATCAGAAGCGCAATAGAACAGTTTTTTTAAATTAAGTCACCAGTAAATTGTATGGCTCCTACAGTAGCCTAAATGTTGTATTGTCTTATATATGTTTTATTTTACCAGTTGTGGAATCCAACCATTCATCCATCTGAGGTAACGTAGTTAGCCTACTTTAATTGAGTATTTCCATTTTAAGCAACGTTATACATTTAATAGTAAATTAATAATGAATAAATTTAAGATCATCATGTTTGCAGCGAATAATATATTTCAGACCTAGTGGAGTATAGGCTAATAGTAGGTAATAGGTCTGAATTTAAATATATTGTACGTTTTAATGGATCACACTACAAACATAACGATCTTATAATACGATGCATTGCTGTGTCCATTATCGCATAATTCCCACTTTTGGACACTTTTGCTTTAACGGACATTATACAACACTGCAAAATCAAGCTGTTTCAGATATTTCTTGTCCAACATTCCCAATTTTTCTGATGCATGTCCTTAATTTAATTTCATATGTTGGTATTAATTCAGTGTTTCTAAGCCTAAGGCTAATACTAGATTTTAAAGAATTTTAACCCAAACTGACTGGGTTTCTAGAGAGCAAAGGTTTTGTGAAAAAAGGGGAAGACTTAAACGCAAAGTCTGTAAAATTAACTTTTAAAAGGATTTGATGGTCACTAGCAATAGTATTTTATTCAGTGATGTCATCAGTCAGGTTGGATTTCAGCTTTAATGTACTTTTTTTTTTCTTTTTTTCTTTTTTTTAACAAAGCAGCTGATATTGCCATAGAAACTAGTGGACCGACGAGTCATCAAATTCGCATAAACGGAGGGCTGCTTCTGGGCGCCGGTGTTGCAATGGAACGTTCTATTGAGTTTCGCTTCTTGTTACTGTATATTCTTTGCATAGCCTAAAGCCGCGCACACACTTAACGATTGTAAGGCCGATTATGAATGTAAATTGATACTTATGACTGATCGCGCTCAAACGCGTCCAGTCAGAGCCAGTTGCGTTCAGTCTGCGATTGCAGTCGGTGTTCAAATTCTGTGTGTAAGTATATAAATCTGCTTCAGTTGCAGGAAACAATCGCTTGTATGTTGAGCACAGTCTTAGAATGTTTTAGGTAGTCGTTAAATGTGTGCCCGGCTTAAGTGGAAATACAAACCGGAAGACAAGAGAGAACGGGCAGCGCTGAAAAGGGGTGGGGTTGCATAAGGTGTATACGCGTTTTATTTTTTAAAATAAACTTTTTTTTCTAACTTGATGCACCATTTTAAACGCGCGCGAGAGGCTAAAAAAGCAGATCGAGTCAAGAAATGGCCGTCCTTCCGCCTATTTACGCGGGGAAAAAACGCTATGCGTAAACCGGATCTAAGCTGAAAGCATCACCTTTATCACAGACAGACAAAACTAAAGTCATAAAACATGTTATTTGTGAATTAAAACGTGAGAATATAATGATATAGAATACAAAAATATAATGGGCTTTGGACGCTAACGCCACTGGTTCAACACAAAAATGAGCGAGAGAGAATTTACATAGGCTAACAGTTCTGTTTACATCTTGTTCTTATTTTAAATACATAGGTTTTTAAACAGATAAATACATCTGTTCTTATTTTTTAAAACATGTTTCACAATTGCTTCAAAGGTAAAACGATTTTATATAATTTTGAATGTAATTAAATTATTTTTTCTTTAAGCCCCAGCAGCATATGGCTTCCTTACAGTCTTGAATTAGTGTCTTAGGAAACTATAACTAACCTATTCATTATGTCCCTGTTTCAAACCTATACATTATAGGCCTAGACTGGACATGTGACACCCAAGGGTCCAATTAAAAGCTTTTGTCAGTTTATAGGCATGGTGATAACTACTGATGATAGATGAGTATAATCAAATAGGGAAGATAGGAGTTTAAAAGGATGTTTTCTAAGGCACAAAGCCAAAGCCGGTCATCGGTGATATAGAAGTGACAGCTGAACTGGCGGACAGTTTTGTTGTTTAAAAATGGTCAAATGCAATGTTAACTAGAGTATGTTGCACTGTTGACTGGATGGATAATGGCAGGGTTAAAGCATAAGGTTTCTGTACAAGAAAGACATGAAAAACACATAAACAGGACTGAGAATTAAATTATATTTAAATTAGAGTTCCTAGCCAACATTTGCTAATAGGTGTCACTATTGTATATACATTTTTATTACAGTAAAGTTTTATATATTTTTATGTTATATATTATATTTTTATTTGTATAGAATATTTTTGTCAATGATGTGCTGATTCAGAATGAGTTATTTCATAATGAAATTAAGTGACAATATAGATGTTGCCCTTTGGTCAGAGTAATGAGGGACGTGAACTCATAACCTCCTGAGAGATGTTATTTAAAATTGTTTTGGTACATAATGTGCGTGAGAGCTATTGCTAACCTTCTAATTTTGTATCTAAATCATTTTCTGGAAGATATGATAAGCTTAGATTGCATCTGTTTTATGTCAGAGGTATGTATTTTTGACAATTGTTAGGAAAACATTCGTCATGGAGCCATGGGATACTATTTTCTACATTTGTACATGGGAATTAATCTTTTTAAGTGTTCTCATATAAGCATACTGTCTCCCACCAAGTTCTGTCTCATACATTCATAAGATGGGTTAAAAACAATCCAAGTTGGGTTGAAAATGGACAAACCCAGCAGCTGAGTTAAATGTTTACCTAATGTGCTGGGCAGTTTTATTTAACCCAACTATAAATTACTATATGGATCAATTATTATTCATTAAACATATTAATAAATGTTAATTTCCAACATACTTTGGGTTGATTAAGCAAGCAATATACAGTCATTTTTAAACAATAGCTGGGTTAAATAAAACTACCCAGCAGGTTGGGTAAACATTTAACCTAACCACTGGGTTAAAACAACCCAATTGCTGGGTTTGTCCATTTTCAACCCAACCTGGGTTGTTTTTAACCCAGCATTTTTTAGGGTTTACATCAATAAGTTGGGTTAAATATGGACAAACCCAGTGGTTGGGTTAAATGTTAGACCAACCTGCTGGGTAGTTTTATTTAACCCAACTATTGTTTAAAAATTACTATATGTCTGGCTTAAAATGCACCAAAAATAGGTTGGAAATTAAAAATCAGGCACATAATTACTAGAGGAAATAATAAACATCAAAAGGTGAACATTTATTAATAAGCAATTTAATAAATGTTTATTTATTAAATATTAAATGTTCATTTCCAACCTATTTTGGGTTCATTTTAAGCTATAGTCATTTTTAAACCACCCAGCAGTTTGGTCAAACATTAAACCCAACCGCATGGGTCAAAACAAACCAGTTGCTGGGTTTGTCCATTTTTAACCCAACTTCTGTTATTTTTAACCCAGCATTTTTTAAAGTGTAGTATTAGTCTCATAGTATTTTTTATTTGTGCAATTTTTTTTTTTTACATAATGATGGGTAAGAATGCTAATTTTAGGGAAAAGTGTGAGTTTGTACAGTATTTATACATGTGCACATGTGTGGTCATACCCTTATTTTGAAGATAAAAGTTTTATACTACCAGATTCTCCTTCGAGCCATGAGTTGGGAATAAGGAAAGGTATGTTATAGGCTTGCATTGCACCTTGGCTGCCTATAAAACTGCTGCAAAAACAACACGTTTATAACATTTTGAATGTGAGCCAGATGTGAGCCAAAGAAGTGTTGTGGGCCATTTTCTCAATGTATTTCTCAGCCTTCAACTCCGTTGAGATATTAATACCAACCTGAGTCAAACTTGAAGTATATAATAGAATAATTTTTCCTGTGCAAAACCCAAGAGGATGTACTGCTCAAGTTGGATGCATGTTTGTTTCTCCTTAAACTTTATTCTGAAAATGTGTTCCTTTGACAACCACAATAAAACTTTGCTTGGACATGTTCAGACATTCATAAATGTTTAAATAATGCAGTATCCTTACTTGAACAAAGAGAATTACACACTCTTTCATTTATCTGCACATTTTAATGTTTATGCACAATGATAATTTATATATGTAGAAAGTAATATAATAAGTTTTGGATGATTATATGCAAATATTCTATACATGCAATAAAGTAAAACATTGGCATTAAAAGCATAAGCATAAATATTGGCAAAATACTGTGATACATTGAAAACAAGGGTAAATGATGCATAATATTCATAATATATTACAATACATTCAGAATATATTATCAAAAAAGTTAAAAAGCATATTTACTTTTGGTTTCTTCATGTGGCATCCTGTCAAACCAAAAACATATTTAACAGATATTTCCAAAAATGGAAACAAATATATATATATATATATATATAACAAAATATACATTACCCTGTGTATGTATGCATGTATGTGTGTGTGTGTATAATATATATATATATATATATATATATATATATATATATATATATATATATAAACACATATGTGTTTAAATGGCCATGTGTTATTAATTACTAAATTTATTTTAACAATTAGTAACACATTTGGTTATTTAAACCATGGCAGTGTTGGCTATCAGCATCAAATAAATCAACTGTTTTCAAACAAATTAACAACCACATTCCTTATTCATGTGTCATTTAGCAACAGTTGCACAAAAATCCTCAACTATTTGGTCCAAGCTGGATGCCATGACAACCATGACATCATCCAGAAGTCCACAATCAATTTGACAGCACTTGTACAGGAGGGCAGAAATTGCATAATCATCCTTACAACACGGCCCTTCCATTGCATGGAAATCAACCACGTCTACTTTGCTTTTGTGCTGAAAAAATTAGTCTTTCACTTGCCACTTATCATGCCTCAGTCTGCTCATGTATTTTTCTTAATGGCACAGAATCAAAGGCAATCTCACATGCTCGTACTTTGAATTGCACTACAAAAAAGTGGTGCTGAAAGCAAGGATTGTCTTTTTACAAAAATGGGAATGTATTGCAACACAAACCCTCTAATTGTTTAAAACAAAGACGTATTAAGCTTGTACGTTAGTGTCGTGCAGGACGTACCCCCTCGGTGTCTCTGTCACAGTGTGTCGGTGAGCTCTTGTGGGGACAGAGGAGGGCGTGGAAATGCCGTCGAAAGGTTTCTGACAGACACGCATACAGTATTGGATTGGCGCAGCTCCACGAATACGACAGCAGCACCACAAACTCAAAGCCACGAGTGAAATCCAACGCCAAATCCGTCCGGTGCAGAGAGCAAAAGTTGAAGACGTAGAACGGCAGCCAGCAGACGCCAAACACCAACACAACGGCCACCACCATCTTGGTTACCTGTTTCTCCAGCCGGTGACTCTCCAGTGAAGAAGTGGTGTTTCTCAGAGTCACCAACAGCGCTGTGTAAAACACAATCATTACGGTGAAGGGCAAGGCAAAGCCCAATACAAACGTGTAGCTGAGAAAGGTCAACCACCAGGTGTCAGATGCAACATGGGGGGTCAACGGTGCACAAACCATAGTTGGCGGAAAAGTGAATAGCCATGGGAAGAACAGGAAATAGAGAAATAAACCACATTAATGCAGCAATGATCTTTGCCCGACGCGGCGTCCGCCAACGAGCGAAGCGCAAAGGGTCTACAAGCGCCATATAGCGGTCAACGCTCATCACCGTCAGGCAGAACACGCTTGTGAATTGATTGATGCCATCCAGAACCATAACCAGCTTACATACGGCATCTCCGAAGATCCATTGGTCTTGGAAGTTTTGGATAGCAATAAACGGGAGTCCTACCATGAAAAGTCCATCAGCCAAAGCCAAGTTGAAAATGTAGACGGTGGTCGCCGAAGACATTTTGTCCAGCTTCAGAATGGTGATGATGACCAGCGAGTTCCCGGCCAATCCCACAATGCACACTGCCAGGTACATTACGGCCATGGTGATGCTGAAAGCATCAAAGTCCTCCTGGATGTAAACATTGTTTATCGCAGCGCCATCCAGGTCTAAAACCGAAACATTGTCATAAACCATTCCCAAAGGTACCGCGGTTTCCATTTCTGGTCAAAAATGGTTTGTAGTCCTTGCTGGTAAAGTTCAAACGTAAATCAGGAAATTTGTTCTTGATCTCCACAAGTTTATTTTCCCATCTTAATAACATAAAAAAACGTAAAAACATATTTCACCCCAAAGAACTGGCACTCAAAGTGCTGGTCTCCAAACTGTAATGGGTGTTAGACCCTCCTAGGGAGATCTTATATCCCAAAGTTTGTGTGTGTGTGTGTGTGTGTAAGTCATCCGTCGACTCCGATAAGCTGCGCCGTCTCGTTCCAATCCGCTGTTATGAGGTTTCCAGGGTGCCATCTGTTACAATACTTTTGTTTTCATAACTAAACACTCTTGTCAGAAGGTCCATCCAGCCTCTTTCTTTCACACTCCCTTGTTCACTCCCTCTCATTTTCCTCCTTCACTCCACCCCTCTGTTTCCTCCCTTTCCTCGCAGTTCAGTGGGGGGTCAATCTGAGCCGATCATCCCCCAACTTCCCCTCTGGGCCACCCACTTTACAAATACGTCCCCAACGGATGACTGATGAATCTGGTCTGTCTCCCTCTGCTTGTTTGAGTATGCTGCGTTCCCCCCTTCAGTGTTTATGTTTCTCGCTGATTGTCTTTGTTTGTTGATCAGTGAATCATTTATCACACGCACAAGGCCTCAGTGGGTGGAAGCGGTTGCAGATAAAAGGGCAAGAGTAATGAGTGATCACCTTAGTCCTGTTCCTCCTCTGACACGCATAGTTGGAATGCCGCAATTCTCACAGTGAACTTCCCAAGAGATGCAGGAAAACAGTAACTGAGGGAGGTAATGATTATATATACTCACCTCACTGACAAGCACTGTTTAAGTAGACATATGTCATTATGCAATATGCGAATGGTTTTGGAGGTCACTCTACTCCCAATTCCATGAAATCATTCTTAGAATTTGGAACTTTCCATTGGCATGTTACTGTTAACCTTGAAATGCCTCTGCAGGCTGAGCTTATATGTAGAGGTTTAAGGGGCCTCGAGTGACTTTGGGTTGCTGAAGACAGGTATCCAGTCCTCTCCAATAAATCTACATGGCCAGCGTTTGGTTTCACTGTTCTGGGCATGAGTTTTCTTGCATCTCTTAACTAGGAACATACCGGTTTTACAAATACCACGCTGTAATTTCTAAGAACTGTAACTGTGTGTGGAAAGATGAACTAGTACATGATTGAAAATGTTCTGAAACCTTTCATTCAAAAAACTTCTGTGCATCTCATACCTGTATTTGTCTTTTGTGCTTTTGTTGGGTAAAAAGTTGGGTTGAAAATGGACAAACCCAGTGATTGGGTAGTTTCAACCCAGCGGTTGGGTTAAATGTTTGCACAACCTGCTGGGTAGTTTTATTTAACTCAACTATTGTTTAAAAATTACACTGTAAAAAAAATCCTGTTGTTTCTACGGAAAAATACCGGCAGCTGTGGTTACCAGAACAATACTGTAAAAATGACATCAAACCATAAACATACTTACGGAGTTACATGTGAATTTTACATTTTAAATATGTATATTTAACATTGGATTTCAGTACATTGTAAAAAAATCCCAGTAAAATTTACGGTAAAATAACATATTTCATTAACTGATATAATGTTAATTTACCAACCTAATGAAGTACTAATATCTGTTTTGTATCTTTATAATACGCTGACAGTCACCAAACACAGTGGTGATAAGAGTCACATGATGAATCAAAGTTCATCACAAGCAGCTTTTCCACAAGCTGAGGAGGACAATACTAATATATAGAAGGAGCACACAGTGTCATTCACACACACACTAAACACCATCATGGTAACATGCATGAAATTTTAAAAATGCAATAAACATTAATTTAACAACATTAGATGTAACATAAAACCCTAATGTACATAACTGATTAGAAAAAAATGAGAAAAACTAAGAAGAAACAGAGTTATTTCAACAAAAATATATCAAATGTGAAGTGTTGTGAATGAAATGAATTGTTATTTTTCACTTTCAAAAACTGTGAATTTAACGGTATTTTACCGTAAAATTACATTAAATGTACCGTTAGATCTATTACAGTTATTCACCGTATATAGTACGGAAACTTTCTGTAAACCAATTAACAGTTTTTCACCGCAGCATTTTTACAGTCTTTTACTGTTAAAATCACGGTAATTTTTTACAGTGTACTGTATTGCTTGCTTAAAATGAACCCAAATATGTTGGAAATTAACATTTATTAATGTTTAATAACTGAACATTCATTAATAAGTTTATTGTTTAATTATTATTCAATAAACATTTAATAAATTGCTTATTAATAAAAAGTTCACTTTTTGATTATTATTGCTGCCTCTAGTAATTATGTGTCTATTATGTGTTTTAATTTCCAACATTTTTGGGTTCATTTTAAGCAGTAAATACAGTAATTTTTAAACAATAGTTGAGTTAAATAAAACTACCCAGCATGTTGGGCAAACATTTAACCCAACCGCTGGGTTTGTCCATTATCAACCCAATTTGGGTTGTTTTTAACCCAGCATTTTTTTTTAGAGTGTAGTAAAAATAAGGTATTTATGAAATATGAATGACCTCAGAAGTTCATGATGGTCTTCAGCAGATGCAAGAGTCTTTCAGCCTCTGTCGTTGAAATAGCACTGCATTCGCTTTAGGGGGAGATCTGGGATGGTTGTAAGATCATTTTCTGTTTTAACATCAGTAACTCAGTGGTTGTTTGTGCTAGATGTCTCAAATTTTGATACATGGTAGTCACATTTGTCTACTGCAAAGAAAACTCACTTGCATAATCACAGATAACTGGGGATAGATGTAACACTGAGAAGTAATTTGCTGAAATAACATCCACACTATCCAATTTTTGCATAAACATCATTGAAGAACAAAGAAAAAAACAACATGAACAATTTAAACTGACAAGAATCATGTTTTTTTTAGAACTTTAAAGGGGTGGTTGATTATGATTTCACTTTTTTAACTTTAGTTAGTGTGTAATGTTGCTGTTTGAGCATAAACAACACCTGCAAAGTTACTGCACTCAAAGTTCAATGTAAAGGGAGATATTTTCTTTTACAGAAATCACTGTTTAAGGACTACAACAAATGGCTGGTAGGGACTACAACGAGCTTCTTCCTGGGTTAGTGACATTACTAACCCTAAAATTTACATAAGCCCCGCCCCCGAGAACACACAACAAAGGGGGGTGAGGCCATGTTGGGCTGCTTTAGAGAAGAGGAAGAGTTGTTGTAGTAGAGTGTTGTTGTCATGCCGTCATTTTACGCCGAACTGCTTCACAAACGAGGATCAATTCATCACAAAAGATGAACATGATGGCACATGCTAGTGGATGAGTTGAATCAACTCCACAGCAACTACATAAATTGATCCACTAACCATTCAGAAACGTCTAAAAGTTGTAACTTCTTCCTGAGTCTCTCCATCAGTGTCGACTCCGGTTTGAACAATGTAAGGCTGAACATACTGACAATCCTCATTTTGGCTGCGTGAGATTCTCCAGCTTTGTTGTTGTTGAGCTGTTAAAGCTCCGCCCTCTTCTGGAAAGGGGGGCGGGAGCAGAAGCTCATTTGCATTTAAAGGGACACACACAAAAACGACGTGTTTTTGCTCACACCCAAATAGGTGCAAATTTGACAAGCTATAATAAATGATCTGTGAGGTATTTTGAGCTGAAATTCACACACACACACACACACACACACACACTCTGGAGACACCAGAGACTTATATTACATGTTGTGAAAGGGAAATAATGGGTCCCCTTTAAATGAAGTGCAAAACAATTGCTGCACAAAGGGGTTAGTTGTAACATTTTTAATAATCTGTTCTAACTATCCCCACCCCAAACAGTTGTAATTGCTAAGTTTGAAGCATAAATACAAAGCATCAAATTAAGCTACTTCAGGTCATGTAAGTTAAATAATTGTTTGTACAATTTAATGATTGCTATGCATAAAATAATCTTTACTTTATTACCTGAAAATCATTTTTTTGGTCATAAAATCTACAAATTTGCTCACACATGCAATTTCTTCTGTGAGCTCAAAAAGAAGATGGGAGTATGATATTTATGATGCTACTAAAGCTATTTTCTGAGCTGTCAAACTTACAGTGTTACATCAAACATCAGGTTACAGTCCCCCATCATAACTTGATTGTTTTAACTGTTATCAAATTAACGATAGGATATGTCCAATAGTTTGATTCATGCATTATGACAGCTGTTGCACTCACTCCGAACTTATGCATGTAGATGATTTACTGCATTATAACATGAATAAATAATGCAGAGATTGTACAATAATTTTAAACTCAAATTGAGCTTAGCATTATGTGAATGATAATAGTATTTTAATGCAGTATTTTAAAGGCAACATTTGTGTGTTCTTTTTTATTTGCTCTATTATTTCTGTTTTTCAGTGTTACTGAATTTACTCCCCTTTCATCTTTCATCTCTGTTCTTTATGTCAAAATAATAATAAAAAAAATAAATAAAACATAGTCAATGCTCCAAGACATTTTAATATTTCAAAAAACCTCAAAACTCTGATTAACTGAACAGACCTTCTTAAAGATGAACATGAGAAGTTCATATGGGAAATGAATCACTGTCATGGAAGAAACACAAATCTGCTCTCCATAAAAGAAAAGAAACAAAGCAAATATAATGAGAAGCAGATACAAGTGCTTTTCTAAGAAAGCTGACATTATCAAGCAAGAAATTAGATCAAATAAATGAGAACAGAGATGAAAGATAAAAGGAGAGTAATAACTCTGAGGAGCAAATATAAAGGATCTAATTAAAGCGCACACATGACAAAAATTAAAAGATAAAGGAATAGCGATAAGAGATTTTTGATTGTGCTGCAATATATGTAAAAAATACATTTTATAATTATATCATTGATGGGATTGGAAAATGATTTGAATTTTCTCTAAATATAGCCTATTTTTTTCTAAATTCTTCCAGAACAATCTTGCATGGAGGCAAAGGTGAACTGAAATATATATATATATATATATATATATATATATATATATATTTTTTTTTTTTAACCCACGAGTTCACACCTACAGATGATTATTTTTAAAACTTGTTTAGCCAACATGTGAAATCCTAAGGGTGATTGGGACATAAGGTCAAATGGAACAGTATAAATATATAGAGTTTATTTTCTCATCTGATGAGTGAAAAAAAAAAAAAAAAAAAAAAAAAAAATATATATATATATATTTGCTGACCCTATAGCTGTGACCACATAATTAAAAGGGATGCCCTCATTGGTCTAACATCATGTATGTGGCGGGGCACAAACAGAATGACTGTGAAATGCATGAACTGAGGAAAATGACATAAGCTTTTGGTAGCTTTAATAATAAGGTCCTAAAATTGTCATAACTACTATATTGTACAAACATTTGATAGAAACATGAATATGATGCACTACTGCTACAAAATCAGTAAAATAAATTGTTAATATAATGTTTCTATTTTCAGAATTAGGTTGTTTTTATTTTGTCCCATCCAGCCAAGCACAATTTGGGTGGATGGGACAGTATAATTTTGGGTGATTGGGACAGTGCTTAAATGCTTTGCTAATTAAGAAAATTATAGCCTTGCAATAGAGAACCATTGTATGCACTATATGCTCGAAATCAGTGTTCCCAACCATGTGCATGCCCTAATCAACCACTAAAATATTCATGAACTAGCTAGATTTTACTAAAGTAAAACAACCAAATTCTGAAAATAAAAACATTATAGTTTAAACTCATATTTACGGAAGAGGATTGGGGCCAAGTATAATAAAAAAATAAACCATCTCGAGATTAAAGTTGTTAAATTTCGAGAAAAAACTCGTTAAATTTCGAGAAAAAAGTCGAGATAAAATGTTGAGAATAAACTCGTTAAATTTCGAGAAAAAAGTCGAGATAAAATGTTGAGAATAAAGTCATTAAATTATGAGAAAAAAGTCGTTAAATTACGAGAACAAATTTGTTAAATTACGAATTTGTTCTCATAATTTAACGACTTTTTCCTCGTAATTTAATGACTTTATTCTCATAATTTAATGAGTTTATTCTCAACATTTATTTTGACTTTTTTCTCGAAATTTAACGACATTTTTCTCAAATTTAACGAATTTGTACTCGTAATTTTTTTTCTCGTAATTTAATGACTTTATTCTTAACATTTTATCTTGACTTTTTTCTCGAAATTTAATGAGTTTTTTTCGAATTTTAACAACTTAATCTCGAGATGGTTTTATTTTTTTATTATTGCATGGCCCTAATCCTCTTCCGTACATATTTTTTTTTATTTTACTGATTGCAATCATTTTTACTGTTGCAGTAATGAAAGGTTTGTGCAGGTTAAATTTGTTGTCAAACAGTTTGGTGATGGGCCCACCCAACATCTCATCCAAATGTTACCCCCCCAAAGAAAAAAAAAAGGATTTGGATCAGTTTACTTTTTCTTTTTCCTTTTTTTTAATGAATTTTGGACCAATAGCATTTTTTTTTTTACTTGTTTACTTGATTTTTAAACATTTTCACTGACTTTTGGACTTCAAGCCTTCTTTTGTGGATGGATTTATAAACTGAGAAATAAAGTTGAACAAACATAAACATGGACTCCCAGGTGAAAAAAAAAGTACACTTCTATAATGTACTTAAAGTGCTCTATTTTCTCGCACTAATTTTGTGCTTAATATACTAAAAATTCTTCTTTAGTACTTCTTAAGATCATCTTAAGAACATCTAAGTGTACTCAACTGTGCTATTTTGAGACACCATGAAATATGAAGTAAAATGTACTTTTAATATACTATCTCTGTATTTAAAAATGTATTTAGATACCACTTGTAGTACACTATGGGTTCAAATGTACTATAAATAGTATCTAAATACATTTTTTTTTTTAATTGCAGAGATAGTATATTAAAAGTACATTTTAGTTCATATTTCATGGTGTCTTAGAATAGCACAGTTGAGTACACTTAGATGTTCTTAAGATGATCTAAAGAAGTACTAAAGAAGAATTTTTAGTATATTAAGTACAAAATTAGTGCACGAAAAATAGAGCACTTTAAGTACATTATAGAAATGTACTTTTTTCCCACCTGGGCTCTTAATAATGATGAACAGAAAAGGAAATGTTGCATATAAAATTATATCAAAGTATGAACTAACATGTGCAATACAGTAAATATGCTTACACTACCCTAAATCAATGGAAATATGTGCTGTCCCAATCAGCCAAATGTTACTTCAAAAAAATATTTTGCGCAGTTTACAGAAAAGTGTATGTCACAGATCCTTGCATACCATTCTTTCCTCCTCAAATGGATAGTTATTATCTTCAGTATTACAGAACTGCATCATGTGATGAGATGATGTTTTTCATTTATGACAAGAAACCTTGCTTGCACAAGGCGGAAATTCAAAGTCTGTCCCAATCACCCTTAATTCAAACATCATCCGATAACCTGTTGCAACGCAGCAGACGTGGACACTTTAAAACACCGTTGCGTGTGAATCACCCAATAGGAGCTCGAGAGGGGCGGGACTTATGCCGTAACACAGACACGTGTACAGGAAAGCAGGAAGTGAAGCGGCTCAGTTGGTGCCTGTAAACAGTAAGTACAATTCAATAGTAAGTAGGTAAAAATGTTAAAGAATGAATGAAATGTGTTATAAATGCGTTTGTTCTGTTTTTGAGACGTTTAAATGCAACATAAGTTTACTATGTTTGCTCTGAAATGTACTATGTTCATCATCAAACAGCACTTTATCGTGTCATGAGAGTGTTTTAACAGTTATTAAATATAATATCAGTTTGGAAGAAACGCTGGTGTTGATTAATATGATTGATTTGTGCGTGATGACAGGTGTTGCACTTATTCAGAAATATCTGACACTAGTCTAAAATATGTTCTATTTATTTTGTAATTATAAATCTGCAATTAATACACTGAGCTTGTCATTACATGAATGCTAATTCTACATGCAAATAAACACAAGCTTTTAAAATGGGCTTGTTTAAGCATCACTGTTTGCAGGAATCCTGGATCAACAGGATTTGGTCCACACCCACCTGTGTGATGAATAAACTGCATCTTGCATGTCTCCTTTCTGTTTTTCGTCAGCACAGGCGTCATGCTTCCAGGCTTCAGTCCTGTGGTTCAGGCCCTGCTGGGGACCCTGTTCACCTGGGGTCTCACTGCAGCTGGAGCCGCGCTGGTCTTCGTCTTCTCCAGCAGACAGGTGAGCAGATCCCATCAGCTGGGTTACTTCAGACAGGTTTTGGAATATAATATCGAGCAGGGGTGTCCAAACTCGGTCATGGAGGCTATTTTTTCATAGGGGTCAGCAACCAGAAATCTTCATTATTTCAACATAAAAATGAGTCTGATTATAATGTACTGGACTGTGCCTACAACACAACTTAAAGGGTTATTTCACCCAAAAATGAAAATTCTGTCATTAATTACTCTCCCTCATGTCGTTCCACACCCGTAAGACCTTCATTCATCTTCAGAACACATATTAAGATATTTTTGATGAAATCCGATGGCTCAGTGAGGCCTGCATAGGGAGCAATGACATTTTCTCTCTCAAGATCCATTAATGTACTAAAAACATATTTAAATCGGTTCATGTGCGTACAGTGGTTCAATATTAATATTATAAAGCCACGAGAATATTTTGGTGCGGCAAAAAAAAACAAAAAAAAAAACGGCTGATGACCGATTTCAAAACACTGCTTAATGAAGCTTCAGAGCGTAATGAATCAGCATATCGAATCATGATTCGGATCGTGTGTCAAACTGCTGAAATCATGTGACTTTGGCGCTCCGAACCGCTGATTCGACACACTGATTCATAACGCTCCGAAGCTTCCTGAAGCAGTGTTTTGAAATCGGCCATCACTATATAAGTCGTTATTTTGGTTTTTTTTGGCGCAAGAAAAATATTCTCGTGGCTTTATAATATTAATATTGAACCACTGTACTCACATGAACTGATTTAAATATGTTTTTAGTACATTAATGGATCTTGAGAGAGGAAATGTCATGCTGGCTATGCAGGCCTCACTGAGCCATCGGATTTCAACAAAAATATCTTAATTTGTGTTCTGAAGATGAACGAAGGTCTTACGGGTGTGGAACGACATGAGGGAGAGTAATAAATGACATTATTTTCATTTTTGGGTGAACTAACCCTTTAATAAAGGGGCTAAATTTCTGGTTCTCAAAACCCCCAATAGCTTGTTCTCCATGTATGAGACATGCAAAGATTATTCAACCTTCATTGAATTTGATTTGGTTTTAGTTTATTTGCACAAATATAAAATATATACAATAAAAAACAAAAGTACAATCCATATACTGTGCAGGGAGAGGCAAAAAACACCTAAACAACAACAAAAAAACTAAATGGGAAATTAAAGAAAGGGAAAAAAATAAATAAATTATAAATGTATAAATTTATGTAACTGCAACAAGTTAATTGCAGCATGTGTATGTGTAATAATATAATAATAATAATAATAATAATAATAATAATAATATAATATTATTTATTATTTATTATTATTATTTACTCCAAAAACAAACCATATAGAGTGCATGAAACATCAATAAACAAAAAAGCACAATTACAAAGCAGCAATAAAATGATTCTTTATACATCTTTTGTAACATTTTAAAGAAGAACATTTTTCTGCTAGATGGGATAAACCCTTTCATAATTTAATACCCCTAAATCATATAGAGTATTGACCTCTACAAGTGAGAATTTTAGGAAGATTAAGTGACAGTGAACCTGTGAATTTACTTTAAAATACATCTTAAATTGCTCTGGAATGTTATCTTCACCTGAATATATCTAATAAATAAAGACACCGATTTGAGAAATGTTAATATCATAAACAGTAAGAACCTGAAGTTTCTGAAATAGAGAAGCAGATGAAGTATATGCATTTGATCGGGTTGCAATCCTAACAAAACGTTTCTGAAGGATAAAGATTTTTTGAAGAGTAATAGGAAAAGTGCTCACCCAAACATAATTTTATGTATAATTAATGAACAATTCCGAGTTTGTCTGTTTCAAAAACGAACTGAAAAATTAAACACTAACTGTTTAACTTTCAATATTGTCAAAATAAATAATTGCAACAGTAGGAAAAATTAATTGACAATTAATATTAAACTTTCCTTTTAAATTGATATAAATATAATGCATGCATCGATATATATATATATAATGTTTTTAATGTATTCATTTGAGCTCTTTGTGAATCTGAATTGTGCGGCTCTCTCGCGAGAAGTGAATCAAACTGACGCTCTCCTTGTTCCGTGTGATTGGCTGTTTGCTGCACGTGTCACACTTTCAGGTGCACGTGCTTTGCAA
The DNA here is from genome assembly GCA_028476615.1 of Culter alburnus. Lineage (NCBI taxonomy): Eukaryota > Metazoa > Chordata > Actinopteri > Cypriniformes > Xenocyprididae > Culter > Culter alburnus. Next base: position 1,331,680 of record JAOTNS010003244.1, on the reverse strand, counting down.
ACTCTGGATTAAACCTGAGTTGACAGAGAAAGTTTATACCGAGTGTTGTGCAACATCTGATCCTGATCTTAACCAGTTTGGATTTATCTGGATTTGTCAGCTCTAAACATACTCTGAAACTCAGAGTTTGTGAAACAGGCCAGTGGTCATTTGGTACAACCGCTGTAAAACATGGAAAATGTTGAAATATTTGAAAAACTTGTACTAAATATAAAATGTTTGATTGCTAGCTATAGATATCAGCCTGTTGGCATTGTTAGAAAATATCGTCATTCGTTAAAACTGAAATTTTGTTTAAACAGAATGACTTTTTTGGTGACTAATTTTGTCCATCTTGTAAAAAATTTCAAAAGCAGTGTTAATTGATTTTAAAAACCACATAATCTCATTGTTAACACTTAATAAAACTTCTAAAATTAATTATATCGCCATTATGTTTTTTTAAATTCTTTTAAAAACCTTATTCGTCAGTGACCCAAATATTAGTTGAAAAACTTGAACTAAACAAAAATGAGAAATGTTGCCTTGGCAATAAACTGAAATAAGTTCAAGATGAAGCACTAAAATTATAAACTGAAATAAAAAATAAATTAAATCTAAATAGCAATTAAAAAATACAATAAAAAAATTGCAAAAGCATGTAACGAAATGACTAAAAATGAAACTAAAATTAACATGAAATTTTTTTTAATTCAAAATATTAATAATAAAATTGATCTAAGAATTTGTCTCATATTTGATGAAGTTTGCATTACTGATTCTGTTATTTTCTGGTTTATTACTGTGGAGCTGTTATTGTATAAAGCGCTATAGTGAAAAATAAATGATGATACAGTTTTTATTTTTAGGGTGAGTCAAAGCATTGAATCAAACATTGCTAGTGTGATTATTTGAGTTTTCTTTTAAATAAATATTGTAATTTTAACAGTATATGACAGTAAGTTCCCTTGCTTTAAAACTAATATTTCTAACGGGACATTTTAATGTAATTTTACAGGAAACTACTGTTAAATATACAGTTTTTAGAAGTGTAAAACCATAAATTAACACACCCAGAATTCTGTGTGACACTTCGCATTTGATGTTTTTTCATTTAAGTAATTACTTTCTTGTCAGTTATGTACATTAGGCTTTTATGGTTCATCTTTTGTCATTAAATGGTTGTTTATTGCATTATTTAAGTGGTGTGTGTGTGTGTGTGTGTGTGTGTGTGTGTGTGTGTATGACACGGTGTGCATCTTCTATATATTAGTGCAAATCATATTTAATATTTCACTAGGTTGGAATATTATCAGTTTAAATTCATGCTACCATATTTTTTACGATAAAGTTCTTTAGGCCTACTGTAAATTTTATGCTTTTTTTTATACAATGTATCTTTTTTCTTTCATCCTCACAGAAGCGGATCTTGGACGGCAGTCTGGGATTTGCAGCAGGGGTAAGAGACCCGTAACCCCTATTTTTTACTTTCATACTTTACTTTATGCGTCCATCATTTCTTCACCTATTTGCCATAAATTCTTTTGGGGTCACCATCACATCTCTCTCTCATTTTCTTTTCGCAGTGAAATAGATATTTGAAATTCATTGGATAAGGGCAGGCAGGGGCACGTTTTGTGCTTTGTTGTTCTCTAGTACTCAGGAAAACTGTCAGTAAGGGTTAGAAAAGAATAGACGTTATTTATCTGTGACCTAGAGTTAATTACACTGTCTCATTTTGATTATCCTGAATATCTAATGCAGCATCAGGTTTGCAGAACTCTTATTTCACAATTCATCTTTTGTGCTCGCCTGAAGGGCCGTGAAAAATTGTCTAGTGTTGAAAATGAAAAATATAATTTCCATGACATTAAATATGCATGTTTTTAGATTGGAATTTAAAATCCAGCGAACTAATAAAGGGTAATAAAGGGTATACATGTTTATTTTCTGCCTCCATGTTTAAGAATTTGAGTTATTGCAAATTGTTACATACTGAGAACTTGTATAATGATGATCAGACTTTAGTTTAAGTGCAGTTTGTGTTTTTTTTCTCTTATTAAATCAGAGATTGAGATCATTTCAACCTTTAAATATGATTGTACTTGATGACAGTCTGTCTTTTAAATTATATTTTGATCTGCAAAACTGGAGACAAAATTATTGTAGGAAATTATTATTTTGATCATTAAATTGATCAAAAGTGACATTGTTCTTTCCATCCATCCATCCATCCACCCATCAATCTATCCTTCTTTCGTTCTATGTACCTTCCTTCCTTCCTTCTTTCTTTCGTTCTATGTACCATCCATCCATCCATCTATCCATCTTTCATTCTGTTCCATCCATCCATCCATCCATCCATCTATGTACCTTCCTTCCTTCCTTCTTTCTTTCGTTCTATGTACCATCCTTCTCCATCCCTCCATCCATCTTTCATTCTATGTACCATCCATCCATCCATCTTCATTCTATGTTCCATCATCCATCCATCCATCATCCATCTTTCATTTTCCATCCATCCCATCCATCATCCTTCATTCTATGTTCCTTCCATCCATCCATCCATCCATCTTTCATTCTATGTACCATCCATCCATCCATCCTTCTTTCGTTCTATGTAATCCTTCATTCCTTCCCTTCCTTCTTCCTCTTTCTTTCTTCGTTCTCATCCATCCATCCATCATTCTTTGTACCATCCATCCATCCATCCATCCATCTTCATCTATGTTCCATCCATCATCATCCATCCATTTCATTCTATGTATCATCCATCCATCCATCCATCTTTCATTCTATGTTCCTATCCATCCATCCATCCATCCATCCTCCATCCATCTTCCGTCCATTCATCATCTGTCATTCTTGTACCATCCATCCATCCATCGTCCATGTCCATCCGCCATCCATCCATCCATCTTTCGTTCTATGTACCTTCCTTCCTTCCTTCCTTCCTTCCTTCCTTCTTTCGTTCTATGTACCATCCATCCATCCATCCATCCATCATTCTTTGTGACTGAGAAAGTCAGTTACAGCACGACAGACTCCATCATCATCATCATCATCATCATCCTCTTCTGGAGACTGCTGTTGTCCTTATGGATCATCCTTTAGTTTTGTGGTCTTGCTTTGCTTCAAGCAACTGTTCCTGTTACATATACCACAGCATCTGGCATCATGACATTGCCAACAGCAAATATTCCTGAGAAAGTCATTCTCTCTCATTCTATAGCAAAGAAATAGGAGGGTGATGGCATCTGGACAGGCTGTTAGGGACTTTAAGAAATGCTGAGGGGCTGTTAGTCTGATTTGTGTGGTCAATTACAACCCTGGGGGGTGGGAGATGTTTTCAACAATAGTCGTCACCAGAAATAAATGTGTTTAGAGGAAGCATTTGTTCGGTCTTGTCTTTGTTTTCCACTGAAGATTAATGGCTGTAATTTCTGGAAGTTGCAGTCTGTGTGTGTGTGTGTGTGTGTGTGTGTGTGTGTGTCAGTGCTTTCGCTTTTTTGTGAGACAGAAAGTGAAGTGACAATAAGTAATTAGGGATCATGATGCAAAGCAGTCCAGACTGGAACCTGAACCTACTGCTGTGCCACAACACTGACACAAGAGTCGACTTTTAAAAGCAGCAAAATGACGACCAATGTTGCAAACTTCATCAAGATTAATATATATATAATATATATATATATATAATATATAATATATATATATAATATAATATACTAGTGGTGGGCCGTTATCGGCGTTAACGTGCTGCGTTAACGTGAGACTCTTATTGGGCGATAAAAAAAATATCGCCGTTAATTTATTCTCAAAGTTAGGTTGGGAGCTGGGTCTATACTACGCAAGCTATGATGACTTTCACCTTAGCCGAACTGACCCTTCACAAAGACCCGCCCCCCTTAGTTACTGTTGCTTTGTCTGACAAGCTGCGGCGCTGTCACTCCATACACAGTGATAAATGCATCACGGAGCAAAGAGGACACTGACAACACGTCGACAGACAAGACAATAAAACCCGTTTTCTTTAATGTGTTGTGACCATGGTCGTGACAGATTGCTGTAATGCCTCAACTCAAGAGGCTTTAGTCATTTGCTGCGTCCCAATTCACCTACTTATACTACGCCCTAAAAGTATGTACTCTTTCTGTGAACAAAAAGTACTTACTTTTGAGTGTGTAGCAAAAGAGTAGACAAGCTTTGGGACATACTATCACGTCATACAATCGCGTCTTTTCTCTCTGTCGCATCCTGTTACCGTAAACTGGCCTGTCAATCATCTTACATTCTCCACATTTCATTTAGCTAATTTCCTACCGTATCGGAGAGAAATGCAGCACGCTGATCTGCAGTCGCGAGTCTTTCATGTGGAGAACTCTCATATTAATGCATAATGATGCATTTAAAAGTTAATGGCCAATCAGATCTTTATAAAAGTCCACATTGGTATTTGCAGATGAAAAATAACACATATAACATTAAATAAATATTTTCTAACAGTTTGAACTGATTATTAGTCACTCAAACAACCTCTCAGCGTCATTTGTGCATATTCGCCATGTTTTGTAGTTTTTAACACTTTTTACTCGTGTTTGTAGTTCTGAACTGAATCCTCGTACAACGCGCAATGGGTTGTGGGCAATATTAGCCTTTATAGTGTGCACGGATCCACACTTCGAAAATCTACCGGAAATAGTAGACCATCCGGGGACTTTTGGCATACTCTTTTCAACATACTATGCTTTGGGACACACTTATTTTAATCTCACATACTATTTAGGATGGATAGTACGGACATTGGGACGCAGGGACAATTTGGGTATCTCACATATTCTGAATGTCTTTGGCAGAATTCAAATAAGCCATTTTAATCTAGATTAATCTAGATTAATTCCAAAATTAATCTATGCCCACCACTAATATATACACACACACACACTATATATATATATATATATATATATATATATTATATTATATATATAGAATATTATAGAATATATATATATTATATATATATATATATATATATATATATATATATATATATATATATTATATTCTATAAATGTCTTTATAAATAAGTCCTATGGTCTTTTAGAAAGTGTGATTTAGATTTTTTTTTTTTTTTTTTTTTTTACATTTAAACTTTAAAAGTAGAAAGCTGAAGATGTTTGAAAGCAATGCACTGATAATTACTGAATGCTGTGGAAGGCAGTGAAGGCTCTGTGCGAGTGTGTGTGTGTGTGTGTGTGTGTGTGTGTGTGTGTTTAAAATAGCAGACTTCCTGGGGGTTTGTTCCCCAGACAGATTCAGCATTGTGTAGGTCTGTATTATAGGTGTTCACTTTGAAATCGAAAAAGTCGTCTAACCCGGGACAAAGTATAGCCGTAACTTGAAATGCGCCTCCCATGTGTAATCATCAGCACGGCAGCAGCGCATCGAGCACCTCTCAGGGAAGGTGGATAGATTTAATTATACAGGATGTAGAATTTAAGCACGGTCTAGAGCTCTCCATCCCCCTCACTGAGCCCGTTTACAAATCAATACCGGGCTGATGAGTTCAGGGAAGAGCCCGGGATGCTCGTGTGGAACAGCGTGAAGTGTTTCATAAATACTGTGTCTGTTAGAGCTCAGACTGAGAGGAGAGCAAGAATTCAATTACAGTGTAATTGGTAATAAAAACGTTAATGGCCAATTTGGATCTTAAATCTGATTTCAATGACCATTTGTTCATACATTTTCTTTATTCATGCAGTTTAATTGCTGTAATTACGGTTTATATGTCTATATCAGGTAAATTGTTTTTTTTTTTTTCTTCTTCTTTTCTTTCTTCAGCTTAACCTGCACCCCTTGCGATTAACATTTTTAAATAGTTGATGTCACACAAACAAATTATGAAGGATTATTAGATTACATGCTTATATAGTGTGAGTATAGTGCAAAACTGGCAGGGGATTAGTATTCTCCCCTAAAAGTGATTTGGGCAGACCAAACCATAAGTCACAGAGACTTGAAACATTGAGGGATGGTAGTACTCAAACCGTCTACAACGTCACCAAGGCTCGCCCCCATCGGCCTGATGGTGGCGCTACAGTGGTCAAAAGTACGAAATGTTTCATAACTTCCAAACTGTGCATCTCAGACTCAAGTGTCTTATGTCATTGGAATCCTTGGGTCAGGACGAACTAAATGCACATCTCGGATTCGATCGTAACCTTGGTGACATTTTCAGGTATTTTGGATTTTTTTGAAAAACCTACTTTTGCAAACATATATTTCCTTAGTAAATTGCAACACATGCTCATTGGAAAAACGTACCTGTGTTAACATTTTTGCAAAATGCAAAATACATACCAATATCACTGCAGAAATGAACACTAGAGGCAGTCAAACAGCAACCACTTTTAATCTTTTTATGATTACAGGGGCAGATTATGGATTAATAAAGACTTGTATTCAAGTGGCTCCTTGCACAATTATGTTATGACCTCAAAACACTTTTTACCATAGTGCATGATTTGTAAACGAATATATTTTGGAGTTTGCATCACTTACCCAGCTCCAGATGTTCAGTTTTACTGCTGTAACAAGCTTGCTCAGCTGGTACAGAATTGTACTTGCAATGCAAAGAGCTCGGGTACGAATCCCGTGAAAGACGAGTCACGGCAAAAGATCTCAAAGACAAGAGTTAAAAACAAGCTATAATGCTATGGTTATGATTGCGTTTTTATGTCACATTTTGCTTTTGTTAACACTATTGGGTAAGTTTGGGGTTTAGTGTAGGTGTACAATATTAAACATGATGGAGCAAAGCTTTTAGCACCACTCACAAATCCAATGTAATAAAACGTCATATTCACATTCATCTGTTCTGGAAAAACTAAACATGTTTTTAGCACCATTCACTGGACATTTCACTTTAAAACTGTCACAAAACAGCGTATTTTGTGTTTTTTTTCTAATGAGCCTGAGCTGGTAATTTGCCTGTTTTGGCTGTGAATGGTCTTTTCCATCTATGATCTTGGTGGTTACAGGCTAGCTAAATAAAACATAATACCTTTTTACGCATGTGCTTAAAAGCCTTAAAACCCTGTAAACTGCTGCTCACAGCTATATGTTTAATTATAATTGACCTTTGAAAAAAACGAAAAAAAAAAAAAAAAAACAGGTGATTGCCTCATTTCTCATTTAAATTAATAAACAACAATTTGTTTTGTAATTTTAGAAGTTTTAAGAACTGGATGTTCTTTGATTAAATGTAATTTAATAGTTTGTGTTTTTTAGCATTTTAATTTAGATTAACGATAGATTTTGAAAACATATATATATATATTAATATACAGTCAAACCAAATTTTATTCAGACACCTTGAACATTTCATTCATTAATACAGTAATAAAATATGGTAATAAAATATGACAAGATCTAAGAGTTAAACTGTGTCAGAAAAAAATCATCTTAATTATGTCAGATAACACTTAAGCAAAACATGGTCAAAGTGTCTGAATAATTTTTGGTTCCATATTTTTATCAATTTTACTGGTAGTCCACTGTGACTACCAGTATGAAGACTTTTTTTTGGTATAATATGTCACAGTTTACTTTATTTTTGCTATCCTCACTTACATAAATGAACTATAGTGTCCTGCACCCACTAGTAAAAATATATCAAAAATATCAAAAATGTCCGAATAATTTTTGGTTTGATTGTATGCTTGATGGTGTTACTGGGTTTTTATTAGAGATGCACTGATGTATCGGTCGCCGATATTTGATCAATTTACAACCATCGGCATATCGGCTATAGCATGAAAAATGCAGATATAACAAACCGATGCATAATATTTATTTAATTTATACAGTGAAGAATATGGTGTTATTTTACATTTGTTTACTTTATTTCTGTACCTGAAAAACTACTGTTAAACCTACCTAAAAAGCACTGTTTATTTAATATGAATCTTTGCTCTGTTGTATTTATGTTTGCATGCTGAATGTTAAACAGATCCAGTCCAAATTATTTGATGATGCAGCACTAAACTAGCCAGTATAACTTAATGCATGCTTTTTTGAACTTTGCTCATTTGAAACATTGATCAAAACTATCTATTTTAATGATGAAACTTTAAATAAAAGAGCAATAATGGTGTCTGCCAATAATTCTTAAAATCGGTATCGTTGGTGCATCCCTAGTTTTTATGTTTTGATAATGTATCCTTTATGATTGGCTTTATGATGGAAAATATTTGAGCATGTTTCCACTTTGCTCAAAGACACAGTGTGCCTCAATATGGTTGTGTGGATGGTAGTGCAGTGTTGAAATATTTCTGCTGGCATCCCAGAGGTCCAAGATTCAAAAAGAACTGAAAATACTAGAGCGTCAGACAGATTCACACACCGCAGTGAGTCTGTGAAGGCTGTCATTCATGTCACTGTTCTGGCTTCAAACAGAAAGCTTCAGTGTGAGAGGAAACACAGGGTGAGCGGCTCAACTGTGTGCGTGCATGTGCACGGCTGCAGCATACAGCGCATTTTATTGACGATGTGTTAAGATGAGGCTAGAAAGGATCTCCACCTGAGGGTGGGCTAATTAATGAGTTTTCTTCCATTTTGCAACATAGAAAAGAGGATTAAATGTTCCTTCAGCTACAGAAAGATAATTGGGCTTTAGTTGTAGCTTCGTAATTGGACCGCATTACAACAGTGAACTAAAAGTACATCAGAGTGGCTGTGAGTTTATTATAAACACTCTAGGTGTGCTAGATGAGATGTGAAAAGAAAAAGAAGTACTTAAACTACTTTGTTTTATAGATAAGGATAAGTTGTGGTTCAGTGCTTTTTGGACCTTTTTACTTTAGCTTGATATGAAAAATAACAATTCAGTGTTATTTTAGTATTAATAAAACCATTATAGGTTTATATTAATGTTTATTCATATTTTTAATTAGCATTTTATTTTTTTCAGTTTAAATTTTATTTTAAACATTTAATTTTTCATTTTATTTAAATAAGTAGTAATTTAATTATGTGCTTTTGTCATTTTTAGGTACTGTTTAGGTTTAATTTGATTTTTATTTGTATTTCAGTTTTAGTTTTTATTTATTTCCAGGTAATAATTTGGATGCTTCAACTTAAAGTAAATGAAAATTAAAAATGTTGCTTTGGCAACTAAATGAAATAAGTATATCTATGAAGAGTGAGATCAAAGGCTTTATTAGGCTGTATAGTTGAGCCGTAAGACTCAACTAATAGGTTAAAATCAGATCAGAGACAGCATTCCTGTTCATTTGTTAAATTTTATTGAATTTTGATGTTTGAATTAGATTATAGCTATTAGCTACAGCTATTAGATTTATACCAATAACTATAAATTCTGTGTTCAGGTTTTATTGACTTTAATATTAATGCAAAAACTGACACTTCAAATCAACATTTAATTTCAACATTTGAAAGCAGTCTTCGATAATGTCTAAATATATATACAAACGTAAAACAAAATGAAAGCAAGCTATTGTATTGTAAGCATGTAAATTAAACAAGGGCATTTTTGCATTAACTTCTGTTTCTCCAATTCGTTGTTGAAATAATCATTTACACAGTGGCTGTCATAACTTTGTTTTCATGATGGATTTATTTAGACCTTGCATTAACTAACAGGTTAAGTTAAATTAATATAGGCTAATATAGTGCATTTATTTAGCAAAACAGTTCATTTCTCTAGAGAAATAACAAGCTGTGGACACTGAATGGCTTTTCTGAGGTAAATGTAATACTACGTGCACATTGTTTACAAACTGTTTTACTAAAACCTTTCCGCGGTTGAAACACAAAGTTGTACTGTATCTTTCACCATGCCTTCATGTTCATTCATGTTCATTTGTTGAAAGGGATGATCTTTCTGGTACAGTGATCTGTCACGCCACATCAAAAAGCATCAAAACAGCATTTATTGTTTGAATTTTATGATAAAATGGACAGAATTTGAAAGATGGCACTTTGTTTCTTATCAAAAGTAACAAAACACTGAGCTTATTGTGATTATTGGTGGTTAATGCTGGTTAAAATAGGTTAGGCTAAAAAGCATTACTGTGCGCGCCCCCTTCTGGATTGGAGTGTGGAACGCCTATCATTCGTCGTCATACTGCATAAACCGAACCGTTTACGGTTTACCTCATGTCTCAAAGCACAGAAAATTACAATAATAATATACGTAAAGAACTGTACCACCTGACTGCTGCACGTTCATTACAGCGTTGATAGTGTTGCCACTGAAATATATAAATTCGAACCGCTCTGAGTATAATGTCACAGGTTTATATCAGTAGTTATGGTGTGAACGTAGCATAAGCTCATGACTGATATGGTGCTGCAAGGGTATGTAAAAACATATTTCGACAGGCAGGTAGGACATCTTGTTCTGAGGGATATGATTGGATGAACATTTTATGGTCCTATGCCTTCCACAGATGATATAAATACATATAAATACATTTAGACCATGTAACTTAGTGATTGCTTAGTGATTCATAATCGCCACCTTGCTACAAAAAATTATCATTTTTTCAAAACTTCTGTCTTGATCAACACAAAATAGGCGTCATTTGAAAGCTTAGAGTCTGAACTTTACAATGAATGTAGCCAATTTGATTAACTCCTAAAGTAGTGCTGAGATATTTGCTGATTAAAAAAAAAATGTTTTTATAATTTATTAAATACTTTTTTGTACTATAATACTGCAATGTGTCAAAAACATCATACAGCTCAGAATCATAAGTGTCATATGTCATTTGAAAGGTCTCACGGAGTAGAATACAACACGCATAGTTTTAGGCTTTGACTAAGTTTTGTTCATGAAGCCCCGCAAGACCCATATGTAAATAATACACGGATGCTGCATTTATGTCACCGTTTCGCTCGTAACGTCATGAAACATGCTCTGATTGTGGAAAATAGCATAACATTATTTATAGCAGATTCTCACGAATAAAATGAGTCCAAAATCATAATCCATTGCGTTGATCACAAGATATTCCTCACGGAGTTACGACAAATAAAACCCCACAGGCGATGACTAAAGTCAGATATATACTTCATGTGGCGTTTTCGCTTATAACTTCATTAAAGGTGCCCTAGAATTGAAAATTGAATTTACCTTGGCATAGTTAAATAACAAAAGTTCAGTACATGGAAATGACATACAGTGAGTCTCAAACTCCATTGTTTCCTCCTTCTTATATAAATCTCATTTGTTTAAAAGACCTCCGAAGAACAGGCGAATCTCAACATAACACCTACTGTTACGTATCAGTCGGGATCATTAATATGTACGCCCCCAATATTTGCATATGCCAGCCCATGTTCAAGGCATTAGACAAGGGCAGCCAGTATTAACGTCTGGATCTGTGCACAGCTGAATCATCAGACTAGGTAAGCAAGCAAGAACAATAGCGAAAAATGGCAGATGGAGCGATAATAACTGACATGATCCATGATATCATGATATTTTTAGTGATATTTGTAAATTGTCTTTCTAAATGTTTCGTTAGCATGTTGCTAATGTACTGTTAAATGTGGTTAAAGTTACCATCGTTTCTTACTGTATTCACAGAGACAAGACTGTCGTTATTTTCATTTTTTAAACACTTGCAGTCTGTATAATTCATAAACACAACTTCATTCTTTATAAATCTCTCCAACAGTGTGTAATGTTAGCTTTAGCCACAGAGCACTATCAAACTCATTCAGAATCAAATGTAAACATCCAAATAAATACTATACTTACGCGATTAGACATGCTGCACGACGAACACTTTGTAAAGATCCATTTTGAGGGTTATATTAGCTGTGTGAACTTTGTTTATGCTGTTAAGGCAAGGCGAGATTTAAAGGGGCAGCAGCCGGAATCGGCGCATATTTAACGATGCCCCAAAATAGGCAGTTAAAAAAATGAATAAAAACAAAAATCTATGGGGTATTTTGAGCTGAAACTTGACAGACTCATTCAGGGGACACCTTAGACTTATATTACATCTTTTAAAAAGACGTTCTACGGCACCTTTAAACATGCATAGGTCGTAGAAAATTGCACATCATTACTTACAGTGGATGCTCCAGTATCACTTCTAGACTGCCAACACAGAACATCACATCACAAAAGTTATGTAAATCATAAGACTAAACAAGAAGCAGTAATTATAGGATTATTTGTATAATTCAATTAGTATGAAAACTAAAACCATTCATTCAAGTTAAATGAACACAATTGATTCTAGTTTGTTTAACATGGTTGATTCTATTGGGTTTTACTCGTTTCAATCATGTGGAACCACTGTCCATGATTGAAGTGAGTTGGTTGGAAATAACTGTTTTACATAGATTCTTCCTTGTCAGTTGTGTTGTCACAACACAAGGATATTGCATAGATTAAAATGAAACCTTTAATGTTGATAAAAACTAAGTTGGTTGTGTGGAACCACTGTCCATAATTGACTTGAGTTAGTTTAAAGTATAATATTTTTTACACACCGGTATGGCGGTATTTGAAAAACAGTCTTGAAATTGAAACCAATTTACTGGATGAACCGGTTTACCACCTAGCACTACTAAAAAGGCAATGATGTAGAAGTAGGCATTGATCTTCTTCTGCAGAGGTGGTCTTTTCACACTATGATGTCAAACTGAGACAAAATCTGAAACGTTTTTAGACTAATGAAGAACTTTTTTATATTACAGTGTCCTCTTTGACCTATTTTATTTCTCAATTCATGACCACTTTAACTTGTGAAAGCACAAGGTTCAGCTTTATCTCTGAAGTGCAGCCGTGCATCAATGCTCGCTTCCTGAGATTGCCTGTTTGTCTTCTAGTTGTGTTTTGCGTTATCAGTCAGTCAATAGGCCTCCGAGCCCCTGTGCAATCACAGCGCCAGTAATTAGCCATTAACTGAACAGGTATGTTCGTCTACGTGTCTAGACACTCCAGAAAGAACATTATTATGCCGTCTTGTTCTTATTCAAAGCACTTCCTTCAGGGGGAAAGAGGTGCACAAGAAAATGAAATAATTACCCCCTTCCAAAAAGAAAATAAATAGCACACCTTTTTAGAGGTGTCAGAACCGTTTAATTGACATGAAATGCGTAGCTCAGTTGGGTTCATTATAGTGGCAGACAATAGATTGTCATTATAGAAGAAGTCATAGATTAACCTGACTGTTTCACCCCTGATGTTAATAACAGCGCTGCCCTCAAAAGGAACAAAACAGATGTCAAATGGAGCAGCAGGAAATTGAGGTTTTCCATAAGACATAATAATAATAATAACAATAATCGCAAAGTGCCGTTTTGGCTGCTAAGGTAATATAAGTGTAATTTCTAGAGACAGATAGCTTTCCATTAGCTTGTTCGAATGCTTTACCTTTTATATAAGTATTTTTTTTAAATATATTTTCTTTGTCCTGTCCTAATAGAAGTGTGTTTGGTTTGTTTTACATTGTTGCAATGTTTCCTTGTGGTTCTGTCTGAGTTTGTTTGTGTGAGTGAGTCATTATCTGCTTTACTTATATGTGTGTGTGTGAGATGAAAATATCACCACTCTGAGTAAGACACAGTGCTCATGTCTTCCTTTAGGTCCTGACGAATGAACAAGTCTTTGATCATGATTTGGCCAAAAGTGTTGGACAGCATAGGCAAAATTCACGATTTTGAACTTGCTCTTTTCTGCTTGAGGATTTTGTGCCACACTTTTAATCATGAATAATGAAAAAGTCTTCTGATGCAAACTGCAGTTCGGAAGATTTGCATACTGTATCGAATGCGTTTTAAGCTAATTTTATTTTCAGAGCACAAAATAAAAGCAGAAAACATAATTCAACTATCTGTGTGCCTCATGTTATAGTAGTAACACTATGCATGTATGCATGCTCTTTTTTTGTTGTATATTGCACAGTATTCTAGTAGTAAACATGACTTCATAAATGTTTATTGTTGCATACTGTTTCATATATTATTGTACTAAAAATAGTTTATCTACGGTGCAGCAGTATGTTAGTACTCCACTCTGAACACAGCCTGTTCTCAGTCACAATTACAAATCAGAAATGATTTTTTCATCACAATAATCAAATTGAAATTGAATAGCAGAAAGTTCAAAAGGAATGAAAAATAGATCTCACACTCATGTTCATTTCTTAAGTATTCTGTTGCAGATGATAATGCTCATGTCTTTTCCTCTCATCTAATATTCAGTTTCTCTTTGAAGAGGAGTTTGCACTTCCCTGTCCAACAGAAGCTTCATAATGCAGCATTTTCTCCTCTCTGATCACTGAGCCGCTCTTCCCCATTACCAACAAAGAGCTTGTTTTTGCTTATCATGAGGATGATTCTGACATTGTTAGGACACATTTGTGAGCAAAAAGTATCCCCCGGTGGAAAATCCAATTTAACCCTGTAAAGTGTGATGGATTAAATAATAGTCAGGACAATCATCAGGCTTTTATGGGTCATATAGTATGATATAGTGAGAATATGGAGGAAAAACACTCATTTTCTTCGGAGGCCCAAATTGAGCAAAAATATGCAATTTTGTGCAGATGCTGATATTTATATGGACAAACAGTAAGAAATTCTGATGTTTGTAATGTATATCAATGAGATCTTTATAACTGTATAGCAGACACTTATAAAATGCATATAAATATCAGTCGTTACTCAATATCTGCCAAAAATGTCTTTATTAAAGGATTAGTTCACTTTCAAATGAAAATTACCCCAAGCTTTACTCACCCTAAAGCAGTGGTCGCCAACCCGTCGATCACGATCGACTGGTCAATCTTTATCACTTTCCCATTAGCTCGCGAAAATAACAGAAATATGAGTACAAAAATACATTACATTTCTCCAGTTATTGTACTGTATTTTTGTATTTATTTTATGTTATTTTCGGGCGCTACTGGGAAAGTGATAAAGGTGAATAGCCCACATCATGTCTGAGTGGGCATTAACAGGAGGCCAGAAACGCTGAAGACGGACGCAAAAAAGGAGAAAAGTCTGTAGCAGACAGAGCTCACTGTTCACGATGCTCGAAATATAGGAAAAAAATATAAATATTGAATTAGGGGAGAAGGGCTATGAATGCATCTCTGAAAGGAAAAATTTCGATTATTATTATTTTCCTCTTACCTCAGAATAAAGTAGCTAATTATTAGCGCAGTTCAGCTTGTTTACAGCGGTAACCAAGGAAACGCTGTATCACTGCTGTTCCATAAGCGCCACCTACTGTCAGAGAGTGAATTTGCGTCTCATTCACCCTGCTGTTTTTGTTTCAAGCTTTTTTGTGTGTAGCATATAATTTCACAAATATAAAGTCAAACCGTTCTGTTTTTGCTTTAAATCTTGAATTTAAATCTAATTCAAATGAAAAACAACTGCTCATGCAACGTGTGTGGCATCTTTGTTTGGATTGTGATTAAAAAGCAGTGGTTCCCTTTAATTTGAAATGGCTATGTATTTTTTGTTTATTATAATAATAATAATAATAATAAATATCTGCAACCAGTATCAGAATTGGCCAATTTGCTTGTAAAAATAACTAAATATAAATAAATAAATCAGAATCTAAATTGGCCACAAAAAAAAAAAAAAAAAAAAAAAAAAATACTAAATACAATCTGGGGTAGATCATGTCTTTCATAAAGGTCGAGGTCAGGGATCTTGGGCTTAAAAAGGTTGGTGACCACTGCCCTAAAGCCATCCTAAATGTATATGACTTTCTTCTTTCTGATGAACACAATCAGAGATATATTATTAAAAATCCTGATGCGTCCGAGATTTATAATGTAAAATAAAGCAGGATCAATGAGTATGAAGCTGAAGAAAGTGTTTCCGTCCACATCCATCCAACATAAACGTGTGCTCCACACGGCTGCGGGGGGTTAATAAATGCCTTCTGAAGCGAAGCGATGCGTTTATAAAAAAAAAAAAAAAAAAAAATCAATTTTAAAAAGTTATGAAGTAAAATATCTAGCTTCCGCCAGACTGCCTTCCGTATTCAACTTACGAAGAAATTGTAAACATTTTCTATAAGTTGAATAGATATTGCAACTGTAATTCTGATCCAGATTAAATTTTTTTTTGAACAACTGGGCCCTGATGATCATATTTGATACTCATGATTATTATATAAAATAATGTATGGATAATCAAGTAAACCGAAGTTGCTTCAGTCCAGTAAGACTTCATCTTGAAATATTACTAACACAATCAAAGTTCTTGTTATGTTTCACACTAAAAGGCCTTTTACGTACTAAAAACGTCTATCAATCGGATGACAGAGTAGATTGTGTGCAACAGGTTTTTCAGCAAAGTTTTGATCATGTTGATCATTTAGAGGTCCTAGAAACATGCATGTCAAATATATGATACAGTACGCTTTATATGGTTAAACAAGATGTGTTTTGAAACTTTAATAGCTAGAAGATTTTGGACCAGCAGCAAACGAGCTACTGTGTTTCTTCAAGAGGTCAAGCTGGTTTCTGGAGCACGGTGATCAGTTTGAGCAGCTACCATGTTCCAAAAACTAGGAGAACATCAAAATTTGTGGCAATTGTTTGACGAAAGCTTTTCAATAACTTAGTTTCAAGACATGACAGGGAACAAAATAAACACACTCTTAAAAATAAATGTTCTTTGGCATTGAAGAATTCTGTTCCATGAAGAACTTTTAACATCCATGGAACCTTTCCATTCCATAAAAGCTTCTTTAGATTTTTTAAAATGTTCATTGCTGCCAAAAGAACATTTTTAAGAACATGTTGCATTTTGTACTTGAGTATTGGTGTGTAAGAGTGAAATCGTTTCTGTTTGCTGACAGCAGTTAACGGTGTCTCTCACTGTTTTTGTCCTCAGGTCATGCTGGCGGCCTCCTATTGGTCCCTGCTGGCTCCTGCTATTGAGATGGCAGAGGAATCTGGGAAAATATGGGGACTTTGCGTTCCTCCCTGTTGCTGTGGGTTTTACACTTGGAGCTCTGTTTGTTTACATTGCAGACCTGATGATGCCTGTTCTGGTGAGTTGCATTTGGAGACTACATCTCCAGTATAATCTGTTCCCAATTCATATTCATATTGCTGGATATTGATTCTGACTGAACACAAGATACTGTTCATTTTACATCAGATTGACTGCCCCACTCGTATCCTTCAGGTGTGGCTTGTAAAAATATAATGCAGTTGGTATAACATAAGCAGCTTTCTTTATTAATGTGTAGATGTCATCTAAACTCCCTTGGCTCACAGGTTAACAGCTTGTAGCTATCACACTAGCATATAATATTCCATTATTAATGAACGTGTGAACCCATTAGCCCCTGCTGTTGTGTGAGACATGAGGATGAGAACTAGCTAGGGTTTTTCTCATTTCTTTTTCATTAAGCATGTGTGAATAACTAATAGTAGCAAGCTTGTTGGGTGGACCTAACCTTAAAACCTAAAGTGATAGTGTACACAAACACACATGCGCACACACACACACCACACACACACACACACACACACACACACACACACACACACACCTACACACCACCTACACACACATTGGGTTTCTATGTTTTATGGGGATGTTCCATAGACGTAATGGTTTTTTATGCGGTACAAACTGTGTATTCTATTTCCTTACACCAGCCCTACCCCTAAACCACAGAAAACTTTTGTGCTATTTTAGATTTAAAAAAAAAAAACATTCTGTTTGATTTATAAGCTTGTTTCCTCATGGGGACCAAAAAATGTCCTCGCAAGGTCAAAATTCACTGGTATGACTATTAGTGCTGTCAATTGATTAAAAAAACAAACAAAAAAAAAAAAACACACATTTTTTTCTGTATTCACTTTAATTTAAGTGAACTTCTCATTAACCCACTATAATAAATGTCATATTTACCTGTGGCCTTCCTACCTGTCTAACAATAAAGTTATCAAACACTTTACAATCTTCAATTAAAGGCACAATATGTAAGATTTTTGGATTAAAATATCCAAAAACCACTAGAACAATGTTATATATTTTGTTGACTTGTGTCCTTACATTATCCCAAATGTTTAAATCCAGAACCATGTCCGTGCATCACCTGTCAATGACATCATACCCATACTAATATCGATCTATCTTACTGCAGTGTGCAACAAGTGTCTCATAGCAGCCACCGAGTGAACGCACAGAGTAGCATTATAACAACTTTCAACATGGGAAACATTGAGACACTAACAGAAATAACTTGTGGCCGAAATGGTCTAATGTTTTCGACTGCTTTTAAGTGCTTCACACAACTTTTCCCAGCACTTCAAAGCTTTAAATATTGCCCAGTTTCAATGTTATTTTTAATGTGATGTCCAAAACATTATTTGTTCATACTTAATAGTTTGTTCCCATTTGTAAAACTAGTTTCACAATGTAGGAAAGCAAACACTTATTTAGAAATAAAAAAGAATAAATTACCACTGTAGTAGATGCTGCAGAGGAGCACGTATTGGCTTATTAGTCATTTCCACACCCTAGTATATATTTTTAATATTTATTAATAATAACAAAAAAGTTAATGTTATCTGCATCTCAACTCAAGCTCAGTGCTTTTCTGTCAGACCTCACAGCGCTGCCAAATCAGGGGCTGGTGCCACCTTAGAACTTAAAGGGTTTAAAATTAATATTCTGTCATTAATTACTCACCCCCATGCTGTTCCACACCCATAAGACCTTCATTCAGCAAGTTAATTTACACTTTCAATGCCCAGAAAGCTACTAAAGACATATTTAAAACCGTTCATGTGACTACAGTGGTTCAACCTTAATGTTATGAAGCGATGAGAATACTTTTTGTGCGCCAAAAAAACAAAATAACGACTTTATTCAACAATATCTAGTGATGGGCGATTTCAAAACACTGCTTCATGAAGCTTCAAAACTTTACGAATCTTTTATTTTGAATCAGTGGTTCAGAGCATGGTTATTATAGTTTTGCTTTTTTAAATTAGTTTTATTTTAATATCGTTTTCAATTTTGCTTTAAATTTAAGTTTAGTTTTAGTTAGTTTCATGAATGGTTTTGTTAGTTTTAGTTTAGTTTTTATTTTGCAAACACATTTCTATTTAGTTTGTTATAGTTTTAGTAATTATAGTTTAGCAGCTAACAGAACACTTCCAGTGTCAACCAAAGAAAGCAAAGCAAGACATTTATTTTCAGAAAATGTAATGTTTGCACAGTTTACAGTTAACTCTTGATAAAAATAACAAGGGTTTGAGATGCAAAAAAGAACCAAACAAATGCACCTTAAATTTACATAATACATGATGAACATGCATATGAACAAACATACATATTAAAGATTAAATCTTTTTGAGTTTGTGTGTATGTTGAATATTAATTTAGCAAAAACATACTAATACAATCTAAAAGGTTTCAAATGTGCATGAGAACTACTAGCACCCTCGTTGACTTTATCATTACCGATGGTAGTCTTCCTTTCCGAATCTTTCGCCATGAAGGATTTGTATTCTTCATGATGATTGGTTTGCAAATGTACTTTAAGGTTTGTGGGATTTTTCCCCTTAATTTCTACACCACAAAGTGTATTATTCAACGTGACAATGCATTTGCTTTTTCCTGTTTCGGAATTAAATTCGAAATAGTCCCAAACAGTGCTCTGTCGTTTCCTACCCCCTGCCATCATTCATGTCTGTCGTATTTATCAGTTAACTGATATTGCTATCAGCCTCAGCTAACCTCACATGCATAAAGCGCCATCTACAGGTAAATGTATTATACAGCCTGTTTGGTTTTAAACTAAACCACGTCAGATTTTCCGCCACAAGCTTATTAATTACGAAAACGAATACTTATTTTTGATAATTATTATTTTATTTCAGTTAGTTTTTCAATAACTGTTGCTAGTTTCGTTTAGTTTTAGATTTTCATTTATTGTGAATTTTACATTTTATTTCAGTTAACGAAAATGTCTTTTAACTGATAGTTATAGTCTTAGTTTCAGTTTTCGTTTACGAAAATAACCTTGGTTTAGAAATCACGTCATTTCAGTAAATGAGTCTTCGTTACATCATAAGTGTTTCGAAAGGTTTCGAAATTTCAATGTTTCACCACTGGGGGTGATGATCTCTGTGAAACCATGAAAACATGCTGTAAATATTACCGCAAATTTTGAGAAAAGCAGCTGCAAATTCAGTCATTTTAGGCCGCAAAAATCAGAAAAAAGTCCTGCGAAATCCTGGAAGGACTGATTTAAGACTGCTCTTATGATGATACTCGACAAAACAGGCATTTTAGCATAATTCTGTATGTTATGTTTGTCAAGCGCGAAAAGAACTCGATACTGGTGCTCGTTTTCAGTCGTGTGTGTGTCACATGACATTCACAGACAGTGGTGATTAAATGGTTAAAAAGCATTTGCGTAAATAAGGGCGTGATCATATAATGTGACAAATTATGAAGTAAAAATGGATGCTACAATAAATATTTTTAACGTGTTAAACTGAAAAAAATAATTGCATACGTTAACACGTTAAGTTTGACAGCCCTAATTACTGTACTTGTGGGGACATTTGGTCCCCATTATGTAGGGAATACTATATATAATATATGTGTGTGTGTGTATATGTATATGTGTGTGTGTGTGTTTGTGCGAGTATATATACTTGGGTTGGACAATGACACTGAAACACCTGGTTTTAGACCACAATAATTTATTAGTATGGTGCAGGGCCTCCTTTTGCAGCCAGTACAGCACCAATTTGTCTTGGGAAAGACAGATACAAGTCCTTCACAGTGTCCAGAGGGATTTCGAGCCATTCCTCCTCCAGAACAGTGGCCAGGTCACTACCTGATGCTGGTGGAGAAAAAAGTTTTTCTGATTTTCTCCTCCAAAACACCCCAAAGTGGCTCAAAAATATTCAGATCTGGTGACTCTGCAGGCCATGGGAGATGTTCAACTTCACTTTCATGTTCATCAAACCATTCTGTCACCAGTCCTGCTGATGCAAGGCACCCCCTTCAGGGTACAATAGTTGAACCATTTCGTGCACCTGGTCTTGAGTGGCTGAAAGACGAGCTAAATTTTGGTCTTGCCTTCACAGTGTCAAGTCATATGGATATTTTTTATGATACTTTTATGGAGCTTGTAATCCTGACGTGCTTTTCATTTTGAGGTGGACTGTTCCTTTAAGCTCTTAGCACATAGACATTGCTGGTAGAATGTAGTGACATTGCAATCAGTTTGAAATACATGTGCACGGTCTCTGGTCAAACCCCCTCCTCGTGTTTGGACAGCTGGTGTAGTCACTTTTACTGGCACTGTTGGCAAACAGTTCGACCGAAAGAGCGTGAGATGCCAACCCAGCAACCCCCAGCGAAGTAATTACCATGGCTCGGGTCCAAAGACGCCGAATCACACGCCGTTCATCCTCCCATGACACACAACACCATTTCCCACATTCTCTATTGTTGCCCTGCTCCACATCCCCAGGTTGGGTGACTGAACACCTGTCAGGCTCTGCTGTAACTACAGGCCAAGCTGTTGCAGGATTGAGTGTCTGGAAAACTCAACCGGTGGACTTTGTTACACATAGACAAATCGTGCTACTTTGTTACTCTGATTAGTTGCCCATTTACGATGGACAAAGTTGGCAGTTTGCACTTGGGATATTTTATGGGTGAAATGGTGTAATGGTTTTGTTGCGAGAGCAGTGCTGGCTGTAATCTGTGGTGGAACAATGTGAACATCAAACTATTGTCAAAAACTCTTGGGTCTTTTGTGTTCTTGTTTACTGAGGTTAAGAGAAAGTAGAAAACCATCTCTGTGTTGCGGTCTTTTTTTCTGTATGGGCTGTTGCATTCTGGGTATTCAGTGAAGAGTTTGTTGAGCTTGTGGAATGCCAGTAACCTGATGAGATCTCTTCAAAGTGCTGAGCTCATCGTTTCACTGAAGCCTTCATCACACAGTGTTGGTTTGATTTCCTCTTCTTCCTCCTCCATATTTCATTTTCTCTCTCCTTCTCTTTCCTTTTCCCTCTCCTTCCTTCCTTCCTTCCTTCCTTCCTTCACCATGTTATCATTACTCCCTTTTCTCTTCCTCTTCATGTTCATTTCCATCCTCCATCCATCCATCCATTCAATACTTCCATCCATCCATCCATCCATCCATCCATCCATCGTGTCCCCTTCTTCCTCTTCCTGTTCATTTCCTTCCTTCTTTACTTCATCTTGTGATTCTCTCCCTGTTCCCATCCATCCCCATCCATCCATCCATCCATCCATCCCATCCATCCATCCATCCATCCATCCATCCCCTCTTCCTCTTCCTGTTCATTTCCTTCCTTCTTTACTTCATCATTCTCTCCCTCTTCCCATCCTCCATCCATCCATCTCATCTTTTTCATTTTCCTGTTTGTTTCCTTCTTTCTTTACTTCATCTTTGTGATTCTCTCCCTGTTCCCATCCATCCATCCATCCATCCATCCATCCATCCATCCATCCATCCATCATCCTCATGTTTTTTCTCTTCCTGTTCATTTCCTTCCTTCTTTACTTCATCCATCCATCCATCCATCCATCCATCCATCCATCCATCCATCCATCCATCCATCCATCCATCCATCATCCATCATCCTCCCATCCATCCATCCATCCATCCATCCATCCATCCATCCATCCATCCATCCATCCACCTCTTCCTGTTCATTTCCTCCCCTTAATTTTTTCCATTTTCCTCTTTCTCTTTCCTTGTTGTTCTCCTCCTTTATTCCTTCCTTCCTTCCTTTGTTCCATTTTCTTCTTTTCTCTCCTTGTCCTTCCTTCCTTCCTATCCCTGTACTTCTTCTTTCTCCATTGTACCTTTTCCCTCCCCTTCTTTGCTTACTTCTTTCTTCAATCCTTTCTTCCTGTTTTTTTCCATGTTGATTTGATCTCAACTCCAGTCAAAAGGTGAGGTTTGAATGATAAGTGGCAGGTCTGGGTATCAACTGAAGGAATGACACATGCTATATCTCATTACCCCATGTGTTAACCTGCCCTTATCTCTCCTCATTAGCGTCTCAAAGGCTATTTTCTCTAGTCTGCCCCACGGGTCCCATAATAATGCAAATTACTGTATTATTTTTTCGCTTCATTTGCTGCCGGCATGCTGGGTGGATGCTGGTCACTTGTTCAGTTTCTGCATTTTATAACTGTCAGAGAGACACTCCACTTTTAATGGCTCTCCCAAAATACTCACTGCTTGTTTGATTTCTCTCTTTGCCATATGATGGATGGTTGCCATATATTTTTTGTAAATTGTATAAAAATAAATAAATAAATAATAAATAATATATATATATATATATATATATATATATATATATATATATATATATATATATATATATATAATATATAACAAAGACTCCAAGCAAAACTCTAAAAACAAACTTGTTTACAGAGAGAACTGTTCTTTTAGTTGTTGTTAATATGCATCCCAATGTATGTGACCAGAATGAATTAGCCTGTTTGTAGTGTCTGCTATTTCACTCCTGCTCACAGATGTGCAATTAAAATGCTTTCATCTGACTGCATCAAAGAGAGAGCAGACTGGAGAACACAACATCTTCAAATGACAACCCTTGAGTCCTCATCTTGCATAACTTTACAGCTCGCAGACACTTGATCTCATTGCTCATACATATTCTTTCTGTAATAGAAAAGAAAAAATGCCCTATGATTTCCGTGACAGGGATCCATGAAAACGCAGATCGAATCGCAGAATCCAGTAATGGAAATGGAATTTGCTGTATAACGCAATCTGTAATTTTGTTAAACTTAAAAAAAATTGTGTTAAATTATTTGTTTCTTGATTTCAACAAATGAGACATGCTATTTGACATGATATTCACATGCTTTTTGATTACTAAAATTTAATTTAACCATTAAAATGGAATGCAGAAAAATTAAAAAAAGAATTTGGGGAGTGGCAACTATAGATTACGTTTCTCTCCTTTTAGACATTTGATCTGTCTCCGGTTAGGATCTTTGTGTGAGATGAATCATTTGTTTCAGTCCATGTCTTGGTGTCTTCGGTGTAGTGATATCTTTATCTGACCCTGTCTGGCATCTGTCTAGCTCAATAACACACAGTAGCAGCCAGACACTGGGTAGAAGAGACGTAAGCAGGGCTTTCAGTGCTTGGGCTATTTCCCGCTGCTGCACCTTTTAGGTCACATACTAATCAGGGTTTTTCATACATTATTAAAAAGATAAGACTTGAGAGGACATATGTTACAGCCAAAGCTATCTTAACCACAATATGGAAAAACAAAAAAACATTGGTTTTCAAAAATAATTAAATGTAGAAAGGCCAGCAAATAATTTTTGTGGGTGCTGCTCTGTACATTTAGCATGCAATTTTAGCCATCTTCTTCAGATTTTTTTTTATTTCTTTCAAATAACCCAGTATCATACTCATCCTCTGTCATCTTCCACTTGTTACGTGCATTAAGGCCCTTAAAAATAGACAGAGTTGAGGCAGCTCGAATATGAATTGGGAGACTATTCCACAACTTAGAAAAGCCAACAACAGAAAAAGCACGATCACCTCTGATTTTGAGACGTGCCCTGGAAACTTGCGATAAACCAGAATCAGCCGATCTGAGTGCTCTTGATTGTGTATGGATGTAGCAAATCAGCCTGATTATAAAGAGATTTATAGACAAACAATGCAATTTTTAAATCAATTCTATATTTGACTGGCAGCCAATGCAATGAAATCAAAACTGGTGTAATAGATTCGTGTTTACGTTCCCACAAAGAAGCCGAGCCGCTGCATTCTGAACCAACTGCAGACGTGAAACACATGAGTGAGGAGCACCGATATACAATGAGTTGCAGTAATCTAAGCGAGATGTTACAAAAGCATGCATAATTTCAAGCTTCTTTCGTCAGAAGACGAAGATGATAAAAACAGGACTTGACCAAAGCACTTATCTGTTTATCAAATTTAAGATTATTATCAAACGAAACACCTAAATTTCTTACACATATAGTGCTGTATGGAGTAAGAAGTTCTGAATCAAAATCATGTACACAGTGGTCATTTGAGCCAAACAAAATAAATTCAGTTTTACTCTCATTGAGGCTTAAAGGGATAGTTCACCCAAAAATGAAAATTTGATGTTTATCTGCTTACCCCCAGGGCATGCAAGATGTAGGTTACTTTGTTTCTTCAGTAGAACACAAATGATGATTTTTAACTCCAACCGTTGTTGTATAATGCATGTTAATGGGAACTTTGTCTATAAGAGTAAAAAAAAACATGCATAGACAAATCCAAATTAAACCCTGTGGCTCGTGACGACACATTGATGTCCTAAGACAGGTAACGATCGGTTTGTGCGAGAAACTGAACAGTATTTATATCATTTTTTACCTCTAATACACCACTATGTCCAACTGTGTTCAGCATCCGGTTAGTGAGGTCAAAAAACACGTTCTGATGATGGAACTGATGTCTCATGCTTTGCTTCAATGAGTGCGAGTCATCACTGCCGTCGTCAGAACGTGATCAGACCTCACTAACCGGAAGCTCAAAGCAGTTAGACATAGTGGTGTTTTAGAGGTAAAAAATGATATAAATACTGTTCGGTTTCTCGCACAAACCGATCATTTCATGTCTTAGGACATCAATGTGTCGTCACGAGCCGCAGGGTTTAATTTGGATTTGTCTATGCATGTTTTTTTGACTCTTATAGACGAAGTTCCCATTGACATGCATTATACAACTGACAGACGGCAACGGTTAGAGTTAAAAATCATAATTTGTGTTCTACTGAAGAAACAAAGTCACCTACATCTTGAATGCCCTGGGGGTAAGCAGATAAACATCAAATTTTCATTTTTGGGTAAACTATCCCTTTAAAAAATTACTTGCAAGCCAAAGTTTGTCTAAACAATCTAAAATAGGCTTTAAAGTCTGTTTAGAGGGATATAAATGTGTGTGTTGTCAGCATACAGATGAAAAGAGACCCCATACTTATTAAAGATAGATCCTAGAGGAAGCATCTAAAGGGAAAATGGTACCGGACCGAGAATCGAGCCCTGAGGGACACCAGACTTTAAATGTATTTCAGATGAGGATTGGTTTCCAATGCGAACAACATACCTCCTATTAGTGAGATAAGAATGAAACCACAGCAACACCGTGCCCTGAAGGCCAACACATGTTTCATGATGTGATATAAGTGTATTATGGTCAACTAAGTCAAAGGCAGAACTGAGGTCTAACAGAACCAGAGCCATAAACTGCCCAGAGTCAGTGATCAGCATGATATTATTCAGAACTCGTAAAAGAGCTGACGCAGTACTGTGACAGGATTTAAAACCAGATTGAAATTTTTCAGAGATTGAATTAATAGTCAAGTAAGATTGAAGTTGATTTAGAACCACTTTCTCTAAAATTAAAAAAAAAGACAAGTTTGAAATAGGACGAAAGTAAGCTGGTAATGCGGGATCCAAACTAGGTTTTTTTTAAGATGAGGCCGCACCGTCGCAAGTTTAAAGTCGCCAGGTACTGTGCCAGTATAGAGACATTTGTTAATGTCACTTTATAGTAGAAAATGAAGTTGTAATTCTAAAAATGAAGTTGTGAAGTTGTAATTCTAATTGAAAGTGACACTGACACTGTTTTTATTGTTTAATATTGTAATATTGCTTTTAAACAATCTATCGTATAAAGTGGTATAAATAAACAGGACGTGACTGGAGTGCCGAATTGCAGAGCTGGTGCACTTCCATATTATTTTTTTTTTCCATTCAAAGGAAGTCAATGGTTTCCATCAACTGTTTGGTTACACTTCAAAATATCTTATGTGTTCAGCAGAAGAAAGAAATGATGACAGAATTTTCATTTTTGGGTGAACTATAGGGGTGCAACGGATCGCACTTGATCCGTGATCCGTATGAACCAGGCCCCACGGTTCGGAATGCATGTGATTCGTGGATTAATTGCATTTAAACATATAGTGAAAGTATATTATTTGCAATATTTAAAAAAACTCAAGCGTTTTTAAACAATTCAAATGCAAGAAGAGGCAAAAGAGACCTTGATTTGCCATTGGGATCCCAAAGTAATAAATTGGAAGCAAAGTTACATTTTGTCTCAAAATACCCCATTTTTATTTGTATTCCATCCATCCATCAATCCGTCCGTAATTTGAAAACCATAATATGATCCAAACCGTGAGTTTGGTGATCTGTTGCACAATCTCTTTAAGTAAGAATGGTGTAGTTTTATTGAAATACTTCTTTTCATTCACTGCAACAGCTGTTTAAATGCACAAATTTTTGATATTTTTATTCTGGATCTATCATGTGCATTTCACAGCATTGAGTTTGAATTTTTAATACGCTTGTGTGTAAGATTTCATCTGGGAGTTCCTTTTGAGTTTTACTTCTTTTTGTTTTAGTCAGAGTTTGGTAATTTATCAGAGGCATTGAACTCTTCAGAAAGGAGCTAATCTATGTTTAATGAATGGAGAGCTGGGGAAAACGTTCAGTCGTCAGTCATTATGTCATAAGCTGTGTTCGAAAATGCCACAGAGTGAAGCTCGGTCTTAAAGGGTAATGAAGATTTTGTTGTTTCCCCCGTAATATATTATAATGTCTTTTTCCATACCTGGATCAACTTCGCTGCTCAGTTTGGAGGTGTCTCCCTTTTCTCAGATGGGACATTTCATTATGGTATAGATTTGTTTGGGTGTCATGGTTGTCCACATCAGCTGAACTTGTGTCAGTCATGGACTCCATTTATTCCTGGTGTTAACATCTATTCAGGTGGTCTGACCGCAAGTGCAGAGCACATTTTAAGCTGTCCAAAACGCTTTGTGTTCCTATTACTCAAAACACATTTGTAGGTAGTCAAAAATGTAACCACTTTGCATTTGTAGTGTAAACGGCAATGTTTCCTCAGTGTGTTTTGGACCACCTGTTATTGAAACGCTTTAGACATTTTCTATTAAAGCATCATTTAAGCAGCAAAAGTTTAATCAAGATATTTAATTATCATATATAAATGTTTTTGAGATGCATCAAACCGCATACAAAGTTTCTTTTACTACACTGAAAAAGGCAGTAGTGTAGGATTTAACATTAACAATTTTCACCCAGAAACTGCTAGTAAATTTTACAAATATTCACAAAGAAAAGATAAGTAGCACATTGAATTAAACATGACATTTTTAAGGAAAGACTGAAATAATATTTTCTTATAAACTGCACTCCAATAATCTTTGGAGAATGTTTTTTTTTTTTTTACAGTGTAATTGCACTGTTTAAATACTGCCTTTTTAAGTAAAATCAAATTGTTACAACACTCATTGACAATAATAACTCAATAATAAACTCAAATAAATGACAAACGATTATGCATTTTCTTTTAGTGTAATTTTTCAGTTTTTCTTTTTTTTAATTTTGGGAACAACATGTTGCTTTTATAATGTCATGCTTACCATATTTTCCAGTTTTTTTTAATCATCTGAAACATGTTGTGACTTGTATTGCTAAGCGACTGATATTGCAATGAATGCAATTAATGACAAACATGAAAAACACACATTTGTATTTGTCGAATGAGAGGCACGTGAACCCAAGTTTATTTGTCCAGTGCATTTCCCACACACCAATAGTTTGTTTCACTTTAAATAAATTTGTTTAGGCTTGGTGTTTATAATAATTATTTATAATGAATGCCACTATAATTTGTTTGTTTTATATTTGCATGTGTCATTCCTGTTCTGTTCTGAATAACGTTAAATTTAAAAGATTTATGATGGAGTGATTGGAACTAAAATAAATGTTTATAGTGTTTGTAAATATTTAGTTTTATTTACTGGGGTTTACATTATTTCTAAAATGTGATTTATACACCGATGTGACTTGACTGTTTTTTTTTTTTTTCCCTCTCTAAACAGTTTTGACCCGGTGTGACTTATTTTTCAGAAAAATACAGTAATATTTTTTTCTCACAGTGTAAATAAGTCTATACATAGAATACATATTTTAATAAGGCCAATCATCATATTTGGGGGCCTTGTCTTTAAAAACCCCTGTTATAGTCAAGCCACATGGGAAAACATAAGGCATCCATTTAATCTGAACCTCCATTATAACTCGGGTCTATGAATTCAATTTATTATTCATTGAGTGAAAAGGCAAATCAAGTAGCTCAGTGGAATAAATCAGATTTCTTTCATGGCCATTCTTAAGTACATTGTAATGTACTTAAGAATGAATTAACACCCTGGAGCATCACGGCGGATACATTCAAATGTCTTAATAGCTCAACTAGGGCTTTAACATAATTCTGCATTGGTTCCACAGTCTCAAGGTAAGAGATGACGCCAGTTGCCTCAGGTTTGTGAGGACGGCGGTCTGTCTCAGCACAATGGTGCTGGTGAATTGCTAATGGAAACTCATCTTTGCAGCTTGTCTTTATAATTGTCTACAGGGTAAACCTGGAGCTTTCAGAGATGTCCCCCACAACCTCAAAGTGTAGTAGGAGTCCAGAAGAGCTTGTGGAAAATGGATAAAGTGCTTGTGTATAACAGCTGAAGGTCTTTGAAGTGTTGTCCAATTTCAAAGCAATTTCAGGCAGACGGGCTTCCTGCTGTCGTGTGCAAAAACATGAGGTGATGCTGAGCCTTCAGTTGGCCCGTTTGATTAAGATAAACATCTTTAAAAAGGCTGATGTGTGTGATGCAAGAGTATGAATTGATGCTTTTTAATCTTTTTTAAATCGAATTTCGTACATTTCTTGTACAGTTAATCACACATGCTGAGAAAAGCCTGCAAATGTTTCACAAGCAATTATGAACAGTTTTATTTGAACATTGTTTATATAGTAATATTTAGAATTAGCTTTTCTTTAAAGGTCCCCTAGAATTGAAAACTGAATTTACCTTGGCATAGTTAAATAATTAGTGTTCTGTACATGGAAATGACATACAGTGAGTCTCAAACACCATTGTTTCCTCCTTCTTAAGTAAATTTGATTTGTGCAAAAGACCTCCGAAGAACAGGCGAATCTCAACATAACAGACTGTTACGTAACAGTCGGGATCATTAATATGTACGCCCCAATATTTGCATATGCCAGCTCATGTTCAAGCCATTAGACAAGGGCAGCCAGTATTAACATCTGGATGTGCACAGCTGAATCATCAGACTAGGTAAGCAAGCAAGAACAATAGCGAAAAATGGCAGATGGAGCAATAATAACTGACATGATCCATGATATCATGATATTTTTAGTGATATTTGTGAATTGTCTTTCTAAAGGTTTCGTTAGCATGTTGCTAATGTACTGTTAAATGTGGTTAAAGTTACCATCGTTTATTACTGTATTCACGGAGACAAGAGCCAATGCATCTGATGCATGCATTCAGCATGCATGACGAACATTTGTAAAGATCAGTTTTTATATTAGCTTGTGAACATCCTGTATTATAGAGTGCGAGCTGTGGGCGGGGAACCGAGCAAGATGCAATTGAATAATAATAAATCTATGGGGTTTGGACACATTCAGGGACACCTTTTATACTTTTAAAAGGGTTCTGTGGCACCTTTAAACATTTTCAGTTTTCATTTGAATTTTAGCTTGTTATATGCTTTTGTCTTTTTTTAGTTTATTTATTTTTTATTTCAGTTTTAGTTTTTTTACTGAGATTTCAGTAATTTTAGTACTTAAACTTAAATTTACATTTACATTCATTCATTTTGCTGACGCTTTTATCCAAAGTGACACAAGTGAGGAATACAGCAAGCGAATCTTTGTGAAGAGGCAAATAAACAAGAAGTGCTCAGCCTCACAATACAAAGTTTGAGACATTGCTTAAAATAGCATAAGCTAGAATAGGGAGGGATTAAAGGAAGTGAAAGCATTTTATTTATTATTTTTTTTATAATGGTGGGGAGATCATTCCACCATCAAGGAACAGTGAACGAAAATGTTCTGGAATAAAAAATGAAGGGTAGAGCTGTGTGTCATCAGCATAGAAATGGTATGAGAAACCATGTGCCTGTATGATGGGACCCAGTGATGTAGTGTCTATGGAGAAGAGAAGAGGCCCAAGAACTAAATGTGCCTATGATCGGTGAATGAGCGATGGATCATAGGTTTCTGGTAGGGATGTAGACTCGTAAGAGCAAGTGGAAGTAGGAGGGTGCTGAGCCTGTGGTGGATCTGTAAGCAAGCGTCAATAGGTTGTTTGCAATCACGTGATTCTGATGACGCACAAAATTCAGATGGAGGGCAGGAAATGAAAAGCAGAATTGATGAGATGGAGGAAAGTCCTTAAAGGGTTAGTTTACTCAAAAATGAAAATTCTGTCATTTATTACTCACCCTCATGCGGTTCCACACCCTGTAAGACCTTGTTAATCTTCGGAACACAAATTAAGATATTTTAGTTGAAATCCGATGGCTCCGTGAGGCCTCCATAGGGAGCAATGGACACTTCCTCTATCAAGATCCATTAATGTACTAAAAACATAATTAAATCAGTTCATGTGAGTACAGTGGTTCAATATTAATATTATAAAGCGACAATAATATTTTTGGTGCGCCAAAAAAACAAAATAACGACTTATTTAGTGATGGCCGATTTCAAAACACTGCTTCGGGAAGCTTCGGAGCACAGATGAATCAGCATATCGAATCTGCTGTTCGGAGCGCCAAAGTCACGTGATTTCAGCCGATGGCAGTTTGACATGCGATCCGAATCATGATTCGATACACTGATTCATTTGTGCTCCGAAGCTTCATGAAGCAGTGTTTTGAAATCGGCCATCACTAATTAAGTCGTTATTTAGTTTTTTTGGCGCACCAAAAATATTCTCATCGCTTTATAATATTAATATTGACCCACTGTACTCACATGAACTGATTTAAATATGTTTTTAGTACATTTATGGATCTTGAGAGAGGAAGTGTCATTGCTCCCTATGGAGGCCTCACGGAGCCATTGTATTTCAACTAAAATATCTTAATTTGTGTTCTGAAGATTAACGAAGGTCTTACGCGTGTGGAACCGCATGAGGGTGAGTAATTAATGACAGAATTTTCATTGGGTGAATTAAACCCTTTAATGTAGTGGTTTAGACACTATTACAAGAGAGGTATAAACAGAAAATCACACCATATGTCAGACGTGGTCCTTACGTTATAAAGAGGAGCGATTTTTCTACTGAATTGGAATATTTGTCTGTCATCGAGATGGTAAACAAATTCTCCAGTGACCGGTTACGTAAAGCACTTTAAGTTTTTCTCTCAAGTATGTGACTAAAGGCGTGATTTTCCCTTACCTATGGGAATGACTTGAGGGTGTTGCATATAAAGTCTTTGATATAATCCCTTAAACAGTTCTCTAAGTGTTTTACGACAGCGACCCAGGTTTTGCTATTATAAAATTCTATTGTTGCCAATGATAGGGAATGCTAAGTATGTGAATAAATGCTTAAATTAAAATGTTTATCATATAAAGTGGCTGATCATGTCTCGTTAGAAGACTTGGATTGAACCTGCTCGTTCCGTGTAACAATTAAGGTGAAGTTTTCCAAAACGTATGTTATACTAAGGAAAATTACACTTAAAGGGTCAGTTCACCCAAAAATGAAAATTCTGTCATTAATTACTCACCGTCATGTCGTTCCACACCTGTAAGACCTTCATTTGTCTTCAAAACACAAATGAAGATATTTTTTGATGAAATCCGATGGCTCAGTGAGGCCTCCATTGACAGCAAAATAATTAACTCTTTCAAATGCCCAAAAAGCTACTAAAGACATTTAAAACAGTCATGTGACTACAGTGGTTCAACCTTAATGTTATGAAGCTACTTTTTGTGCGTAGCGACTTTTTCAAATATCTAGTGATGGGCGATTTCAAACACTGCGCCTTACATCTGACCATTTTTGGGTGAACTAACCCTTTAAGGTGCTTTATGCAACCGGGCATGACATCCTTCTCTCCAGAAAACTAATGAAAGCATACAAAACTATGGAGGCATACTTTTTTTTTAGTGGTTGCATATGCAAGTTGTATTAACAAAGTGTTCACTTTTTCCTGCTTTTTTCCACTAAATTTCTTGCATTTTTTCCCCCCTGATGAACAACAACTTTTGGTACACAATAAAAGCTCCTTGTGGTTCAAAAGATACCATAAACGACGCAAAACATAGGCATTTCATAGTGCTTCCCTATGTACAAAATCACTTCCTGCCCTCCATCTGCATTTTGTGCAGAGCATTGCAGTAATCAAGCCTAGAAATGACCAGGGCTTGGATGAGAAGTTGTGTTGCATGCTCTGTCAGAAAAGGCCTGATCTTCTTGATGTTGTGTAGTGCAAATCTGCATGACCAGGCTTTCTTTGCAATGTGGTCTTTGAAGGTCAGTTGGTCCTCAGAGATTTCTGGCCGACCTTGATGAGGTAATTGATGATGTACGGTGAAATCATGCTGCGCAGTCTGATTGGCAGGGAAGACAAGAAGCTCAGTCTTTGCCAGGTTGAGCTGCAGGTGATGTTCTTTCATCCATGTCGAGATACCCGCCAGACAGCTTGAGATTCGTGCAGCTACTGTGGGGGATCATCTGGTTGAAATGAAAGGTAGAGCTGTGTGTCATCATCAGCATAGCAGTGGTAGGAGAAACCATGTGTCTGTATGATGGGACCCTGTGAGTGTATAAGGAGGAGAGGAGAGGTCCGAAAACTGAACCCTGAGGGACTCTGTGCTTTGGATACCTTCCCTATCCAGGCAACCCTGAAAGACCGACCTGTGAGATAGGATTCAAACCAGTCAAGTTCCTGTGATGAGAGGGTGGACAGAAGGAGCTGATGATTCACAAACCTATTTATATCAGTTAGATGTCATGGCAGAATTTCTCATTTTAATTTTTTTTTAAAGTTTTCATATAATATTGGTTTTGTTTTTTTCTCAGTCTTATATCCATTACCATTTTCATTCAGTTTTATGTAACTGGAAAAAAAAAAAAAAATGTATATATAAAATATATATATATATATATATATATATATATATATATATATATATATATATATATATATATATATATATATAATGAAAGTAAAACTACATTTCATTCTGCTTTTCTAAAGTTTTCATAAAATAAATAAATATATATATATAATTTATCTGTGGTTCAGAATAAGATGTATTTTAAGATATACATAACATATTAATGAAAGTAATTATTCAAAACATTACTTTTTCATTCTTTCTATAGAAAAAAATAGTGAAAAAAATCTGCAAATAGATTTGTGAAAAAAAATAAAATAAACAAATAAAAAAAAAAATGCTTTGCTTTATAGCAAAATGCATTGGCCATCAAAAAATCTGTGATTTTTTTTTGTTGTTGTTGTGTTTTTTAAGGATGTGGGAAAAATGTGTTTATTGTGGCCACAAATTAAGTTTGTTCCTACGATTTATCATTTCGTCAGCACATTTTACTAATTCTTTCCCTTGTTTTAAGTAAATTTTTTGCACGATATAATATTTAATTCCCTCGATTTACTAAATCATGGCCACGTTGTAATAATTTGTTCCCTTGTTTTAGTTAAATGAAATTGAGGGAATGAATTAGTACAACGTGCCCACGATTTACTAAGAAGAGAGAAGGAATTCTTAATATATTTTTGTCTGCATGTCATGTGTGAGGCTCCATATTGTGGTCCTTGGCAAAAAAACCTGTTGTAATTGATATCCCTGTAAGGTCTTTCTCACCAGTAACACATTAGGTAAATCTTGATGAAGTGAATCGTAATTCATAAGCATTCATTCAGGCTTCTAATCTCATATGTTCATGCATTGTTTATGGTAATCATGCATATGGCAGCAGCAGAAAGGCCACCAGGCCTGTTTTTCTCCCTCTGAATACTCATCTCCTGCTGAAATACCATAGGGTTAATTAGTGGAAGGGGGTTTAGGGCCGATTTATAGCTGAGATCCTCCCTTCAGAAGACAGGTGATTACTTTGAGAGGGGGTGTACTGTCCTACACAGTCAATATCAGATTCATTTCATTCATGCATGCTGTTAAAGTCAGCCGAAACCATTATGTCATAATGAAATGACCTGCACATTTTTAGAAATGCTTCTTTTGATTTGGTGAGAAATTATTTTCTATGCTGCCCAGCTGTCAGAATTTTATTTCATGCGTGGCTCACCTTGATCTTTGTGGCTGATGCCACTGCATAAATGCATAGAAACTGGTCTCCATGGCTGCAGATAACTCCCTCTTCGATATACGGTGCTACTGTGGCATTTGCAAGCGAGTGGGAAACCAGTCGGGAAGAGATTCATTCCTGGTTGCTGTAGGTTTTATTGCCATATTGCCAAATTGACTTATGGGTCAATAACATATAAGAGTGGCCAAGATAAAGAAAAGGACAAATCTAGTTTAAAACACATGCAGTAAGTTCTGTACCGTACTCTTTGACTTTTTATACATTATTTTACAGAAAACTTGACATTCATGCATTGTGGTGCAAATAAAGTTTCTTTACACCTTAAATACAGAAGTGTACACATCTTTTTAAAATGTTTTAAACAACATTTTAGAGATAAAAGCCATTTTTTGTAACCAAATATAATAGCTTACTTTATATTAAAATTAATTCATATAAATACCACTACATAACAATTTTTGTAATTGCCTTGCCATATTGTCTAAATTTTATTATGCTACATAATAAGTTTTGGTTTTGATGAATTTCATTCTTTTCTCCCAAAAATATCAAAATGAATTTTAATAATAATAATAATAATAAAAAAAGTTAAAACATTTTAATTTAAATTAATATATAACTCATTGTTATGTAATATGTACTGTATGTAATAATATTAAGTCTTAACTGTTTATGGATTTGGCTCTAGTTGAACTTCATCAGGAACAATACATACAGACATTTAATGCTTATTATTAGGCATAATATGCTTATATACAGACCCAAAAGTTTCAATATATATGCAAACACGTTTGTGCTTCTATTTTTTTATTCCCAGTGTGTTTATTTTCAATTGTAACATGAACAAGAGGCAGCACAGACAGGCAAGAAAAAATTATTCAATGAAACAACATATTTAACAAAGGTATCAGTAGTCAGTACGTGGACATCAGTAGTGAAAGCGTGCATGGAAGTGGACTGTAAGCTCTGTAAGGTCTGAATGATTAACACAAATAAATATAATCAACAAATAAACAACAGAAGTCAGCCGCTCGGTCACATCGTAATGCGCTCCAGGCAATCCACAGCGCTGCAGTTATTATAGCCCCAATAATGAGCCTCAGGTGGGAAAATCTCACCCCCACAAACACCATACCTGCAAACCAAACACAACAAAAGAAAAAACACAGGCCCAGCAACCTCAGGCTGTTAATATTCTTCTCTGTATCTTCAGAGGATCTTCCCTCTTGAGACGCTTTCCACTCTCTCTGTGTTGACAGGAAGATATTGCATTTCTAATCATCAAAGTATCAGTTCATTGCAGCCTGTTGCTCTCTCATCTGCCTCTTGTTAACTTTAATAGTAATTAACTCCGTCTTGACTCGTGAGAGACTGAAAGAGCAAGAGACATCCGGGAATCTCTTTCAGGTTAATCATGATTTTGGCTTCAAGTGTAACTGCCCTGGTGGTTTGGGAGATCTTTCCCTCCACACAATCTCATGCACCCAAAATATTCTGTTTAATAGGTGCAAATTTGGTGTGTTTGTCCCTGCCAGTCATGCATGTTTTTTTTTTTTTTTTAAATCATGTGGAAATGAATTGTCAAATTTTAAGCACTAAATAAAAAATAAATAAATTTAAAACTGAAAAAAAAACTAAAACTGAAATAAAAATAAATTGAACCTAAATAGCATTATTAAAAAAAAAAATACACTAATAATAATAATAATACAATAAAAAAATTACAATAAAATTACAAACGCACATGATGATATTACAAAAAATGACACTAAAATTAACATGAAAACTAAAAATAAAATAATAAAAGCGAATTCAAAACACTTTAAAAAATGCTGGGTTAAAAACAACCCAATTTGGGTTGAAAATGGACAAACCCAGCGGTTGGGTTAAATGTTTGGCCAACTGGGTAGTTTTATTTAACCCAGTTATTGTTTAAAAATGACTGTATTGCTTGCTTAAAATGAACCCCAAATATGTTTGAAATGAACATTTATTAATATGTTTATTAAATGAACATTTACTAATAAGTTTAATTAATAATGATTAAATGATAAACATTTATTAAATTGCTTACTTTTGATTGTTGCCTCTAGTAATTATGTGTCTGATTTTTAATTTCCAACCTATTTTGGGTTCATTTTAAGCCAGACATATAGTCATTTTTAAACAATAGTTGGGTTAAATAAAACTACCCAGCAGGTTTGGCAAACATTTAACCCAACCACTGAGTTAAAACAACCCATCACTGGGTTTGTCCATTTTCAACCCAATTTGGGTTGTTTTTAACCCAGCATTTTTAGAGTGTATAATAATAATAATACTAATAATAAAATAAAGTAACACTATAGCCATGCATATTTTGAGATTTCAAATTATGGCTCTCCAAGTCATAACAGGTTGCCTACAGTGAAGATGACAATTGAAAAGAATAAGCAGCTTTTAACAGCTTTGTGCACCTGTGTGTTTATTTGATTTATGTTTTGTGAGGAAACAGAAATAATATGTGAGATTGCAGAGCTGCATTAAGCGAGCGCAGGTGGGAAACATCATTGGAGTGTGTATATGGAGTAATAATGTTGTGGGTGTGGAATGAACCTCAGGAGGAAATGGAAATGGAAAATTGCAACCCTTCTGTTTGGTGTTCACTGTTGGCTAAACGATACCCGTTTCATACCAATGCTTAAAATGATTTTCTTTGAAACATACTTTTTTCTTCTTGTAATTCAGTTGAAACCTGCACCACTTCTTTACAGATTTATAGTTTTTTTTTCAGCTGAATATTTTTGTGGAAACCGTGGTACATTTTATTTTTTAGGATTCTTTGATGAACAGAAAGTTCAAAAGAACAGCATTTATTTGAAATAGAATCTTTTGTAACATTATAAATGTCTTTACTGTCATTTTTGATCAATTCAGTGCATCCTTGTTGAATAAAAGTATTAATTTCTTTCAAAAAATAGCCCTGACCCCAAACTTTTTAATGATAATGTGTGTTTTTTTCCACAAAAATAAGAAGCAGCACAACTGTTTTTCAACATTGATAATAATCAGAAATGTTTCTTGAGCATCAAATCATCATATTAGAATGATTTCTGAAGGATCATGTGACACTGAAGACTGGAGTAATGATGCTGAAAATTCAGCTTTGATCACAAAAATAAATTACAATTTACTATATATTCACATAGAAAACAGCTATTCTAATTTGTAATAATTTTTCAGAATTTGTTACTGTATTTATTTTAATTATTTTTTGCTTATTTAAGTAGAAAGTCTTTTAACAAACATCAGTCCAGTTTAATCCAGTTTTGCACAGTTTACAATATGCATTACAATAACTCCAATTGGGGCTGGGGAAAGATTGTCTAGAGGCGTTGACTATTGAGTGTGTTATTTTAGTGGTGATGTACATAGGGAGACTCAATTCTCAAATAACTGAGAGCCACACAACTCCTCAAAGAGTTTTAGAAATGCTCTGAAACTTGTCACCTCTGAATCTTTTTTAAAGCGGCACTTGTGCAATAGATTCACTGCCTTCAATAATGAATTTCGAGTCAATCGCTGTGAGCCTTCAGATGTTCCTGTTGTTATGCAGAATCCACCGCTTTATGTTGTGGAGAGAGTAAATGGCAGTACTTTTCCTTTGCTGCTGTCTGTTGATGATTCTTTACACGTCAACCGAGTATCTGTCAGGACACACAGATAAAAACTGCTTTAGAAAAGAGCTGCAGCGGAAAAAACACTCAAACTGTTGGATGCCGTGAACTAGATGTTGCATCCGCAGTTATATTGAAGCACGTCAATCTGTGCCTGCTGAGTTACACAAAAACTGTCAGATATTGTGAAAATAACCCTATACAAGTTGACTTAACCCAGTTTTTGAGTAGAACATAACCCAGCTATCTATACTACTGCTAAAAAAGTTCAGATTTATTAATGTTTTCAAAAAAATCTGCATTTATTTGATCAAAAAATACAGTAAAAATTCTGAAATATTATTACAATTTAGAATAGCTGTTTTCTATGTGAATATATTGTAAATTGTAATTTATTCCTGTGATCAAAGCTGAATTTTCAGCATCATTACTCCAGTCTTCAGTGTCACATGATCCTTCAGAAATCATTCTAATATGATGATTTGATGCTCAAGAAACATTTCTGATTATTATTATTATCAATGTTGAAAACAGTTGTGCTGCTTCAGATTTTGTTGAAACTGATATATTTTTATTCCAAGATCATTTGATTATAAAGTTAATTTGATTATAAAGTTCAAAAGAACAGCATTTATTTGAAATGGAAATAGTTTGTCACATTATAAATGTCACTTTTAATGCATCTTTGCTGAATATTTTTTTTTTTTTTTTTTTAAATGGTAGTGTAGGATGGTTTTCACAAAAATATTAAGTAGCAAAGACTTTCAACATTGATGATGATGCTTCTTGAGCACCAAACAGTTCTTTTAAATTGTAATATTTTGGTCAAATACATGGTGAGCTTTAATTACATAGTTGCATCTGAATTATGAATCATCCCACCATTAGACCTGCATGCAGACTTTGAGGTAATGAATCAGGAAGCATGCATTTATTTTTTTGTCCTGAAATCATCTTTCCATTCTGTTTTTCTTTCTGCGTAGGCCTGTATTGGTTTACGCAGAAAAAGAGCCTTCTATTCCATTTTTTTTTTCCACCAGCTTTTTATTTTATCAAGCAGGTGGTCATGTGTTTACGTGACTTCTCGTTAGCTTGGCCGCAGAGGCACTCATGCAATCTGCTCTTGACGACAGCCTCACGGCAACAAGTTCCATGACAACCGCCTCTTCCTCTCGCAGATGGCATTAGCCGAACGCACTGAGCCTCACAGGCAACATCATTTCAATATATATCTCAGTTCTTGAGTGCATCTGGTTTTGCACGACTGTCCGATTATATTGAGCCATCGCTTACGTTATTGCTTATAAGAGTATGCGTGTGTGTTGAAGAGCCTTTTTATTGCATCTCAGGAAAGGTGCGACACGACTAATGAGAGGTGTACGGCTTGGTGTGAATCTAGGGAGTCATTGCAGGTTTATTACTTCACAGTAAAACAAAAAAGTACTGTATTTGAAGCGTGGAGGCTGAAGATCCTGCGATGCATTGTGGGATGGCGGGTAGGAGGAACATTAATCTGCAAAACAGTTTTGGCATTTTTCTGATGAAGTTGGAAAGCAGGGCTTTGTGTGAAAGTGGAAATTTCCGTAGATGCGTATTCAAAGCTTTGCGCACGAACATACTCGTGTACACAGATTCCCTGCTGTCGACGGTTCTCTTATCTCATTTGTACAGTGTTGCTGTATTCCAGTCCAGCTGTATTCCATCTGTCTGTACGCGCTGGAGAAACTGATAAACACTGG
This sequence comes from Culter alburnus, assembly GCA_028476615.1. Taxonomy (NCBI): domain Eukaryota; kingdom Metazoa; phylum Chordata; class Actinopteri; order Cypriniformes; family Xenocyprididae; genus Culter; species Culter alburnus. Next base: position 1,291,021 of record JAOTNS010003244.1, on the reverse strand, counting down.
ACAACGGCTCATCCGTCTTTCTCAGCGTGTGTTGTATGGCTTTGTGTGTGCCGAGGCCTGAACTCTTGAGATCTCTCTATCTGGACAGTCCCATGATGGTTAGTGTCCTCCTGAGACAACACCAACTGACACTTAAATCCTTAAGATGTTTGGATGGTGTAAATAAAAACGGATGTTGCGTATGTGCCAAGTATAATGTTTCACTTTGGGGTTTTATGAGCATCATGTCATGTTATGGGGCCGTTTACATAACACTCAAAACTGAACATGTTTTATGCGTTTTTGCTGTTCATTTATGCCGGGTTCCAATGTTGGGGAAAGTTACTTTTAACAACTTTTTTGTTACTCCCTGAAAAAGTAACTGATTGCATTACTTAGTTACTTTTTTATGGAAAGTAATGCATTGTGTTTTTCTCACTTGGGCTAGGCTTGCTTGTTTGATTTATTTAATTTTCTTAAGTTCTATATTTGACAAATGTAAAGACCCTTTCACAGCAAAATTGAAATAAATAAGTGCAACTTTACTCTCCATTTCTTGCAACATGGGGATAGGAGAGGTGTCAGTCTCTAAATGGGAAAACAAAGTAACTTGCATTAGGGATGGGCGATATTATCGTTTGCGATAAATACCGTTGAAAATTCTCCTCACGATAAAAATTTGTCTCCTCGCGATAATTACGATAAGTCTAGTTGTTGACGTATTTCGTGCGCGACCGATTCACTGTTCACGTGTGGAGTTAAAACAAGCATGACGAAAGACGTGAGGCTGAGGAGCAGCTTGTTGTTAAGCGAAGAGTTCCCTTCACAATTTGGAACTGGTTTGGTTATAGAAAATCAGATGTGGAGCAAACTACGGTAATCACTATAAACAAATGTTCAATGAATGAGCCGTATGTCATTCACGCCATCATCACCCGGGTTTTGATAGCGCGCGAGTGCAGGTGAGACCTGAACATCTCACGTTGCTACTGTTTAAACTCATTTAAACCTTGCCAGTTGCCACTTTAAACATTCAACTGTAAGACGCAAAAGAGAACTTGCGCGCGCTGTGAGGAGATTTGTGTGTACTCATCCGAAGCGCGTACACGGAGAGCTGCGTCAGATATATTTTGTAAACTATCTGAAGACATAGTTGGGATTGTTACTTTTTGATACAGTTAGGGCTGTTACGGTCGGCATGACAATCGCGCCACCGCGGTCGTGTGCCATATATATATATATGAGGTCGCGTTAACTGTTTTTGTTTTTTAGCAATGACGGAAAAAATATGAAGGCCGTCCGTCAGATTACTGAGGCTGATGTAGCTTGTAAATGTAATTCCCACCCCTGCCCAGTAGGTGGTGAGCGCGCTCCAGTGTGGCAGCAGAGCGCGAGTTCAGTCTCCAGAATAAAATGATGCGTTTGATTACAAGCACTCAGTTTAGGTATATTTTATAATAATAAAGTTATGATACTTATACTTAAATAATTCAGTTTCTAATCCAGTTCGTTTTGTTTTAAATGGTTTGTTTTTTATTTTTCTTGCTGACTAATGACCATCAAGTTTATGGTATATATAATATATATATATATATATATATCGTCATTGGTATCGTTATCGCAATAAATACCTGAAATTATCGTGATAATTTTTTTAGGCCATATCGCCCATCCCTAACTTGCATTACTTTTTTGAAAAAGTAACTGAGATATTTTGTTGTAAATCTAAAAGTAATGCATTACTTTACTAGTTACTTGAAAAAAGTAATCTGATTACGTAACTTGCATTACTTGTAATGCGTTACCCCCAACACTGCATGGTTTCATCCCTGATTTTCACTCAGCAAATCAGTGCTCATTCACACAAGTGGCAATCATGCAATGTGCATTATCAAAGACGTGATTCGAGAGAATTGGCGTGCTAAATATCTGGACCTGTCTGCGATTCAAAATCCTGCTGTGTGATATGAGATCTGATTGAAAATGACATCGGCGATGACCTACAGCCAATGAGAAAGCAAGATACAGGGCAGCGGGACGTTCGGGAGGAGTTATAGACCCGCCCCCCAAACCATTTCCTCCTCCCCCTTTTTTTCTTTTTCTCCTTTTCGCTGCAAATCAGCGCACTGACCATTTTTAACTGACGGGCTACCATTTTTAATAACATTACATTCTCGTGCGAGAACTCCGGTCTCACGCGTGTCCTTGCGCTATTTCCTTACCATTTTCACCATTGTTTGATTGTGAAAGATTGTTTGCGGACCAGTCAGAGACGGCGATTCTTTCTATTATAAAGTCATGCAGCAGTGACTGAATGCTACCTCAATGTGAAAAGAACAGTGATCTGCCCACTTTGAAAATCGTGCAATGTGAACTCGGCATTAAGGCCCCGGTATACTTCAAACGAAATCGAAGAACAAACTGATGTGACGTCATTTTGAACAAAATCAGGCCAAAACGAAGTTCGTTTTGTGTTCTTTTTGGAAGTTCGAAATGGCTTGCCAAAGCATACTTTCAGGAAAAGTTCGCTCCAGCTGCAAAGCACCTTCGTACTACCATTGGTCAGTGACGATAATGTAATAGGAGGTGTGCACTGAGGCTCCGCCTTCACTCGCGTGGGACGCGTCTCTGATTCATTTTGTGTATTTGAGTTCGTCGAGGTAAGAGCTTCGCGGGTGAAAACATGAACACACCGGATAGCCGCTTTATAGTACAAAATGAAGTTGTGCTTGTAAAAAAAAAATGAGGCCTTAACACTGTTTTTCATGTTTGATACTGTAAAGCTGCTTGATTTTAAGCAATCTGTTGAATAAAGTGCTATATGAAGACGTGATGTGACTGGAGTGCTACTTTGCAGAGCTCGTGCTAACATAGGCTACCCATGTTGTTAAGATCAGACGCTTTTCTGATGCTTTCTATAATAAATGCTTGCTGTTTTCTCATTTTTGTTGTTTATTTTGTTACTGAGAAGAAAGTGCACGGCACATATTTACATATTCATCTAAATGCCGTCAGATGTTCGTTTACAGTATATCGCTGGTCACGCATTTCGAACTTTGTTTTACCCCTAAACGAAGAACGAAAAAGAACTTAGTTTGAAGTATAGCGGAGCCTTTACAAGACAGCAGAGTTTTGGGGCCCTGAAAATGCAAACTTTTGAAAACGGGTTTCGAAGTGCAAGTTTTTGGAAACAATACCATTATCATCTCTGAAAATGACAAAACCACGAATTTGTGAAAATGATGACATCATGTGTATTACGTTTTCAGTCTATCTGCACGTAGTGTTTCTTTACAAAGTTACATCGCCAACTACTGGCCTAGCAGTAGAATACAGCATTTTAAGTTGCTTTCGCGGATCTGTGTGAACTGTGTGAATGTTGTTGTCTGTACGTGAAACTTTTCAAAAATGCAAAGGAAAACTTTTCAGTTCGTTGTTTATGTTAACGTACTCTAAGACTGCACTATGACAAAATGTATTTGATTACTTATATTTTTTATAATTGTTATTTATTTCGAAATAATTTATGAATTTACATGTGTTTAACTTAAGACAAGCTGAGGAGTGTATTCATATTATTATACAGTATATGATTAGAGCTGCATAATATATTGCAGCCAGTATTAAAAAATTTATATGTTTTTAAAATTATTGGTAATGGTCGATTTTTGCACATTTATCGACTGATATTGTACATTTATTTGTGTCTGCTCATTTAAATTACAGTCTTGTTCAGCATCTAATGCTTTTTTTCAGAATTCTTTGTTGAATAGAGCGTTTTTTATTTGAAATGGAAATCTTTTGCAACATTATAAATGCTTTACTGTCACTCTTGATCAATTCATGTCTTTGCTGAATGAAAGTGTTAATTTTTTTCCAAAAAGATTTTTTTTAACACTGTTTAAATTGTAAATGAGAGTGTATCATCCAAAATGTGAACCCAAAACAATACTTTTGTTGGTTTTAAACGTTCCATTTACTGTAAGTCTCAGGTAGGGGATGCACGACTACTAATTTCTGCTAGTCGATGTCTTATCAAAACAATACTCGAATTACTCAACTGCTCGTGGTTCATGCTACTGTAAATTAAAAGACATGAAATAGTTCTTATCAATAAATGTTTATTAATTCATAGCCTAATGCAACAATTACATAAGTAAACTCTCAAAACATTATGACATTACATATTTTCATTTTCATGTAACAAAGTAAAGCCAAATTAATAGCTGCATGCAACATTTTAATCCTAACATTTGCATCATATATGCAAACTACATGTGCATGGCTGCATGCATGCAGTAATTTAATAATAACTTATAACTTTAATATTTACCAAGTTTTCAACAGTAAAAACAAGAACGGATAGAATCTTACTTCAACCGGCTTTAAAGACTAACACAAATCATCGCCGCTATCGTCCTCTCGCCACACGCAGTCTTTGGTCGAGCTCATGAATCGCTGGTTTGCATATAGAAATACAAGCGCATCGAGAGATCAGTAGTGAGGGAGACGACCTTGCCTTTCATTTCAGATGCAATGTCGGCTTTTAGAGAGTTGTATTTGTTTACAGAACTCACCAATGCTCGTTTGCTTCATGACGTGCATCTCACTAACCTTTGCCTTTGTTGTTGGATGTTTCAATCGTAGGTAGTTGTGCATAGCTGTCATGCTGCTGTTGTATTTTAAAGAGTTGGCAAATTACGATATTTTTGGCATCCTTGATGAAATACTTCCACACATCTGATCTCTGAAATACTTCCACACATCTGGTGTCTGTTGGTGACCTTGGCATTTTGAATTCATTTTTGGTTAATGCACGCTCGAGTAGTCGATTGTTTCAGACAGCACCGACTAGTGGTTGAAGTAGTCGATCTCTCCACTACTCGACTAGTCTATGCAAGCCCTAGTGTCAGGTGATGTTTTGTTACCTAATTTAAACATCTCAGATTGGTGATCGTCTTCATTTTCTTGACAGATTTCTAAATGGAAATCTTTGATTCAACGGGGAAATGTAATGCTGTAATCTGCACTTTTCATGCTTAGTTAGCAGCAGCAGTAATCACGATCTTAAATATTTATTGGATCAAATGTGCAGCCCTGTATCATTTAATCTATAAAGGCAGGAACACGCCAAGCCGACGTCAACGAACTAGTGGCGATGAAAGCAGACTGCGGGGTTGCCCTGACACACCAAACCGACGCTTGACAGCCGACGGCAAAGTAGCACGTCCATTCTGCGCCTCCGTAAGATGAAATGCCTTTCCTTACCAGCAGGTGGCAGTAGCTGAACAGCCAATCAGAATGATCAGATGGCCCGACGGACCGATGAGCTCCGACGCCGATTCAACATGTCGAATCGGCCGAAAAAAAGCCAACGAGGACCAACTTCAGCCGACGGTGCGGAACACACTGAGAAAACTTAGTCGGCCGACAAACAAAAACTGCCCGATGGCTGACCGTCGGCTTGGTGTGTTCCTGCCTTAATAAACATCACTTCATTCTCATCTGTGATGTTCTTCAACTCCAAACTCACCTTTTTATTTTGATCTGGGTCTCTGGGGCGAGTTGGAGCGATGTTCTCTCGGTCAGGAATCACTGCTGTGCTGGAGCTGTGAGTTTCCACAGAGGATGTGAGGTTTCATTATTTTCAGTATGTTGCATGAGGAACCCTGTGGGACCCTGTTGAACATGCCATGAATTTCCTCTTTAATATTTATGTTCTTCCAGACTTGTTGAAAATCAGTCCAGCGGCTTAATGTGAAATATGGAGTTTGTGTGAGATTGTGACAGTGTGTGTTTGTCAAACAGCATAAGACTTGGAAAACTTTTTTATTTGTACTAGTGGACTTCAGAGACTAGTCGGCAGGCCGGTGTTAACCTCATTTAAAATGAGTTCGCTCTTCATGCAGCATATTTGCTTGTTTCTGGCTCATCTGGCTGTGTTTAGATGAAAAGTGTGTGAGAGGAGAGAATAATGATTGGGGTGTGAAACTAAACCCATCTCTGTTGCCAGATTCATGCTCCTTGCATTGTCATAAACGGTGCAAAAACCTGTGGGCGACTCTTAATTAGTTTCAGGGGTTTTGCAAGAATTGTGAACACCCCGAAAGAGCTCAGACAAACTTATACATCCTCAGCACCAGTGTGCTTCGCTTCGTGCTTTGTGAATACAAAACAGATTTACTTATTTTCACTTAATCCCAAATATATATAAAGTCTCTGGTGTCCCCAGAATGTGTCTGTGAAGTTTCAGCTCAAAATCCCCCACAGATCATTTATTATAGCTTGTCAAATTTGCCCCTATTTGGGTTTGAGCAAAAACACGCCGTTTTTGTGTGTGTCCCTTTAAATGCAAATGAGCTGCTGCTCCCGCCCCCTTTCCAGAAGAGGGCGGAGCTTTAACAGTTCAACAACAACAAAGCTGGAGAATCTCACGCAGTCAAAATGACGAAAGTGTTCAGCCTTACATTGTTCAAACCGGAGTCGACACTGATGGAGAGACTCAGGAAGAAGTTACAACTTTTAGAATGAAACTAGACGTTTCTGAATGGTTAGTGGATCAATTGATGTAGTTGCTGTGGAGTTGATTCAACTCATCCACTAGCATGTGCCGTCATGTTCATCTTTTGTGTTGAATTGATCCTCGTTTGTGAAGCAGTCCGGCGTAAATGACGGCATGTCAACAACACTCTACTACAACAACTCTCTCTCTTCTCTAAAGCAGCCCAACATGGCCCCGCCCCTTTGTTGTGTGTTGCTGGGGCGGGGTTATGTAAATTTTAGGGTTAGTGATGTCACTAACTCAGAAAGAAGCTCATTGTAGTCCCTACCAGCCATTTGTTGTAGTCCTTACACTGTTAGCCCGGATAAGTTGAATTTACTTAAAAAATTTGAGGAAACTGGTTGCCCAAAAAAAATTAAGTAATGATTAAGTAATGTGAACTTAAAAATTCAAGTTCATTTAACTTAAAATGTTTTGTAATATTAATTACTTTGTAGTTATTACACATAGTATATTTAAGTTCAATGTACTAAGCAAGTTAATTTATAGCAACTTCTATTTTACTACAAAATTAAGAAAAAAAGCAAATAAAAGGTACATTCATTCAATTTTATGTTTTATTTTAATTCAATTCCAAATGCAACAACATTTCATGTCCTGAAAACATTTCCTTATAAAACGTGAAAAAAACTAGTTTTAACAAATCAGCTTATTGTTAAGCACATAAATAGTCTATCTCAGAATCACAACAAATTGCATCAAAACTATATGGTTGTTCACACTCCTGAGTTCACAATAGTGGCAGTATTCCATTTTAGGTGCCAGCTCACATTTTCCTAGGTTGAGCATTACCTGCTGAAAAATATAAAGTATTTTTCATACAGTTAGGGTAGTCCAGTTGCAGGGCATAAATCAGTCAGAAAAAAGGACACAGAAGTCCCGAGGTTGGTCAGTTCATCCATCACCAAAAATCCTTCCAAGACGATCTTCACTCATGATGGGTTTAGCTGAGCACTTTATAGATCAACACAGAGGATTCTCACTGGAGTTTGCCTGTATGAGTCCTTGTCAGCTGCAACCTAGTAGAGGAGACATTATCATATAATAATGCATCAGATAATGGTATTGTCAAATACTCCATGCATCAATACATACCTGGTTTACTGTAGAAAGAGCTGGCCATTGAAGTACCATCAGGCTGATGTCAGGCTCGTCGTTGACAACTTTTCTGTGAGGAGCAAACATTAAAGTTAAAGTCTTGATTATGGCACCTGATTTTATGGTTTACATGTAATTGTGCACTGTGCAGTATGCAGATTAATAAAATAATCAGCCAAAGAACAGGTCTCAGTAAACCCACATGACACACAGCTGATATGGAGTTTTTGGTGAAGGCTGTATAAGTGTACATATTGTGCATAACGTGTGATATAAATGTACATGTATATGTTCCAGATGTAAACAAGGAAATTGTTCTGCTCTTGTATAACTTCATTATTTGAGCCTATAATGTTTAAATAGCTGAGCTTTCTTTTCACAGTTATAAGGGCAATACTTACACTTCTAATCCAAAGCATCTCTTCTTGACCTGCAACACAAAACAAGATAGTCTGTTGTTAAGAAAGCTATGATAAAACAGTATATCCATCTGTTTTGGTTTTCAACTCGTTAATTAACTTTAACTTAATCTTTCAATCAATAGCCGTGTCGAAATAAAACACGGTCGTTAAATTATTGCACTCACCATTTTCGCGCTTCATCCTCTCTCCTCTGCTGGAAGCGCGGGTGCGGGCGCAGGCGCGGCCGCGGTGTTCGGCGACAGCCAGAGGTTCAAACTAAGTTTACACGCCCAACAACAGCTCCTCGTGTGAAAAAGAAACAAACGACGAAATAAAACGTCGAACTCGCCGATCAGGGGTTCATGCACGGTGATCCACCGCACGCGAGAGAGAACACTAGCTAACCGGAGAAAACAGTTCCGTCGTTTAAACTTTAACAAACGATTTTCACTGCTCACAAACAGTCTCTCAGGGGGAAACGATAAAAAGGCAAATGTTTGGAAAAAAATATCTGTAGAACTTGCCAAAACAAATGTTCCAACTTCTCATCAACAGCTCCTTGAATTCACACACACCACGACAAAATGGCGTCATTACCTGCCGTAAACCAATGTGTAAGAGGCGTGGTCAGGAGAAAAACTTAATAATTTAAGTGCATTTAACTTAAATTTATTAACACATTCAAATTACATCCACAATTTAGTAGAATATACTTATATTTTATAAGTAATGCAATCAAACTTAAATATTTTAAGTATATTGTAATTATATAGTTTAAGTAAATATAAAATCCGGGCTAAGAGTGTAAAAAGCGATTTCTGTAAAAGAAAATCTCTCTTTACATTTACATTTACATTTAGTCATTTAGCAGACGCTTTTATCCAAAGCGACTTACAAATGAGAGTAGTAGAATCAGTCAAATCAACATGAGAACAACAATTTGCAAGTGCAGTGTGAAGTCACAGTTATCTTTGCATTGAACTTTGAGTGTCGTAACTTCACAGATGTTGTTTATGCTCAAACAGCAACATTACACACTAACTAAAGTTAAAAAAGTGAAATCATAATCAATCCTTTAACTCTCTCCTTATTTTTTATTTATTTATTTTTTAAATTGTGGAACAAATTGTGTGCTAACAAGTCTTCCAAAGTCAAACGATATCTTTTCTGTGAGGAGAGTGAGTAGAAGCTGTGGCGTTTCTCACATATTTCGTCTCTGTGGCAGGTCTGAATGTGTGAGAGTGAAAGGATTTGAGAACTAGGACAGTCTCCCTCATCTACTTAACAATACCTTCCCTTCCCACACTTTGAGCACCGCTGTCTTATGGGGATCTAATTAAACGATAAACACGAAGAGGACTGAAGTGACTTTCCTTCAAAGTTCTTGGCGTGTTCCATCACATTAATTGCTCTTTATTAATAACTGACCCACAAGAGCACCAGTAATGCAGAATATAGACTATAATTGTTCATGAGAAATGCCATGAGAGTCTGTCATCATTAACATTGTTAACAGTGATCTAGGAATCTAAAGCTTGTAGCATGTGGTGTGTGTGTGTGTGTGTGTGTGTGTGTGAGGCCTCATTAGTTGGTGGCCGCTCTTGCACATTAAGGCCAGTGTGAGCGCAGGAAGTGTGGAATGTTCAAGCGTTAATCAGTAACACATTTGAGTGTGTACCGGCAGTGCACTAATTAACCAGTAAATGAGATGGTCGCAGCTGAGCTGCTCGTAACCTTCCTGTGATTGTCAATGTATTTTTGTGTTTTTTGTTGTTTTTTTTTCACAGTAATAATAAAATAAATATACATTACTGGTCAAAAGTTTGTAATATATACACTACCGTTCAAACGTTTGGGGTCAGTAAGATTTTTTAATGTTTTAAAAGAAGTATCTTCTGCTCACCAAGCCTGCATTTATTTGATTAAAAATACAAACAAAAATATATTATTCCAATTTAAAACAGCTGTTTTCTATGTCAATATACAGTAAAGTGTAATTTATTCCTGTGATCAAAGCTGAATTTTCAGCATCATTATTCCAGTCTTCAGTGTCACATGATCCTTCAGAAATCATTCTAATATGATGATTTGATGCTCAAGAAACATTTATGATTTTCAATGTTGAAAACAATTGTGTACAATTTTTTTCAAAGTTCTTCGATGAATAGAAAGTTCAAAAGAACAGCATTTATTTAAAAATAATATTTTCTAACATTATAATTGTCTTTACTGTAACTTTTGATCAGTTTAACTCATCCTTGATGAATAAAAGTATTGATTAATTTTATTTCTATCCCCCAAAAATAAAATTAAAATTCTTACTGACCCCAAACTTTTGAACGGTAGTGTTTAATGTTACAAAAGATTTAGATTTCAGACAAATGCTGTTCTTTTGAACTTTCTATTCATCATAGCATCATGAAATAAAAATATAAATAACTGTTTTCAGCATTGATAATAATCATAAATGTTTCTTGAGCAGCAAATCATCATATCAGAATGATTTCTGAAGGATCATATGACACTGAAGACTGGAGTAATGATGCTGAAAATTCAACTTTGATCACAGGAATAAATTACACTTTACTGTATATTGACATAGAAAACAGCTGTTTTAAATTGGAATAATATTTCACAATATTACTGTTTTTGTTTGTATTTTTAATCAAATAAATGCAGGCTTGGTGAGCAGAAGATACTTCTTTTAAAACATTAAAAAAATCTTACTGACCCCAAACTTTTGAACGGTATTTGAGTGTTTTTGTGTGTATTTGATCATTTGGACGTGCACCCGAAGCCCAAAGTGTAATTATACATATATATGTGTGTGTGTGTGTATATATATATATAATGAGATCCGTTTTGGAGCGTGAACACACAATTCAGCCTGGGGAACAGCATGTCCTGCAATTTAGCAGCAGTAAAGACTGCATTTTACAACAGTCACCTGTTGAGTTAATTCTGAGGGTAAGTTTGGGTTTAAGGAGGAACGAACATACACTGTGAGGGAATGAAGTTGTGCTAGACGAAATGCGACTAGTTTAATAGTTTTACCACAAATATCTTCTTTCTGGTGATCCTTGGAAGCCAAAATCGAAATCAAAAATAAAATTAGCTTAATATCACAGGCCTAAAGTGCAAGCAGAAGTTTAGTTGTTGAGTTCTCTCCTCCATCGTCACCATTATACAGGGCTTTAATGTTGTAGCTTCTGGATTCGATCTCTCTTCTGGATTGCAAACAGCAAAAATGCATCATAGACAAATGTCCTAATATTATTGCATATAGAAACAGCTTGCGACCCTGGCGAGATGGGATTAGCAAGATAATGCCTATATAGCAATAATAAATGTACGTGTAATTTCTTCATAATTTCTCCAGTACAGAACCACTAATGTCAAAGCTTATCAATACACAAATTTAGCCACGGGGGGCATTTAAAACCGGGTTTCAGCACCATTTCTACTCACGCCAAAGCAAACAGAAGAGCATAAATAGACAGGGAAACTAGAATTAAGTTCAAAATTAAAATATATATAGTTTATTTATATAAACTATATTTGTGTATTGTTATTACGATTCCCGGTCCCACCCACTCCCGCTAAAATTTTTTCCCATCCCGTCCCAATAATGTGATTAATAGTGTTTTTGTTTCCCATCCCGTGGGATTCCCGCAGGATTCACAAAAAATGTCAGCCTCTAATGTGAATATATTGTAAAATGTGATTAATCCTCTGAATTTTCAGCATCATTACTCCAGTTTTCAGTGTCACATGATCCTTCAGAAATCATTCTGATCATTCAGGTTTGCGGCTCAATTATTAATAATGATTCTTAGTATTATTATTAATGTTGAAACTATTTCATTTTTCTGGATTCTTTGATGAATAGAAAGTTCAAAAGAACAGCGTTTATTTGAAATGGAATCCTTTGTAACATTATAAATGTCTTTTCTGTCACTTTTGATAAATTTAATGCATCTTTTCTGAATAAATGTTTTAATTTATTTTTTTCTTACCTCAAACTTTTGAATGGTAGTGTTTCATGGTTTCCACAAACTTATAAAGCAGCAAAAATTACATTGATAATATCTGACACTGAAGACTGGAGTAATGATGCTGATTTTTTTTTTACATTTTAACATATATACACATAGAAAACAGATATTTAAATTGTAATAATATTTCACAATATTACTTCTTTTACTGTATTTTTGATCAAATAACTGCATCCTTGATGAGCAAAAGAGACTACTTCTCAAAACACCTTAAGTATTCCAGTATTTGACTAGAACTAGGACTGAATATTGACTGAATATTCACTCACTAATTGTTTGGTTTTCATGCTAATGAAGAATGTATTAACAAAGTATTGGACCGTATTACCTGGATGTGTAGTCATGTGGTCATGCGTGTAGCAGCTCGTTCCCTGAGGTCGTGCCGTATGAGCGGAAAGCACGCAGGAAGTCCTCATTAATGATAAACAGCTGTCCATCCGTGATTCGCACACTCTTCATTAACCATGAAGATTGACATGGTCACAAAGTCACACATGCATTCTTAATGTTGCTCCGGCGCCGTATAAATGATGCTCAAATCAGAGCGACTGAGGCATAGGTGAGTTGTTATTATCTTATTTATGGCTGTGGAATCTCATGTTTGTAGGAAAGCAAGTATTTTGCATACCACCGTTGCCACGGGAGGAATTCCTCTGACGTGCATTAGTTATCAGGAAAGAAATTACATCTTGTTTTCTGTTGAACTTGGTATTTAACTGGTATCAGGACAATGAGCCAAAATTTGGTTTACAATAAAATATAATGTAATAAAATGGTGTAATTCATGAGCAGGAGATGGTGTGATTATATGTAAATAAATAATTGACTGATTGATTGATTGATTGACAGATGCTCATATGAGTGTTTCTTCAATGGGCAATAATTAAATAATCAGTATTGTTGAGCAGTGGACATATATTTATCATCATAATTCTGTCATTTTTGTTGTTTTTTTAAAATAAAATTTGATAAAATTACAGCTTGATGGAAAAAAAAAATTTGCAATAAAAAAGATTTAGTTGAAAAGTGATGCATCGATTTTTCTTTAATAAACATATCTTATATTTCTCAAGCTCTTCACTGCCACTATATAAGACTTTATTCTGGTAAAATTGTTTGATGAGGTGGAAATTACAGTTTTTAATTAATTTTTAAACAGTATTGAAATGTTTATGTGTGAAATGATCACCGTTTTAAAAATATAATAATTCATATTTTTGTAATGGATTGTTTTATTTTAATATTGAAAATCTGGGTCAGGGAAAAGGGTAAAATACCTATACAGTACATAAGACATTTGAACAGTGGCAAAATAAATGTTTTCAGAGCATGTTTTCATAACAACAACAAAAAATGCCCCTAATATGTATTTATCGATATTACTTTTCATGTAGTGTGTAATATCGCTGTTTATGAATGTAAAATCTCTGCAAAGTTTCAAACGAGTCGTCATATGATTATACTGTATATGCAACGTTATATAAAGAGCTGGGCGATAATGTTACAGTTTGTAATTAAAAAAAATCAGGAAGTTGAGATTCAACACAAAGAAATCTAGAGTAGTCTTGAGAATTGATTTGTTTGTGAAAAGTGGTCTATATGTGGCTGAAAAAAGTCAGCTGAAACTGGGAGAAAGATTGAGCCTTTTCTTACCCATTTAGTCTCTCTTGCAGATCCTGTCTTGCGCTATATTTACTGTATATGTGAGTTGGGATTTGTGATGTCAAACACCCCACAGTCACTGGTTTCTGTGTCAGGTGTGACGGAAATGCTTTGATTTGAATTGTTTTGCTTTAATGCATTTTGACGTCCCTTTGAGGCATCGACATTGCAAATGGTTGATAAAGTTATAGCTGACTTCCCCAATATTTTCATGCATAAATTTCTTTGCAAATATCTGTGTGTGCTTGTTTTTATGCCCTTTTTCAGTGAAATGTCATGAGAAATTAAATTTTAAGATCAGTCATTGATCTTTTTTCACTGCCAACTGTCCTCTGATGTCTTCATCGCTCATAGTGGGAGGACAGATGACAACGGTTGCATGCATGTTAAAGAAGGAACTGCCAGTGTTGCCAAGTCCACGGTTTTCCCAAGGAATTGGGACACTTTTTTAAGTTTTTCTTGAGGGTAAAAATGTTTTCCATGGGTTGATTTTCACCCCTGTACGTACGTACATTTTCAGCGCACCAACACCCCCAGAACACCCCCCAGATGTGCAAATTCAGTGGAGAATTCGGATGCCCAATGGAGAAAATCACATTGGTCTATTTTTGGGCTACTTTTGACTCGCCATTTGGCTACTTTTGTTGCACAGACTTGGCAACCCTAAGGCATGCACTCTTTCTTGACTTATTGGACATGACTAAGATCATATCAATCTCTTTTAATAAGACTGCAGTCCTCTGTGTGCTTCTTTGAATGTCTCTTTGAGTAAGAGATGTATAAGTCTTAGTTTGATGTACCTTCTCTCAAGATCTTTGACCTACAATTGTTACAATTTTAATGTGTCCAAAACAAATTAATAGTGATGTTATGTTTAGTGCTGTTAAATTGAACACGTTAACACGTCATTTAATTTTTTTCAGTTTAACATGTTAAAAATTAAAGGTGCCCTAGAACTTCTTTTTAAAATATATAATATAAGTCTAAGGTGTCTTCTGAATGTGTCTGTGAAGTTTCAGCTCAAAATACCCCATAGATTTTTTTTAATTCATTTTTTAACTGCCTATTTTGGGGCATAATTAACTATGCACCGATATATAGGTTGTGGCCCCTTTAATTCTCGTGCTCCCCCGCCCCCGGAGCTCGCGCTTGCCTTAAACAGCATAAACACAGTTCACACAGCTAATATAACCCTCAAAATGGATCTTTACAAGATGTTCGTCATGCATGCTGCATGCATACATCGGATCATGTGAGTATTGTATTTATTGGATGTTTACATTTGATTCTGACTGAGTTTGATAGTGCTCCGTGGCTAAAGCTAACATTACACACTGTTGGAGAGATTTATAAAGAATGAAGTTGTGTTTATGAATTATACAGACCGCAAGTGTTTAAAAATGAAAATAGCGACGGCTCTTGTCTCTGTGAATACAGTAAGAAACGATGGTAACTTTAACCACATTTAACAGTACATTAGCAACATGCTAACGAAACATTTAGAAAGACAATTTACAAATATCACTAAAAATATCATGGATCATGTCAGTTATTATTGCTCCATCTGCCATTTTTCGCTATTGTTCTTGCTTGCTTACCTAGTCTGATGATTCAGCTGTGCACAGATCCAGACGTTAATACTGGCTTGTCTAATGCCTTGAACATGGGCTGGCATATGCAAATATTGGGGGCGTACATATTAATGATCCCGACTGTTACGTAACAGTCTGTTTTATGTTGAAATTCGCCTGTTCTTCGGAGGTCTTTTAAACAAATGAGATTTATATAAGAAGGAGGAAACAATGGAGTTTGAGACTCACTGTATGTCATTTCCATGTACTGAACTCTTGTTATTCAAATATGCCAATAAATTCAATATTAATTCTAGGGCACCTTTAAAGCAGCGTCCGTCCTTTAGCTAGCGTTACATTATATGATCATGCAATCATTCATTCAAGTGCTATTAAACCATTAAAGCACAGCAGTACCCAAAACTGGCACTCTGTCTGTTAATCTATAGCTGTGTTTCCATTACCCTTCAAAATGTGCAAATTGAAATTCCAAATTGAAAATAAACCAATGGAAACAGAGTCAATTTCACAGAAACTCCCATATATCGCAAACAAGTTTTTATGCTTGCATGAGGTGGTTTTTCAGGCAATTTGGATTTCAAGAATTACAGATTACTGGATATAATAGAAATACTGGATTCTGAACAACAAAGAAATGCCACACTTTATCAAGACCTCGAAGCAGATATGAGGGAGCAACTCCCAGAAACACCTCATACGCAAGTATAAAGTGCTTTCCTTGACATTAATGCTTGGATAACACGTCTATGTCTCCATCTTTTTAAAAAAATAATGGCTAGTGCAGTGTCTGCGATATACTTAAAACTTCTAACATCTGTTGGCATGATTTTTGGAATGATTTATCGCGAGAGGAAAAAATTATGTTTTCGTTGAATAACATCAGTTAATGGAAATGCTGTCATTTCACAATAGTTTTTTTCTCGACATTTAAAAAATTTTGCAAAAGTTTTCGCAAATCTGTAAAGGAAACCTAGCTTGTATCTGTGTGACAGACATGTACACAGAATGCCTCTTCAGACAGCGCTCCGTCTGCATTGCATTGTCCTCATAAGCAATGAGTCAAATAATGTCTAATAAGTTGGTACGAGCCACCACAGTCATCAAAAATATTGGTGTTTTTAAGGTTACAGAAACTACATACATTGCTAAATACACAATACTAACATGAATGGTTAATAAAGCATATCGACACTGATTCTGAATGAACATCAAACCTGAATGGGAATCCTTCCCAGCTCTAAAGGTTTAAAGACGCGTATTTTAAAAGTTTAACTTCTTTTAACTTGAGCACCGCATTTTTAGAACGCCGTGTCACGAGCGAGACGCTGCAAAAATGAGAGACGCGAGAGCAACGGTCAAATGCATCCGTCTAGTGTGTTTACATAGAAAAACAATGGAAGTGTAGTGTGGAGGAATGGAAAAACGCGTTCTGTCTTAAGAAGAGCAGTCTTTGGGTTTCACGCACGTTTTCTTGCATCAGGAAAACATACAGAATTAGGTTTTGGTGGTTTTTGTTTCTTTGTCTACACACTCTACAACCCAATGAAAAGACTTGCGACTCACTGGTTGAGAAACATTATATATGTCCATTTCAGAGCTTCGACACGTACGACAGAATCCCATTTTTGGGTGAGCTGTCCCTTTAAACGGTCTTTAACATGAATGTAAATTGTGGGCTTTGGAACCAAAATGTCATGCGGTGATAAATGCATGCACATTTGCATATCTTCCAAACTCTTTTCTGTCACCACAGGAGCGGCGAGACCCTTCCGGTCCTACATCATAAATCCTAATTCACACGTCTCCATCAGAGAGCTAAAAATAGCTGCAGGAGATTGGGAAAGTGGGGGGAAAATGACTGGTTTTCTGGGCAGATTTGCCTCGAGCATCACCAGCGTGCATTTGTGCTCCAGCACTGCGTTAGTTGGTGATCTTGATGCATCGATCAGTTATATTGACGTGCATGTCTGACTGTCTTTTGACATGTTGTTTGCACGTGTGCAGATCTCCTTATGTTCTTCGTGCCTGTGGTTATATAAGCAGTGTAACTCAAGGGCTCAGTGGACCGGAGCCAGTGCCAGACCTCAGACTGACTCATACTGACACAGGGGAGCTTCACCGAAGACATGGTTTGTTTTCCTGATGCTCATATTTAAGGAGGACTCCAGAGGGTCCGTCCTGCAATGATTAATGAAACGCTGTGCTCCTTCATCACTGCCTTATTTCACATCATATGGAACAGGTTGAAGTGACCATGTGGGTTTGTGGATAACAGACTCATACTTTTCACATATGTCTGGCCCACTCTCTTGGCTTATTCAACCAAAGAAAAAGAGTGGAAAACAAGTCATTTGAATGACCATTGTTTGCTTTTTTTTTTTTTTTTTTTAAATTATGCTGTGAGAAAGCTAGGATTCTTAGTATTATCATTCTACACTCATATTTATTCTTCAGTTTTTTGCAGACAAATAAGCATCCAAACACAAATAAAAAATAAATAAATAAATAAATTATACAATTTATTTTAAAAAAATATTACAAATTTTCACTACAAAACATAAAATGCTATAAAAGTAAATAAATACTTAAAGGCCCACTGAAGTGCCCACTTTCAAATAAAATTTTCCTGATAGTTTACTCAGCTCCATGTCATCCAAGATGTTCATGTCTTTCTTTCTTCAGTCGAAAATAAATGAAGGTTTTTAATGAAAACATTCCAGGATTATTCTCCTTATAATGGACTTCACTGGCCTCCAGACGGTTGAAGGTCAAAATTACAGTTTCAGTGCAGCTTCAAAGAGCTTTAAACGACACCAGACGATAAGGGTCTTATCTAGTGAAACGATCGGTCATTTTCAAAAAAAAAAAAAGTAAATGTATATGCTTTATCCACCTGTTTCCGCGGGGCGCTACTGTAAAAGAGAACGTGGGTACAACTTCCGGTGAGGCAGCGGAAGTAGCATACCAATGGTATTTTGTGTGTTAAGTGTTTTTCGGATCATTGTTTACTTTGTAAAGTTGCAAATCTTTATGAGAGATGTCCTTACGGTGCTCAGGGACAACATTTCAGTTTAGTACATTTATTAGTTAATAATATCACAATACAATAAACAGTTTTCGTGCCCTTAATTGCCCTTTACTTTACTGACCTTCCACAAAAGTGCTGCTGCATGACTACAAGAGCATCCTGACCCTGCAATACACGAACAACCCGCTGTCTGTTCTTCACCTGTCAGTGATGCACCAAAGCCATATGATGTTATATTTTACTCCTAACCTGTCGTGCCAGAGCCAATCGCGTTTCCACTGTCATATAGGCTATGCGACGGTTATGTTAACCATTGGGATAATAAATACACTCGTTTATGGAAAATACTAGAGACTGCTTGAGGAACGTAGACAATTCTTATATGATTTATAATCGTGTATTTATTTGGTTTAATGTTTTCTGTCTCTTCCCTGTGCCTTTGTTGATTCCTCACAAATGCATATCTTTCACAGATTCACACACACTCTGTTAACTCGTATAACTCATAACTCCTGTTGTCTTCTCATGAGCTCCCTCTGTTGCTCTGGCTGAAAGGATCAGGATAGATAGAGGAGAGATCGCGCAGACGTCCTCAGATTGCAATCATCGCATAATTTAGAGGAAAATTAATAGAAATGCACAGAAAAGTGACGCAAACATAGGGTATGTTATCAATATATTTCTAAATGTGTAAGCCTTTGGATTTAAAAGCCTTAACGTTAGTGGAGTTGTTTTTTGCGTTCTTGTAATCGTAAATAAATGAAGCAGGTGCAACTGAATAGATATGCGTTTTCTTTTTATGTCAATATAAATAGAGTTAGATTTAGCATGATTGATCTGCACTCCTGACATAAATTATTGTTACTGTAACATTTTTTTTATTGTAAAACATTGTTCAAATATTGATGCTGGAATCTTAAATCTTTAAGTAAAAGTCAAACATTCGCAAGTTTGGATCGCTAAATCTTGAATGACTGTCAACTGTTGAATGAATGAGTGTCACTTCCAGCTTGTTTACTTCAAACCGGAAGACACTCCCACTTTTGACGCAAGGCCTCATGGGGCGTAGGAAACTTGTGGATATAAACAAATGATTGCCTTCCAAGTGCTTCCGCCAAAACCACACTTTCGTATTCTTCAAAAAGCTTACGCTGTATGTCCTACACCTTCCCTATTCTACTTACGGAAAAAATGGAACTGGCGCTGCGTAGGACATACAGTGTAAGCTTTTTGAAGAATACAAAAGTGTGGTTTTGGCAGAAGTGAAAAATGTGTGAAAAAAGTGACTAATTTATAATTGTCTTTTATAATTTATAATGTAGGGGGCAGGACACTTTAGATTCTAGAGAGAATTTGATTGGATAGAAAATCTGATGAGAAGCTGAAGTGCAGAGTGATGCCATCAAAATTGTTGATCGTTGATTGGCGGAAGTGAGAGACTGTAAGTTTTGAATGTTTCAAACAATCTTCTAAATACGAATTTTGTCATTGTTTTGGAGCACACTAGCTTATAGATAACAAGTAAGGCTAACATATTCATACTAAAACCCTAAAAACTTCATTTTGACTGCATGGTGACTTTAAACTGTAAAAGCATATACCTAATTTACTTGAACAAAACCTAAATTTGCTTTGTTATTTAACCCAAAAAATAAACTTCTGTCATCATTTACACATCCTCATGTTGTTTCAAACCTATAAGACTTTCGTTCATCTTCAGAACACAAATGAAGATCTTTTTAATGATTTCTGTCCCTCCATTGACAGTCCACACAACTACCACTTTGATGCTTCAAAAAGTTCATAAAGAGATTGTAAAACTAATCCATATGAATTGAGCGATTTAGTCCAAATTTTCTGAAGAGACTTGATTGCTTTATATGATTAACAGATTAAATTTAAGCTTCCCTTTTGTACTTTCCTACTCCTTTTTGTGTCCAGTATGCATCAGTCGTTCGGTGAGGCTGCCGTCTGAGATTAATAACAGTTTGGCTGTTGATTGCAATGCAACTGACTGGTCGGTTGTTTCTCTGTTTTCTCCTCACATGAACACAGGCTTAATGGAGTGCTCTATTTCATGCTATGAGTCACCTCAGGTCAGAGGTCAAGCTTTGGCTCATTTAACAGCGTTCATGTGTGTAGTGAACTCAATCATGCATCTGTGATATGAAGCATTAGCCGTAGGTCTGCCTGACCCAATCTCACCCTGTTTATTTGAAATATATTCAGAGCTCAGAATTCTGGATTTGCAAAACAATAATCTATCTATCATCCATCTACACAAATTCAAATTTAATGAATTTAATATCATTTTTTTGTATTTAATTTATATAACCAATTATATTACCACATTGCATATTGTTCTTCTGAAGAAAAGTGAAGAAAAAAAAAAAAAAAAAAACATGAGAGAGCAGCAGCAATGAACATGATTGGACACTAAAATCCTGTTTGTTTTGTTCTCAGGCGCATATATTTACATATTTACATAACTGTGAGGAAACTGTTCCAATCAGTGTTGCTGTGGGGCTTGATCTCCTTTGAATCCTGTAATTGTCTCTCTTTATTATTATTTCTGTCTTTTGAATGCCACCTGTTCAAATCAATGCTCAATAACTGTGCAGTGACCAGAGTCTCTGCCAAGACCCTTAGCCAGTGCTTTCAACCAGATGTTGTAAAGTCTGATGATTCACAAACCAGTGCTGATATTCCTGAATATATTTGCATGAATATGCCACCATGGATGCATATAAAGGCAGGAACAGCAAAACATTGCATCATGAAGCAGCTTGAACGCGAGCTTCTTTGTGTTTTTTTTTTTTTTTTTTTTTTATAACTGCTGTATGATTTGCTTTGTGGCCAATTTTCCTCTCTTTCTTGATTTTTCTTTTTGACGACTTTGAACAAATCGTCCATCTGGGCTCAGCTGCACTCCCTCATACATTGACTCCAAATTGCCCCGCTACCCAGTTAGAACGAAATTGTCTTCATTCTCTCCCTATTGCGAGCTGATAGCATTTACTTTGTCTTGAGGAATCTATCAAAGAGCTTTTCTTTGAAATGACACATGACATGCTCTTGAGATATGGTTGATTTAGTTTGTCAGGCACTTCTTGATCTGTACACTTATGACCATCTTAATGTGGAAAGGTCAGGCAGGTCTATAGGAATGACACATATTGCAGCTATATTTAACATGCTGTCCTATATAGTAGGATGTAAGATGAGGTAAGAGCCTTTTTTAAATCTTTAAATTTCCTCTTGATTTTCCCATAGATATCACCATATATCATCTCAACACCTTTAGAGATGCAACTGTGAGTAATAAAGTCAGAATTGTGAGATGTAAACTCACGATTGCGAGTTATAAAATCCGAATTGTGAGATTTAAACTCGCGATTGCGAGTTAAAGTTGCTCATTGCGAGTTATAAAGTCCGAATTGCGAGGTTTGCGATAAAGTCAGAATTGCGAGATTCACGATTGCGAGTTATAAAGTCGAATTGCGAGATGTAAGCTTTGCTTTGTGCTTGTTATAAAGTCAGAATTGCGAGATGTAAGCTCATTGCGAGTTATAAAGTCCGAATTGCGAGGTATAAACTGACAATTGCGAGTTATAAAGTCAGAATTGCGAGATGTAAGCTCACGATTGCGAGTTATAAAGTCCGAATTGCGAGGTATAAACTTGCGAGTTATAAAGTCAGAATTGCGAGATGTAAGCTCACGATTGCGAGTTATAAAGTCCGAATTGCGAGATGATTGCGAGTTATAAAGTAATTGCGAGATGAAGCTCATTGCGAGTTATAAAGTCCGAATTGCGAGGTATAAATGACAATTGAGTTATAAAGTCAGAATTGCGAGATGTAAGCTCACGATTGCGAGTTATAAAGTCTGAATTGCGAGATGTAACTCACAATTGCGAGTTATAAAGTCCGAATTGCGAGATGTTAGCTCATTGCGAGTTATAAAGTCCGAATTGCGAGGTATAAACTGACAATTGTGAGTTATAAAGTCAGAATTGCGAGATGTAAGCTCACGATTGCGAGTTATAAAGTCCGAATTGCGAGATGTAAGCTCACGATTGCGAGTTATAAAGTCCGAATTGCGAGATGTAAACTCACGATTGCGAGTTATAAAGTCTGAATTGCGAGATGTAAGCTCACAATTGCGAGTTATAAAGTCCGAATTGCGAGATGTTAGCTCATTGCGAGTTATAAAGTCCGAATTGCGAGGTATAAACTGACAATTGTGAGTTATAAAGTCAGAATTGCGAGATGTAAAATTGCGAGTTATAAAGTCGAATTGCGAGATGTAAACTCACGATTGCGAGTTATAAAGTCCGAATTGCGAGATGTAAACTCACGATTGCGAGTTATAAAGTCTGAATTGCGATGTAAGCTCACAAAGTCCGAATTGCGAGATGGCTCAATAAAGAATTGCGAGGTATAAACTGTGGAGTTATAAAGTCAGAATTGCGAGATGTAAGCTCACGATTTTAAAGTATTGCTAAACTGATTGCGAGTTATAAAGTCCGAATTGCGAGGTATAAACTGACAATTGCGAGTTATAAAGTCAGAATTGCGAGATGTAAGCTCACGATTGCGAGTTATAAAGTCCGAATTGCGAGATGTAAACTCACGATTGCGCATTGCTAAATTGCGAGTTAAAGTCTGAATTGCGAAACTCACGATTGCGAGTTATAAAGTCGAATTGCGAGATGTAAGCTCACGATTGCGTTATAAAGTCCGAATTGCGAGATTAAACTTGCGAGTTATAAAGTCCGAATTGCGAGATGTAAGGATTGCAGTCTGAATTGCGAGATGTAAGATTGCGAGTTATAAAGTCTGAATTGCAGATTGCGAGTTATAAAGTCCGAATTGCGAGATAAGCTCACGATTGCGAGAGTCGAATTGCGAGATGTAAGCTCACGATTGCGAGTTATAAAGTCCGAATTGCGTTGCCCGAATTGCGAGTTGCTAAAGTCCGAATTGCGAGATGACGATTGCGAGTTATAAAGTCTGAATTGCGAGATGTAAACTCACGATTGCGAGTTATAAAGTCCGAAGATGTAAGCTCATTGCGAGTTATAAAGTTGCGAGGGCGAAGTTGTGCTGCGAGATGTCACGATGCGAGTTATAAAGTCCGAATTTGTAAAGTGCCGAATGCGAGATGCGAGTTATAAAGTTGCGAGATGACGATTGCCGCGATATAAAGTCTGAATTGCTAAAGTTGCGAGATGTAAACTGATTGCGAGTATAAAGTCTGAATTGCGAGATATAAACTCACAATTTGGAGAAGTTTTTTTTCCTCAGATTTGGATTTATAACACGCAATTGCAACTTTAGCAAAACAATTCTTTAGTCAGAATTGTGAGATAAAAAGTCACAATTATCCTTTTTTTTATTCCTTAGTGGAAACAAACTTCCATTCTCATCTTATATTTTTGTACATGCTCTCTAAATATGTAACAATTTAAAAGGCAATGCAAACTGTTCTTAATATTCTTCCTCAATATTTCTCTTTATTTCCCACCGCACTTTAAATTAAATGGTTGTTTACACAATGTTATATTTTCAGTCACAGATGTCTGAAGGTGGATTTGCTGTTTTCTTTTTGTACACTTCACTGGCTTCTGGATCAGTCTGAGAATTTGAATAATGAAAGACTTGAAGGAGTCTAATTATGCAGATTGTTAAGACTGCCAATATGAAAGCCCTTTTCATGTCGTGTATCAATAATCAGTGTATTCAAACTGCATTCAGCACATCTGTAATCTTGAAAAGTAGATGTTGCATCTTATATTTATTCCATTCCTCCTCAGTTGCTTTCAATTCCAGTGGGCTTCTGAAAGAAGGGCCTGCAGGAACGGGTTTTAATGGGTCAGAGTTTGTGTCTCGAGCCGTAGAGCT
This sequence comes from Culter alburnus, assembly GCA_028476615.1. Classification (NCBI taxonomy): domain Eukaryota; kingdom Metazoa; phylum Chordata; class Actinopteri; order Cypriniformes; family Xenocyprididae; genus Culter; species Culter alburnus. The sequence goes on along the minus strand of JAOTNS010003244.1, from coordinate 1,266,740 downwards.
GCAACATGTTCTCTCCACAGGTGGTAGAGCAAGAGTGGATTTGTGTAGGAGCTTGTCCTAGATCTGAAGTGGTGGTCATGGTGCTCATAATCAGCACTGGAGACATCTGTTCATCTTCGTGTTTCATGTGCCATTGTTGGTTGCAGTCTTTGTGTAGATTCGAGGAATGATATCTGGGTCATATGTCTCCACGGTCACCAAATCCATTAGAACTCTCTCCATATCTGAGAAATCTGTATCTTCAGTGGGGTGCTCCATTTTGAAATGAGGGTGGACTCAAAAATAGATGGTGAAATAGATTTTTTTAAGGTTGAGAGGAAGCTTGAAAGGAGATGGGAACAGATGGACAGCATATCCAGTTTGAGAATGGAAATTGGATATGGCAAGATTGAGATTTGTTGGTCTTGAAAGAGAAGATGGCTGGGAGGTTAATGTTGGGTCTCATCTCTTTGATGAGATATGTTGAAGATTTGGCATGTAGCTTTCTCTGATCAGGTCAAAATGTTCTCCTCCACCTCTCAGTCCATAATTCACTCGTGTTGGATGGATTCCTAAGGTCTTATACCCACGTTAGGACACCATGATGGTGTAAAAATGATGGATAGAGACTTCAGATAAGCTTTCTTTTCCAAGTCATTGCTTATAAATTAGGCTGAATCTCACAGGAATTGTCAAGAACGTTATTTTTATTTTGTTTTTGGGATGAAATTTGAGCTATTTTGGGGAGATTCACCCATAAATGTAATGGTGTCCAAAGGTTGAATTGGAATTCTGGGATTCAACATCTTAATTTAAACTTTAAAGTTTTTGGATATAGTTTAAGAAAATGAATAAGAAATTGTGATATTGAAATAATGGACATAATGAGCCAATTTGTGACAATTACTTCAATTTAAAGCCAAAATGCTCTTTGGAATGGATTTTCAGAAAATTCTCAAATCATGATGGATAACATGATCATCATTCAGATTATGCTATTAACACTATTTTTAGATTGAGAAAGAAAATTGGGAATGGAAGCATTGTTACTGATTGTCTCAGAAAATTGTAGCACCTTTAACTTTTATCTGTCAATGATAATTTCTAATAAATATTCTGAACACCAGTAATGATCCATAACAATATAAATTCCATTTCCCACTCATGAGTCACACACTAATCTGAGCTCATATGCCTCTGCACATCTGTCAGTGTTCTCGGATCCCAGCTGTGGAGTCTCGCTAATCAAGCAGATCTCATTATGCACACTTAATGAATGAGGCTTTGAGCTGATTGGAGCAAGACATTGAGATGAGCCATTACACTCCAATCTGTATGTACATGTTGAAGTGGATGGATGTGCATGAAGTGTTTCTGTAAACAGTTGATAACACATCACTAGTTTTATGTCCTCAAAGAGTGACTTCTGACTCTTTTCTTATCTTTTTTTTGGGCTTGAGAAATCTCAGTTCACACACACATGCACTTTGCTACTGTGCTCTTTCAATCATTGACAGCATTCATCTAGTCATCCAGCTGTCTCTAAGCTTGCTTTCTTCACACTAGAGTGAGAATGGATTTTCAAGTGATGTGGTCCTGATGCTTTGGGGGGAAAAAGTTTTTCCTGTAACCATCCCAAAAGAAAAAGCAAAATCAGTCAACACTGTCTAATGTAAAAGTCTAAAAGGTTAAAAGGGTTGTTTATTTACATAGTTATTCATTGCTTGCGCTAAACATAGTCAAAGAGTCATAATTGTGTTCATTTCTTCATCCTAAATGTTCTGAAATTTCTTTTCTATGCCTGAAATGTCTAGTGACCCCAAAAGTATTTAGACACACTTAAAATTTTATCAATAATGTTTTGATTAAACCAATATTGCATGGATGCTATTGTACTGGATTTCAGTTAATATCAGATTAATACTGAGAAATTTACATTTTGCACACAACATTGACAGTTATTTTGTGTATTTATGCTCCTCTAGGCATTTCATGTCTGAATAACTCAGTGTTGTTGAATTAATCATTTGATTGAATCGTTTACTGACTCACTCATAAAGACAGCTTCTCATTTCTTTCCTAATTGAATCAGTGTTGTTGAATGATTTTTGAGTGAATGATTCAATGGCTCAATCATAAAGACAGTCACTTGTTTCTTTCCTAAATTAATCAGTTTTTGAACTAATCATTCGAGTGAATGATTCACTGACTAGCTTAGAAAGACAGCTTCTTGTTTCTTTCCTGAATGAAACTGTGTACTTGAATAAATTGTTTGATTCATTTAATCACTGGCTCGCTCATAAAGACAGTCACTTGTTTCATTCCTGAATGTTTCAGTGTTTTTGAACAAATCATTTGAGTGAATGATGACTCTCTCAAATATTCACTTGTTTCTTTCATAAATGATTCATTAATTTTGAACAAATCATTTGAGTGAATGATTCAATGACACACTCATAAAGGCTACATCCAAAATCTTGTTGCCCTATTATTGAATGATGACTTTGCAGGCAACGTTTATGCACAAAATTGATTCTTATGATCTACAGCAAAACAGATCAAGCTTTGGTGAAAACTAAGCAAATATTTAATTACTTCAATACTAATTTGACATGACATCGAAAGTGGAAAACGTTGGTCAAAAGCATACATTTACACAAAAACTGACCACCAACCACAACTTTCAGATGCCAACCTTTTTTTTTAGCTCAACTGTCACCGAATGGAACGCATAGGATTGTGGGATATCAAAGGCAGTGAAGGATACATGTGTGCTGCCTTCAAAAATTGATCAGATGTATCTCCGGAGACTGGAAGTGAAGCTAACATTGGATTCAGACATGCCTTGATACTTGGAATGCATCCTCCGAAGGCAGCATTTTTAAGCTTTTGGATGCAGCCAAAGAGTCATTGTTTTGTTCCTAAATGAATCTGTATTTTTGAGTGGATCATTTGAGTGAATGATTCAGTGATGCACTCATTCCCCTGGTTTCACAGACAAGGCTTAAGCTAGTCCTAGACTAAAATGCATGTTTGAGCTGCTTTAACTGAAAGCAACTTGTACTGACATATCTTAAAATATGTCATTGTGTTATTGTTTTGTCAAGATGCTCACCAGTAATGCTTTTTTTTTTTTTTCCCCATTATGTGTACATTTATAAAACCTACTTAAATACCCTAATTGAACTAAGGCCTATTCCTGGCTTAGGCTAAGCCTTGTTTGTGAAACCGGGCCATAAAGATTAACTTGATTTGTTCCTGAATAAATCAAAGTTTTTTAAAAGATCATTTGAATAAATGATTCAATGACTCGTTCATGAAGGCATTGTTTTGTTCCTGAGTGAATCAGTGCTTTTGAACAAATTGGTTGAATGAAAGAAACAATGAATCACTCATAAAGACAGCCATTTGTCGCCACCTACTAGTGTTTCGATGTAAATTATAGCATGCAATGACTTTTAACCAGCTAGTCGATGATTTTAGTGTATGTATGAGGTCAGTCCTCCTCAAGTTCACATCAGAGTCACCACAGGTGTAGAGAATCACATTAACTATCAATATGATCCAATAACGTTTGACAACCACAAATTTTCCTAATACTTTTGGGGGGCCACTGAGAGTAGGATTACATAGTATATGCAACTTGTTTATTCCAAAGAATCAATGAAAATGTATTTTTTCATGATTCGAAAAATCTTTTAAGAAGAACACTTAATCAAAGGGTTAACAACAAGGGTGTTCATTGGTCCAGTGGGAGCGTCCTGCACATGTCATCTGGTGTATAGTGTACTGATAAGAGCGGACAGTGATGATATATCCCTGTGTATCCTTCCTCCATAAATTCTGCTAACGGCTTGCTCATTTGGATTGATTCGTACGTCAGCGCTCGTAACTTACCCACAAACAAAGGACAGATGATGACAAACATGATGCATTTCTTGCGTGCTGCCACCCATGCACAGACGCGCTGTCTGTGATTAAACTGAGCAATCTTTTTGTGACGCCGCTTGTTCCAGTAAAATACTGGACATTCAGCTTCTATGTGTTTTTCCCTGTGTGGGTTTCACAAGCTTGTTTCTTCATAACTATCAGTCGATATGATATTGAACATATATATTAGTCGAGAGGAAAATGTGATGTGTTTAGAAAACAGAAGACACTGCTTGCACATGTTATTTCAACAATAAAGTATGATTTTGTTTGAGAACTCTGTGTGCATTTCATTTGACAATGCAATCATAATGCAATAAATGGTCTGAGATTGTGAGGACATTAGATAAGAGCAATGAATTGCAGGTATATAATCAGACTCTCATGTCTCACATGCATAGACAAACTTGAGGGTTATGTAGACCAGAGTTTGGAGATTTAAAGTGCCTATTATGCTATTTTAAAGGTTCATTATTATGCTTGGACTCTCATATAATAGGTTTACATGCAACATTAATTTTCTCATAATATACATTATAGCATCAGCTCTTTTCTCACAGTGTCTGAAATGGCTCGATCAAGGACTCTGTCTCTCTAAACCCCTCCTTTCTGAGAGCTTGCTCTGCTCTGATTGGTTAGATGGCCCTGCCTGTTGTGATTGGTCGATCACTTACAGTGCTTGCAGAAACCAATCACCCATCACCATATCTGAATTTCAGCTCTTCCTCATCACTTGATACACAGCGATACGATCAGTAATGATGCCGTCAGTTTTACCGTATCAATCTCATCCTTTAGAAGTGCATTAAAGTGGATTTGCTTTGGCAGCAGAAAACAGCAACTTCTCGACATGAACAACACAAACCAAACTCTTCCAGTCTCAGCCAACTTTTAGCCAATGAAGACCATAGACTGGCATTATGCAAATTAGTTACAAACCTGTGTACTGTAGGTTTGAGCAGGAAGTGAGACTGGAATTACTGAAGACTCGTTTCATGAAGTTCAGAATCACTTCTTTCTTTTAGGAGACAATAACTCCATTTATCTGCACTTTGATATTTGAAACTCTGCAGACATTTTACATTCATAAACGCCTGTATAAGCATAATTGAATAAAATGAAGATTTATGAATTGGAGTTTTGTGGCATTTAGTCCACACATTTTAGCTCTATGCTAGTATATAAAAGTTTAACAATTTTAAAGGGGACCTATAATGCCCCTTTCACAAGATGTAATATAAGTCCCCAGAATGTGTGTGTGAAGTTTCAGCTCAAAATACCCCACAGATCATTTATTATAGCTTGTCAAATTTGCCCCTATTTGGGTGTGAGCAAAAACACGCCGTTTTTGTGTGTGTCCCTTTAAATGCAAATGAGCTGCTGCTCCCGCCCCCTTTCCAGAAGAGGGCGGAGCTTTAACAGCTCAACAACAACAAAGCTGGAGAATCTCAAAAATGCAAACACAAAAATGATGACGTGTTCAGCCTTACACTGTTCAAACCGGAGCTGACAATGATGGAGAGACTCAGGAAGAAGTTACAACTTTTAGACGTTTCTGAATGGTTAGTGGATAAATTGATGTAGTTGCTGTGGAGTTGATTCAACTCATCCACTAGCATGTGCCGTCATGTTCATCTTTTGTGTTGAATTGACCCTCGTTTGTGAAGCAGTCCGGCGTAAAATGACGGCATGTCAACAACACTCTACTACAACAACTATTCCTCTTCTCTAAAGCAGCCCAACATGGCCCCGCCCCCTTTGTTGAGTGTTCTCGGGGGTTTATGTAAATTTTAGGGTTAGTGATGTCATAACCCAGGAAGAAGCTCGTCGTAGTCCCTACCAGCTGTTTGTTGTAGTCCTTTAAAAAGCGATTTCTGTAAAAGAAAATATCTCCTTTGCATTGAACTTTGAGTGTCGTAACTTTGCAGATGTTGTTTATGATCAAACAGCAACATTACACACTAACTAAAGTTAAAAAAGTGAAATCATAATCGACCACCCCTTTAAAATGTTTTCTTTCTTTTCTGTGAAAATGGACTCTTAAAAATGTTAAGAAGACTTATATTTTTCTCTGTCTGCTATATTTTATGTCACAGCTCAAGACAGTCATGCTTCTGGATATCTTGCACCAGCTGGGAAACTGACAGAATTTATTTATTGAAACATAAGCGCACTCTTGTTTTTCTCTTATTTAGGTGCTCGTTTTGTCTTTTCATGCATAGGCTGATCTCAAATCTGTAGCAAAAACAGTATAATGATGCTTTGCTTTGCTCCTTTGCCTTAGTGCCCTTCATCTGTGTGTGTGTGTGTGTGTGTGTGTGTGTGTGGTCTGATGAGATTTTGTCAATCTTGTCTTAGAAGTGAAAGAGGTTAATAGCTTGGGCATTGGCCATTCTCAAAGAATCATGCATCAATGTTTACAATCATGTTTCATCTGGAATGAGGATCAGTGACGTTTTGCTGTAGGTCACATACTTTCTTCTCTGCTAAGACTGTGTGATGATATTTCTTAAGTTCTCTCTAAATATTAAACTAACATAGAAGAAAACATTTGAAAAAAAAAAAACACTTCTCACTGCTATTTTCTTGAATAAGTTGATCTGAACATTTGATGCATTTGTTTCTGAATTATTGCTCGCTCTTCATGCGTCAAATGCTCACATACTTCAGATAATATACAATTGAGGTGACTGATTGTGTTTGTTTGATCAACAATGCATGATTGCACTGCATATATTTGCATACGTCAGTCAGACGTATATTGAAGGACCCCATGCCATATTTTTAACTTGAGTTATGAATTGTTCTTTCTGCCGCATAGAATGTTCTGGTGTTTTGATTATAGAGATAATCTATATAGAGTGCTTGTATTTAATGCAGAACTTTGCTTTTAGTGAATTTCTGATATTCTTTCACCTGTGGTTTTGACATTGGCATTTCCTTCATATTAAATTTTAGAGATAAGAGGCTTTTGACTTCAGACTTCAAACTCTTTCCTGGATTGCCTGAAAGAGCTGTTATTGATTTCTTTGCCAAACGCAAGGTGACATGAGTGTCTTCAGACAGATATAGCCTTTAAAGTGAATAGACACTATTGATGTGAATCTTTTGGAAGCCTTTCTGCAGTCACCGTTCATTCATTCATTCATTCAAGTAAATGCAAGATTTGCCAGTGTTTATAATAAATATATGGCTGAATATGAATATTATGTTCATATGTGATGTTATTGACCCATATTTAAAGAAAAAATGATATATATATATATATATATATATATATAAATATTATATATATATATATATTTATATATATATATAATACATATATATATTTTACAATAAATAGCAATGATAGCAGTTATAATAATTATTATTTAATATTTACATTTCTTGAAGGTTCAACAGATTTTTTTTTCAAAATAAGTACTCTCTGTTAGTACTCTCAAGAGCCCAGAAAAAGAATGGCTTAAACTTTCCATCCATCCATCCATCCATCCATCCATCCATCCATCCATCCATCCATCCATCCATCCATCCATCCATATATATATTTCTTTCAGGATTCTTTGATATTTGCATTTATTTGAAATCTTTTGTAACATTATAAATGTCTTTACTGTCATTTTTGATCAATTTTATGCATCCTTGCTGAATAAAAGTATTAATTCCTTTAAAAAAAATTGTACTGACCCCAGATTTTTTAATGGTAGTGTATATTTTTTAATAATAATAATAATAATAATAATCGATAAAATTGTGTAGTATCATCATCATCATCATCATCATCATCAACATCAACATCATCAAATATTTACTTACATAAATAAATAAATATTATTATTTGTAGTATCATCATCATCATCATCATCATCATCATTGAATATTTAAATAAATGAATGAATAAATAAATAAATAAATAAATAAATAAATAAATAATTAGTAGTATCATCATCATCATCATCATCATCATCATCATCATCATTATCAAATATTTAAATAAATAAATAAAAGTATTATTATTTGCAGGGGCGCCGCTAGCAATTTTGGGCCCTATGAAAGAATTTGAAGTTGGGGCCCCTACTGCACGAAACATACATGTCAACCTAGCTATCCAAAATCTTTGTCTGCAATTTAATAATAATGACCTATTACTTTTGCAATTGCTTTTGACCACTAGGTATCAGTATTTAGTCAGAGACCTCCCATGGCTGTAGCACTAGCAGATGACTTATTATGCAAATGTAAATGTAATAGAAAAATACAGTAACCAAATATTCATATTCATACATTCTTAAACAAAACCAATTGTTTAGTCGAAATTTCAAGAAGGTCCATATTCTAAAGCTCTAACTTTGTACTCGGCCGTAAAATAACATCATTCTTGTTATTGTTAACTATAGCATTTGTTACAATAAGGATATAATTACAGGTAAGACCATTTTTTCTTCCTTTCTTTTCATAGCATTTGTTATGAAAAATAGCAACACAGTTTAGAAACTATAGCTACAACATGCCACAGATGTAATATAAATCTTTAGTGAAAAATCTATTCTAGATTATCAGGTTATCTATTATAAATTCTACAACTAATCAAAATTTGCCACAATAAATACAATAGAACGTGATAAATTCTAGTAAATGTGGTCTTCATGAGTTTAAAAAGCTTGCAGGATGATGTTTTTCTTTTCATCAGACATTTTAGTGGCTGTTTTAGATCATGATCGACTTTTTTCATAGCGTTTTACTATCCTCAATAGAATCCAAATGGGTCGCACATTTTATCATCAGCGTCGCATGAACGGCTCGTGCAAATATTAACACTTTTGGAGCGCGCTGGTGAACGCGCTGACGGTGATTTGCATGCCACTCATGCAAAATTAAACAAGTGGGCTTTCAGTCACAGTCATATTGCGCAGACAATTGATCTGTTCAGTTCGTAAAGCTTATAAAAGCTCAGAATGCCCGATGTACAATTAATTAATAGTCGTCTGATTATACGTTTCGGTGTGGGCGTTCAGAGTACCGGCAACATGTGACAAGTGCCATTGCGCGAGAAGTGCCGGTACCCACTTCGAGCACTTCCCCCCCTTAGCAGCACCCCTGATTATTTGTAGTATCATCATCATCATCATCATCAAATATTTAAATAACTAAATAAATAAATATTATTTTATTATTATTTGTTGTAGCATCATCATCGTCATTATCAAATATTTACTTACAAAATAAATAAATATTATTTGTAGTAGTATCATCATCATCATCATCATCATCACATATTTACTTAAGAACCCAGTTGAAAAATAATGGTTTAAACTGATTTTTTTAAATAGTTTTTTTCCTGGTCTCCAGCCTGACCGACTGTAAAGTCCCTAAAAGCACTCTAAAGTTTTGTCCCAAATTACACACTATACACTGTGCACTTGTACACTATGTACTCAAACGTGTAGTGTATCAATTTTAAAAGGTTATTTTGTCATTCAGCATCAGGAGTCTGACGCCCCTCCCACCTTCGCTATGTTATTAAAGCTGCAGCAGTCGAGTGCAGGAAGTGTCCCACGTAGCCCTGTTTTCCGATGCTTTTAGGTGATTTTAACACTTAGCCATAAAGAGCAAACAATCAATATAAGAAGCGACATCTCCCTCTGCTCTAATGGAAGCTAAACAGTATGCTATTTCAAAACAGAAGCTTTTTTTTCTCTGCGGTTACACTTGCATCTTCCCATAACCATTTGACTCTATCATGGTTTGCCTCTTTCTGCCAGTTCAGTTGCTCTCCACATACATCAGAGTGAATAGAAGATGACATTATTAAGGCGTTTGCTTTGAGAGGAGTTTTACTTGCAGCAGTTTCAGTGAAGTCACTGCAAAGTTTAACTGATATATTAAAGGGGACCTATAATGCCCCTTTCACAAGATGTAATATAAGTCTCTGGTGTCTCTAGAATGTGTCTGTGAAGTTTCAGCTCAAAATCCCCCACAGATCATTTATTATAGCTTGTCAAATTTGCCCCTATTTGGATGTGAGCAAGAACACGCCGTTTTTGTGTGTGTCCCTTTAAATGCAAATGAGCTGCTGCTCCCGCCCCCTTTCCAGAAGAGGGCGGAGCTTTAACAGCTCAACAACAACAAAGCTGGAGAATCTCACGCAGCCAAAATGACGAAAGTGTTCAGCCTTACATTGTTCAAACCGGAGTCGACACTGATGGAGAGACTCAGGAAGAAGTTACAACTTTTAGACGTTTCTGAATGGTTAGTGGATAAATTGATGTAGTTGCTGTGGAGTTGATTCAACTCATCCACTAGCATGTGCCGTCATGTTCATCTTTTGTGTTGAATTGACCCTCGTTTGTGAAGCAGTCCGGCGTAAAATGACGGCATGACAACAACACTCTACTACAACAACTCTTCCTCTTCTCTAAAGCAGCCCAACATGGCCCCGCCCCCTTTGTTGTGTGTTCTTGGGGGCGGGGTTTATGTAAATTTCAGGGTTTGTGATGTCACTAACTCATTGTAGCTTGTTGTAGTTCCTACCAGCTGTTTGTTGTAGTCCTTAAAAAGCAAATTCTTTAAAAGAAAATATCTCCCTTTGCATTGAACGTTTTGCAGATGTTGTTTATGCTCAAACAGCAGCATTACACACTAACTAAAATTAAAAAAAGTGAAATCATAATAAACGACCCCTTTAATTTAAAATTGTTTGCAGAGTATATCTTTTTTTAAAATGGTGGTTGGTCATGCACACAGAGTGATAAATAATTATATAATGTATTTAATTACCAAAAGGTTTGTTGAATGTAGAGAAACATTTATTAGTGTGTCATTCATTACTCCGCTCAATTATAGCCTAGAGGCATTTGTGTTTTTGTTTTGCAATAGACTTTACCCGGTGGTAAACATCTTAATGTTACTTCTCTCTCTATGCCTTTACTTACTGAGAGCGAATGCAATAGCCTGAGGTTCTTTATTAACGGCAGCTCTGAAATGGATGCCTGCAATTTCACCATGCTTCTGTTTTCAAAAGCTAATTTTTTTTTAAAGACAAATATATATAGGTTCGATATCAGCGACTGAACCCCCATTGGCGTTTTGTTTTGCGTAGGTAGATATTTTCTTGGTTGACATCTAGATGAATAGTGTCAGACTATGCCTTCAATAATGTTTGTAAATCAAAAACACAAGGTGCAAGAATTTTAAAGGGCAAGGCTTTTGAATCTAGCATCTCAGATGTGGGCTTTTTATTGAAGATTAGATCTCACTGAATGCTTCACAGTTCACAAAGCAATGCCATTTGGAATGCGTTTACATCTATCCATTTCATTGTTTTTTGCAGGGTGTCGGGACGGACCCTCATATGGCTCTAGCTCTGCAACCTGATGCCAAACTGGCCAAAGAGAAGAAGAAGAACTCTATGGCTGGCCTGTGTGAGGAGGACGAGGACGAGCTGTCCATCAGGATAGGTAGAGCAGGAGTTCACTCAGGCAAGCTCTTCTTCACGATCCCACAGTCTGCTCTCACATAAACCTCCTCACTGGAGGCCAAAGCACTGCAGTAGATGTGTGTCAGCTGTATTGATGGCTCTCTCTGGGGTCCCTGTTGGCTTTTCTTCCACTTCTGAATCACATTCTTGTGTCTTTTTGTAATGGACAAGCTCACTTTCTTTAGGTTTCTCTCTGGGTTTCATTATTGCAGCTTTTATGTCTCTTTAGTGTGCACTATGGAGTGCTGGTGGTGGGTCTCTTTAAACTGCTTTGCCAATAGAGCACTGAAGGATTATACAGTTATCTCAAGCGGTGCTTAACGCAATATTTATGAAATATTACTATGTAACTTTTGCAGTTTACCATCATGAAAAGAGCACAGGCGGATCAGACATATGCACAGTTCAAGAGGGCTTTAAGTGATATTTATGGAAATGATAAAGACATAAAGAAAGATATGATATATCTGGTGGATTATTGCATAATATACGGCTTATAGTAGCTTTTCTGAATATGGCTTTTTGAATATTATCTCAGCATGCAGAAACTGAAATGACCTCTCTTCTTCACACATTAAGCATAATAGCATTTTCACTTTGATGTCCCAAAGAAATGTAGTTAAAATGACTCGTATGGAAAACATGGATTTTATTAACTAATAATAAAAAAAAAATAAAAATAGCTGGATTTATCTGGGCTTGACAGCATTGTTAAAAGCTCTGCAGCTGTAATTCCTGAGGCAGAATCCACACAGTCTAATTATCGGAGCTAAATGAGTGTGAAATATTACATGCTGAACAAGTGGAAAGTTCATCGTGCTAAAACGTGTGTAACCTCATTCAGCTTCTGACAGCTGCAGGTGCTTTATGACTTTATCAACTGACTGCAGATCAGATCAGACGTCCATCTTGATGTTTACAGATAACAGAACACACACATATATATGTATAAAAAATATTAAGGTGATTCGAGGAAATGGGTAAATTGACTAAATGGAATGCCAGCTTGGTGTAATTATCACATTTTTGCTATAGTTAATGGTATTATTACTTGTAATTTCATAATTGTATTCAGCTACTGCAATATACCACTTTTCACACAGGGTTAAAATTACTCATACTGGTGTTTTGTGAATATCATGATTATTAGTAATTATTACCCACAGAAAGAGAATGGAATCTTTTGTGAATGCATTGTTTGTTTATTTATTTATTATAAAAGCAATACTAGAAAAAACATACTTCACTATTTTTTCAATAAATAAATAAAAAAGTAATTTTTTTTTTTTTTAATTTTCTGTGTATGATCAAAGATCAAATCATTACTATAATATTTAATTTTATTAAATAAATTATGGTTACTTAAATAAGTGAACAAGTAAATAAAGAAATATGATCATAAACGTGATACTAAAATACATTTTTTGTCAATAACTAAATAAGAGTAAAATTATTTATTTATCCAAGTAAGTAACTATAAAAAATATACTGCATCAAAACTATATTAAGATAAATAGTTTTATTGTAATAATTTATTTCATTAACTAAATTATGGTTACTGAAATAAGTGCATAAAAGTAATAATTAAATAAATAAAATAAATTAAATAATGTATTTTTTTTATTTATAAACTAAAAAAAAAATATATATATATATATATATATATTATATATATTGTCATAAAATATAATTAATATTTAATATTAATTTTAATAATTAAAATTTAAATTTAAATTAAAATTTAATTAAAAAATTTTAAAATTAATTAATTATTTAATATATATATTGTCCAAGTAAATCTGTATAATCTATATAAAAAAATACTAAAAAAAAAAAAAAATGTGTTTCATTTTTTTGTCAATAAATAAATAAAAGTAAATTATTATTTGTCTCAGTAAGTAATCTGTATAAACAAACATTAAAACTATACTAAAATAAATAGTTTATAATTTCATCAAACTAAATTATGGTTACTGAAATAAGTGCACAAGTAAATATACAATTAATGTATTATTTAATTATTTATTTAACCACGTATATACAAAAATGCTAAAATAAATATTTTTTATTGCAGTTTATTTAATTAAATAAATTATGGGTACTGAAATAATTTCACAAGTAAATAAACAAAATTAATGTATTATTTAAATATATATTTTATTAGAAAATACTAAAATAGATTATTTTTTATTAATTTATAATTGATTTATTTAAATAGTTCATCAAGTTAGTAAATAAATAAATGAAATTAAAGTATTTATTTATTTGTATTAACTCCATAGAAAATGAATAGGAGACCAAACTGCTGATTTAATATTTAGTTTGACATCCTGACGTTGATGATCGGCCGTGCCAGTTTCAGCAGTGCTGATAAATATGACTGAAGAGGCTAATGTACAGGGAGGGATGGCTTTGGAGTGCCTGTGCTCATGCGCTGGGTTCAGTTCAGAGAGCACAGCTATTTAAAGTGAGCGAGAGAGAGAGAATCTCAGGTGTGCCGTCGTGACTCGAGTTGGTTATCTGGCATGAAATGAAGGCTGATACAGGCGCCCTGAAGGGAGGCGATTATGTCTGTACACTTCCCTGCAGCTCCGCTCTGAGCTGCGATTACATCGCACCGCTGCTTGGACTGGGCAGACCACATTACAGGCTTAGAAAGAAGTCATAAAGTTGGAGCTGAGGCTGTGTTTGCTCTGGGTGTTTGCATGCTGTTTCTTAATCATCTCTTTGTTAAGACTGCCTTTAAATTCATCTGGAGCTTTGCAAATAATCTGTGTTTGCACACGATCAGGACAAAAGGGTCCAAAGTAAATGGTGTTTCTGACAATGCTATCTTCTGCCTGCTCATGTGCTGCTCTTCTCAGATCTGTTTCTCTTGATAACTGATCTCCAAACAGGAATAAATCAGTTTCCATGAAGCCTGTATATGCAGTGTATTATGAAGGCTTTGTAAAATTCATTCACAATGCCTTAGTAACTCACTTACACTTGTGATCTCAGCGGTCAAAACAGAATGTAGATGATAATAATAGCATTTTCTTTAAATGAAAATAATGTGTTTTGTTTCAACAATATTTCTTTTGTATTTTAGGGGATTTCATGGTACTATATTTACCTCTAAATTACACTCTAAAAAATGCTGGGTTAAAAACAACCCAAGTTGGGTTGAAAATGGACAAACCCAGCGATTGGGTTGTTTTAACCCAGCGGTTGGGTTAAATGTTTGCCCAACCTGCTGGGTAGTTTTATTTAAACCAACTATTATTTAAAAATTGCTATATGGCTAGCTTAAAATGAACCCAAAATAGTTGGGAAATTAAAAACCTGATGCAATTAGAGACCACAATAATAGACAAAAGGTGAATGTTTATTAATAAGCTTTAATATTTTTTTATTATAAATTTTATAGTTTATTAATATAAATGTATTAATAAGCAATTTATAAATGTTTATTGTTTAATAATATTCATTAATAAATGTTCATTTTCATACTTTGGGTTAATTTAATTAAGTAATACAGTAATTTTAAACAATAGTTGAGTTAAATAAAACTACCAGCAGGTTGGGCAAACATTTAACCCTACCACTGGGTTAAACCAACCCAATTGCTGGGTTTGTCCATTTTCAACCCAACTTGGGTTGTTTTTAACCCAGCATTTTTTAGAGTGTATGCACCATTTAATTCTGTATAAATAAATACAATATTACAAAAACATACACTCTAAAAAATGCTAGTTTAAAAACATCCCAAGTTGGGTTGAAAGTGGACAAACCCGTTTGGGTTGTTTTAACCCAGCGTTTGGGTTAATTTAACATGGGTTATTTTAACTCAGCAATTGGGCTATTTTATTGGGTTATTTTAGCAATTGGGTATTTTTAACCAGCAATTGGGTTATTTTAACTTAGCAATTGGGTTATTTTTAACCCAGCAATTGGGTTATTTTTAACTCAGCAATTGAGCTATTTTAACTTAGCAATTGAGTTATTTTTTCAGCAAGTTTTTTTAACCAGCAATTGGGTATTTTTTTGGGTTTTTAACCCAGCAATTGGGTTATTTTTAACTCAGCAATTGGGCTATTTTTAACTCAGCAATTGGGTTTTTCTTAACCCAGCAATTTGGTTATTTTTAACTCAGCAATTGGGTTATTTTTAACTCAGCAATTGGGTTATTTTTAATCCATCATTGTGCTATTTTATTGGATTATTTTTTAACTCAGCAATTGGGTTATTCTTAACCCAGCAATTGGGTTGTTTTAAAAATGCTGGGATAAAAACAACCGAAGTTGGGTTGAAAATGGACAAACCCAGCAATTGCGTTGCTTTAACCCAGTGGTTGGGTTAAATGTATGCCAAAAATGAAAAATGTTGGCAGTTTAATTTTAATTTAGTCATTTTTGACCATTTAGATCACAAGTGTGACTGTTTATGACCATTTAGCTTTTTCTAACCATGTCCAGTTTTTTTTTTTCATTAATTTTATTTTTGTTCATCACAAGTGCCATGAAAGTTTCTTAAAATTTCAATGAAGTAAAATAATTATAATAATAATAATGATTAAAAAAAAATAAATAATAAAAAAAAATCTATGTTTCTGTCTAAATTGACTGAAAACCAGAGGGTTAAAGATAATACATGATATAATATAGGAAATTAATGTTGATCATTTATTTCAGTATATTATTCAATCTATTATACTGTTTACCAAAGAATAGGAAATAAATATGATTTATTATAACTGTGGTTAGAGTTGTTCAAAATGCATTAAGAATGCCCATTAATAATGAATTTTATATAGAGGCTTCATAGACTGTATTATCATAAACTGCTTATTATTGTGTGTTTTCTTTTTTGGGTGCTTTTCCTTTCCAGCCATCACTGTACACATCATCCATCAGACATTTTCAGAAATAAAGAGAGAGGTGTGGGGTATATAAGTGAAGATGTCTGTTTGCCTTTACTTAAATCACATAAAGATATAACCAACTGCTCATTCTGTATTTTTAATTATTTTTATTATGATTTTAAATAATAATAATACTATATACTACTTTTTGTTGTTTATTTACATTTTTATAGATAAATGTTTACTTAGTTAAAGTTTGATTAAATTGATTCTTTATTTGTTTCAACACAAATCAGGAGTTACATGTATTTTTCTCATTTTCTCTTTTGGCTTAATACTTACATTTTTAAATTAATAATAAAAACATATTTTTTACGGGGTCATATCTGGAGGAAATACAGTTCCCTAGCACTTTTGAGGTAAGAGTTCAGTGTACTACAAAAAATAAATAAATAAATAAATAAATAAATAAATTACTTACTGAGACTTTCAAAATCAAAGAGGCCTTTATTGAATATTGTAGCTGTTAAAACTAAATTGAGGCTGACAGAAAACCTGTGGCCTGTAAACAAACTCTTCATTCCACATGTGAAGAATGCCCGTTCACTTCTAAGAGTCACTTCAAAAGAGTTATTTACTGTATAATTGGAAAAATCCACGTCCTTCTCTATTTGTTTGCCTTCCTGAATAATGAGAAAATATCAAGTTAGGTGTTTGTTGTCGCATCCCACCTGAATGAATGTGTTTGCACGTCTTATTCTCTCTGCATCAGTGTTTATAAAGTGCTGGGAATATTTGCTGTTTATTCTCCTATTGTGTTTAAAGCTTCTGTTTTTTTATAAGATTCCCTTCTCCTTTTCACCCCTGAGGCTTCCTGCTGGTTATGGTGAGATAGTATTTGAAGGTAAAGATGGAGGCGGAGCTCATCAAGCTGAGCATTTGCCAAGAAACAGCAGGCCTGAATAGATGGGCATTATCGCTCATTCTCTGCGGCTCAGTTTCTTTCATTACAGAGGGGTTTCAGCAGCAAATATGAGCAGCTCGTGCTGAGCTGATCGCAACTTGGCTGCGTTCACCACACGTACATTTTTCATATTGCACTAACAGCAGGGCTTCAGTAGACAGAGTAAACACACAGTGTCGTCATGATTGCCTCAAGGTAAGATATCTTGAATGGCAAATAGCATTCAGCAAATGGAGTAATATGGACCTGGAACAGTTTTCCTGTTAAATATATAAAAAAAAAACCTTCCTACTTTGGCAGTCACAGTAAGTAGCTTTTATATGGAAGCTTGTTTCTGCCACGAAAAAATAAATAAATAAATAAATAAATATATAGTCATTGCAACGTTTTATCTCACAATTCTGACTTTTTTTTTCTTGCGATTGCGAATTATAAAGTGAGAATTGTGTGATATAAAGTCAAAATTGTGAGATGTAAAGTTGCAATTCCAACTGAGAAAAAAATATGAATTTTTATCACGCAATTTTGACTATAACACCCAATTCTGACTTTTCTTCTCAGAATTGTGATATAAACTCACAATTTCCAGTTATAAAGTCAGAATTGCATGATATAATATATATATAATATTGCAATTCTGACTTTATCTCTGAATTCTGACTTTATAACACACAATTCTGAGAAAAAAAGTCAGAATTGTGAGAAAGTTGCAATTACCTTTGCAGAAACAATCTTCCATACTTTAATTAAAAAAAATAAAAATAAAATAAAATAAAACAATTATTTAAAATATAATTTCACAGAATTTCACTTCTCAGAATTCTGTGATATAATCTCACAATTTCCAGTTATAAAGTCAGAATTGCATGATATAAACTTGTGTCTTATAAGGTCAGAATTGTGTGATATAATATATATAATATTGCAATTCTGACTTTATATCTCTCAATTCTGACTTTATAACTCTCAATTCTGACTTTATAACTCTCAATTCTGACTTTATAACTCTGAACAATTTGAATTTATAACTCAATTCTGACTTTGCAATTCTGATTTAACTCTCAATTCTGACTTTATAACTCTCAATTCTGACTTTTGCCATTCTGACTCTCAATTCGATTAAACTCTCAATTCGACTTTATAATACAATTTGACTTCAATTCTGACTTTATAACTCCAATTCTGACTTTGCAATCTGACTTTATAACTCTCATCTGATATATCTACTTTATAACTCTCAATTCTGATGCAATTCTGACTTATGCTCTCAATTCTGATCTCAATTCTGACTTTATATCTCTTCTGACTTATAAATTCTGACTTTGCAATTCTGACTTTACTCAATTCTGACTTATAACTCTCATTCTGACTTTATAAACTCTCAATTCTGACTTTATAACTCTCCAATTCTGACTTTATAAATCTCAATTCTGACTTTAATCTGCTGTTTATATCTCTTGCTGACTTATAATCTCAATTCTGACTTTGCAATTCTGACTTTATATCTCTCAATTCTGACTTTATAACTCTCAATTCTGACTTTGCAATTCGGACTTTATTAATTCTGACTTTATATCTCTCAATTATGACTTTATAACTCTAATTCTGACTTATAAACTCTCAATTCTGACTTTATAACTCTCACAATCTCTGACAAGGAACTTTATATCTGTATATCTGCTATGAATCGACTTTATAACTCTCAATCTGACTTTGCATTTGACTTTAATATCTCTCAATTCTGACTTTATAATCTCAATTCTGACTTATAACTCTCAATTTGACTTGCAATTCTGACTTTATATCTCTCAATTCTGACAACTTTCTGGACTCTCAACAATTCTGACTTTATAACTCTCAATTCTGACTTTGCAATTCTGACTTTATATCTCTCAATCTGACTTATATCTCTCAATTCTGACTTTATAACTCTCTTCTGACTTTATAACTCGGACTTTATATCTCTCAATTCTGACTTTATAAATTCTGACAATTCTGATATATCTCTCTGACTTTATAACTCTCAATCTGACTTTATAACTCTGATTACTTTCATTCTGACTTTATAAACTCTCATTCTGACTTGCAATTATGATCTCTCAATTTGACTTTATAACTCTCTTCTACTCTCAATTCTGATTTGCTTTTAACTCTCAATTCTGACTTTATAACTCTCAATTCTGAACTTTATAACTCTCAATTCTGACTTATAACTCTGACTTTATAAACTCTCAACTCTGACTGACTTTAACTCTCAATTCTGATTTATATCTCTCAATTCTGATTTATAACTCAATTCTGACTTTTCTGACTTATTCTCAATTCTGACTTTATATCTCTCAATTCGACTTTATAACTCTCAATTTGACTTTATAACTCTCAATTCTGACTTTATAACTCTCCTTTATATCTTCAATTTGACTTATAACTCTCAATTCGACTTTGCAATTCTGACTTTATATCTCTCAATTCTGACTCTTCAATTCGACTTTAAACAATTGACTTTAAATTCTGACTTATATCTCTCAATTGACTTTATATCTCTCAATTCTGACTTTAAACTCTCAATTCGACTTAAACTCTCAATTCTGACTTATAACTTGACTTATAATCTCAATTCTGACTTTATAACTCTCAATTCTGACTTTATAACTCTCAATTCTGACTTGATAACTCTCAATTCTGACTTTATATCTCTCAATTCTGACTTTATAACTCTCAATTCTGACTTTATAACTCTCAATTCTGACTTTTCTGACTCAATTCTGACTTCTCAATTCAATTCTGACTTTATAACTCGATTCTGACTTATAAATCAATTCTGACAAACTGACTCTCAATTCTGACTTTTACTTCAAACCAATTCATCTTTCAATTCTGACTTTATAACTCTCAATTCTGATTCTGACTTTATACTGAATTCTCAATTCTGACTTTATAACTCTCAATTCTGAGTCTGGGGCTCTGACTCCTGAACTGCTTTATTCTGAATTCTGCGACTTTATTCTCTCTGACAATCTCTGACTTTATAACAATTCTGAATAACTTCAACTTCTTGCAATTCTGACTTTTTACTGACTCTTTATCAATTCTGACTCTCTCAAATTCGACTTTAAGACTTTATATCTCTCAATTCTGACTTTATAACACACAATTCTGAGAAAAAAAGTCATAATTGTGAGAAAGTTGCAATTACCTTTGCGGAAACAAGCTTCCATACTTTAATTTAAAAAAATAAATAAATCAATCAATCAATGCTTCATATTGTAAACAATTATTTAAAATATAATTTCACATATGTTTACTACAAATAAACCAAGACATGGATTATTTTCCATTCTCAAAATACTAGAGATGCTTGCTTCATGACTGTTTTATGTGTATCGCAGATCTTATGAGCTGTTGAGTGTCTTCTGGTACTTTCACCTGCTTATTTGTTTATTGATTTAATCTAATTCCCTCTCTCTGGATGTGTGCTTGACATTTCACAGTAGATATCTTGTTTACATGCTGCAAAATAACCTGGAAAGCATGCCTCTACCTACATTTTTACAAAACGTAGGCCATAATGTTATTTGTATTTGAGCATATTTTATGTTCAATAATAGTATGGGGCATGTCTGACTTTGACATGTATATAATGCCATTATTATGTAATAAAAATGAAAATTATTATTGCCGGTCTTCAATGATTATGTCAAGTTACTGTAATGTATTTGCACAATAAGGATTTATGCTGATATCGTCCAAACACTTTGCCAGGGGTGTTTCCAAACATTTGGAGGGCAGTGTAGTAAACTTGCTCTGCAGCTCACCTGATAAAGCATTGCTCTTGTGATGTGAAGCATTCGGGTACGAGTCTCGTGAAACACGAGTCACCATAAAAGAGCTCAAATACTTGCAGAAGCAGCTGAAATTACATGGTTGCTTCAGCAAAAGTGTTTTTATCACATGCTTGCTTTTGGTAACTATCGGTGTAAGTGTTATTTTCAAACCCGATAGGGCATTAACCTTTTAGCGTCATTCACTGGACATTTCAATTCTGAACTATTCGCAATACTTACAACAACGTTGTATAATAAAACATTGCCAGATTCACATTCATCTGTTTCAGATAAAACTGAATGTTCTTTTAGCGTCACTCACTGGACATTTCACTTTGAAAGTGTTGCGAAACATGCAAGGAGCAACATAATATTGTTTTGCAGACATGACGCAACAGGCATGTTGTCCTTAATCAGCTTGCATGTCGTATCAATCCAGTAGCAGAGTTGTAAGTTATACTTATATTCAGCAGACTTAACTGTTGACCGTGTTCAAACTTGAATCAAGTTTGTCCATCTTCAGCAATATCTCTTTAAAAATGTAATGCTGAATGTCTGCAGTTTTCTGAAGTCTAGTTACTGTGATAAAATAAACATTTTTGTACACCATTTGAACAGTTAAGAAATTATATAGGCATTCCCTCAAAATCAAAGCAGACATGTTATTGCTGTAGGAGAAGTAGTTAATCCCACAGTGAATGGCTTTCATGGTCAATTGCATTAAAAGATGAGCTTGTTTGCTTTGATCAAGGCACCGCTCATGGACTTAATAAGTTGCTAATGTCTTTGACTCAGTTTCTGATGCACAATGATTCCCCCAAAGTAGAATATCACAACCGTCTTCTCGTTTTTTCTCTTGCATTCTTGCATTTGCATTTCAACAATGTAGTCCTTTTTCTGTAGTCAAGTTTAATGCATTTGAGTTGATGTCAGACATGAACAGGATTTAGTGAAGAAAAAATTTAGAACTGTGAGCTTTTGAACTTCTTAATTCTGTCACTGAAATTACTGACGGAATTTGTTAACGAGGTCGATGGTTTCCCCTTTGAAATCCTGTTTGGTAAAACAATCGTTTAAAACAGTGTGGCCACAAGTAGAGTTTTCTAGTAGACTATGGGAGAGGATTCCAGCATTGTAAACAATATTTGTAATAATTATCTCCTGTGATTTTAATTAAATCGGGAGGATCTTGAGTAATCAGTTCATGCAATTATTGTGGTATTTTGATTGTCTTATTGTAAGCCCCTGATGATGAGATGAATTCCCAATGGTGATGCATATTATCAGATCTTAACCCTCTACCGCACGCATTATGATAAATCTATAAAAAAAAAAAAAAGACTCTTTTTCTTTTCTTAGAATGGCTTAACTTAAACTGCTGTAAAAAAAAATTTGGAAAAAAATATTATTTTAAGGTACTTTATGATATGTTGCCATATGGCAACAACGTACAATAGTGGAAATAACTTAGAATAAGTGTAAGTGTATATAGTTCATATTTTTCCTCAAAAATGTTGTTTGTATTGAATCAATTGGTGCTATTATAAGCTTTAGCAGTAATTATAAACAATACCTTATACTTATTTTCCAACATCTTGTGCTTTTCCATTCTCTTTTGCTGAATAATGCTTTATATTCTTTATATTTCAATACATTTTTCATGAATATAATTTAAATTGCAAATGTAGACAGTTAAAAACACATCTAATACTGTTCATCATGTATCATAAAACACTGACATAAAACAAAAACATTGCAGTTCATGAAAATGAGACACCATGATAGGAAAGTGGTAGGTCTGGGCCAGTATACATGGCTGTGATGGCAGATCTCTGATGCTGATTTAATCCATAATACAAATGTCATGGCAGTCCTTAACATACGACTAATCAACATTATATCACTAGCGTTAATGTTTTTATTGTTATAGCTTAACAGACTGCAGCTAACTTTTGCTAGCTATCTAACCTATTATAATAATGTCATTCCATTATTGCGCAGTGTTGCCATATGGCAACACAGACATTTTCTCGATTTACCAAAAACTAATTTCATAAAACTTTTTGAGTGGTGAATATGTCATCATACCTTACCTGAGATGATGTTAACATTTTTTTTGTGAATGTGACATGGGCGGGTCCTTGTTTGTTACTGACGTTTTAATTTGCTTTCAGCAACTACATACAAGAGACGGCAGTCTGTCAGATATCGCGTCACAGAAAAAAAATTGCATGTCATGTGACTTAACCAAAGCACATCATTGGCTAAACTAAGGTCTTCTCTTACCAACAAAAAAAACTAGAATGTTCTCTTAAAGAGACGGTGGCAAGGAAACGAACACAAAGTGTATGTTGCCATATGGCAACACTATGCGGTAGAGGGTTAAAAGTAACAGTGCCGGATGGATGGATGGATGGATGGATGGAACAGAAAAATGGATGGATGGATGGAGACAGAAAACAATGGATGGATGATGGATATGGATGGATGGGACAGAAATGGATGGATGATGGATGGATGAGACAAAAACGATGGATGGATGGATGGATGGATGGATGGATGATGATGATGGATGGATTGGATGGATGGATTGATGGAAAACAATGGATTGGATGGATGGAGACAGAAAACAATGGATGGATGGATGGATGGATGGAGACAGAAACATGGATGATGGATACAATGGATGATGATGGATGGATGGATGGAGACAGGATGGATGGATGGATGGAGACAGAAAACAATGGATGGATGGATGGATGGATGGATGGAGAAAACAATGGATGGATGGATGATGATGGATGGAGACAGGATGGATGGATGGATGGATGGATGGATGGAGACAGAAAACAATGGATGGATGGATGGATGGATGGATGGATGAAACAATGGATGGATGGATGGATGGATGGATGGATGGATGGAGACAGAAAACAATGGATGGATGGATGGATCTCAAAAAAAGAAAATAAAATGAAATAAAAGCTCATAATGACTTTGGGATGGTGACAGATGGACATTTTGTCCCTAAGTACGTTTTCACTTAGTGCATCATAAAAATAGAATTTCCAGTCTCTGTGAAATAACACTTATTATTTTGCATCAAATAGCTCTAGAAGTGTTTTTCAGATATCTGAAGGTCAGGTCTATGTGTGCGTGAGTGCTTCAGTTTGTGTCTGCATACCTGTCGACTTACGCTGTTCAAGTATGCACTGCAGACATGCTCACCAGACGCAACTTGATAAATCGACAAGTGATAAAAAGCTGTGGCCCATTCACACTGACAGCTGGAGCTTCACTGGACATTGCTGGACTGTGCTTATGAAACAAAACAATACAGTTTTGTTCTGTTTGATGAGAAATTTCTTGCTGCTAGAAATGAACGTTATGCAGAGGAAATTATTTGTAAATAAATTTGAGTTGCACATGATGCATCATATATCGTTCATTTGCATTTGCATGTATTTTAAGTAATCGCATCACTGGACATTGCTGGACAAATGCATTTTAGTTTAGTTTAATACTACACAAAACAATATTATTAAAACATTAACTGGATTTTCTTCTTGAAAATCATATGAATGATTCAAAGTAGATTTGTCAGTGTGATCACCTCTGCAGAGACAATCTGAAATAAAGAGCTGAAAGCCCCAAGGGCAGCATGTTCTTTCAGAATGATCGCAGGTCTAAAGAACACAGATCTCGGTGTGCTTTTTTCATAATGGCATGTAGAACATTTCTCGTTTTCATAGCCTGATCACATAAATGCAGAAAAGGTGAGATGAGGGTAAAAGCAGCATGTGCGGTTTACCTCCGTCCTCTGTGTTAACAGAAAGGTGCTGCATTATGCAGAGAATATGCTGGTGGCGTGACTCCATAAATATGTACGCTTAGACTGCAACTGCTGACACATGATGAATATACAGTATGAATGTAAGCATGCTCATGCATGGGTATGACTGGGACTGGTGGCCGTGCGTTTCTATGTTAGCTCAGGCCCATTGTGTTATGAATCCTGCAGTTTGAGCCTAATGCTTCTTCATTTTTAGAAAGGTGACATTTCTGATTTTAAGAATTCTGTCAGACAAAGATTGTGCTGATAAATTACATTGTGCTTTCTCAAGTTAAAGGGGTGGTTAATTATGATTTCACTTTTTTAACTTTAGTTAGTGTGTAATGTTGCTGTTTGAGCATAAACAACATCTGTGAAGTTACGACACTAAAAGTTCAATGCAAAGAGAGATATTTTCTTTTAAATAATTCTCTGTTTAAGGACTACAACAATCGGCTGGTAGAGACTACAATGAACTTCTTCCGGGGTTAGTGACATCACAAACCCTAAAATTCACATGAACCCCGCCCCCAAGAACACTCAACAAAGGGGGTGAGGCCACGTTGGGCTGCTTTAGAGAAGAGGAAGAGTTGTTGTAGTAGAGTGTTGTTGACATGCCGTCATTTTACGCCGGACTGCTTCACAAACGAGGGTCAATTCAACACAAAAGATGAACATGACGGCACATGCTAGTGGATGAGTTGAATCAACTCCACAGCAACTACATCAATTTATCCACTAACCATTCAGAAACGTCCAGTTTCATTCTAAAAGTTGTAACTTCTTCCTGAATCTCTCCATCAGTGTCGACTCCGGTTTGAACAATGTAAGGCTGAACACCGTTACTGACAATCCTCATTTTGGCTGAGTGAGATTCTCCAGCTTTGTTGTTGTTGAGCTGTTAAAGCTCCGCCCTCTTCTGGAAAGGGGGGCGGGAGCAGAAGCTCATTTGCATTTAAAGGGACACACACAAAAACGGCGTGTTTTTGCTCACACCCAAATAGGGGCAAATTTGACAAGCTATAATAAATGATCTGTGGGGGATTTTGAGCTGAAACTTCACAGACACATTCTGGAGACACCAGAGACTGATATTACATCTTGTGAAAGAGGCATTATAGGTCCCATTTAAGTTACTACAAATTAACATGGTATTGTTTGTATTCTGAACTTATGATAGGGTAAAACTAAATGACCGCTGTCTCTTTGTTATCAAGGTCATGGTGTCATTAGCATTCAAAAGTCAACTGTACAATATGATTTATCTATAAACTGATACAGTTAATATTAAAAATGGAAAGTTTTATGTATTTTATGTGACAGGGTAAATATGAGAAAATATATAAAAACATTTTGACAGTTCAATGACAGTAGAACTTGGTTTTTCAAATGATTTCACTTCGTCTTTAATGCCTTGATATACTCACGGCAGCTCTGTATAATTTTTTATACAATAGATTGTTTAAAAGCAAGCAGCTTTACAGTATTAAACATTAAAAAAATGGCTCTCCAGTGTGTTCATGATTTTACTTGTGTCTGAACCAAGAGACTTATGAACAACCATCACAAAAAAAAAAAAAAACAAAAAACAGTCATGTATCATCAAGGTAACCACACACAGTATTAAGAATCAAGGGTATGCAAACTTTTGAACAGGGTCATTTTTATAAATTCAGCTAATTTTTGACTATATGTAAACATCTTTTATGTAAAATATCTTATTCAGGACAGTACAGAATAAAAAAATAACATGCATTTTGTATGATCTCTTATTTTGTTAAAATAATTAACATTTTGCAGATTCTGCAAGGGAAGGTACACTTTTGAGCACATTATATACAGTTGTAAGACAAAGTATGTGAACCACTTGCAGAATCTGTGAAAATGTGAAAAATTTTAACAAAATAAGAGAGATCATACAAAATGCATGATACGTTTTGTTTAGTACTGTCCTGAGTAAGATATTTTACATAAAAGATGTTTACATATAGTCCACAAGAAAAAAAAGCTGAATTTATTCAAATGGCCCCATTCATAAGTATGTGAACCATTGATTCTCAATACTGTGTGTGGTTACCTGATGATCCACGACGTTTTTATGTTTTGTGATGGTTGTTCATGAGTCTCTTGTTTGTCCTGAGCAGTTAAACTGAGCTCTGTTCTTCAGAAAAATCCTCCAGGTCCTGCAGATTCTTCAGTTTTTAAGCATTTTTTTTTTGCATATTTGAACCCTTTCCAGCAGTGGCTGTATGATTTTGAGATCCATATTTTCACACTAAGGACAACTGAGGGACTCAAACACAACTATTAAAAAAGGTTCAAACATTCACTGATGCTCCGGAAGGAAACACGATGCATTAAGATCAAGGGGGTGAAAACTTTTGAATTCAAATATCAAGGTAAATTGTACTTATTTTTTCTTCCGGGAAACATGTGAGTATCTTCTGTTGCTTCAGAAGGGCAGTACTAAATGAAAAGCAATGATATTTAAACTAAATAAGAAAAATTTGGAAATCTTCATCCTGTTAAAATGTTTTGCTCATATATATGTGGGATATATTAGGCAGCAAGTGGACATTTTGTCCTCAAAGTTGATGTGTTAGAAGCAGGAAAAATGGGCAAGCGTAAGGATTTGAGCGAGATTGACAAGGCCCAAATTGTGATGGCTAGACGACTGGGTCAGAGCATCTCCAAAACTGCAGCTCTTGTGGGGTGTTCCCGGTCTGCAGTGGTCAGTATCTATCAAAAGTGCTCCAAGGAAGGAACAGTGGTGAACCGGAGACAGGGTCATGGGCCGCCGAGGCTCAGTGAAGGCTGGCCAGTGTGGTCCGATCCAACAGACGAGCTACTGTAGCTCAAATTGCTCAAGAAGTTAATGCTGGTTCTGATAGAAAGGTGTCAAGAATACACAGTGCATCACAGTTTGTTGTGTATGGAGCTGCATAGACCAGTCAGGGTGCTCATGCTGATCCCTGTCCACCGCCGAAAGCACCAACAGTGGACACGTGAGCACCAGTACTGGACCACAGAGCAATGGAAGAAGGTGGCCTGGTATATCCATTTATATATAAGCTTGCAGAACACTTATTTTGGGTTTTTATTGCATTCAGATGCTCAGATGTTGTGGACACATGGTACTCCATTCATCAAATGATTGTGGAATGACAGAGATGGATGGGGCTTTCAACAATGTTTCATGTATAGATGTGTATGTGCTTCTCTATACTCAATCAAACACATCTGTGATGACATTTGTGAGATAAATTATGGATGTGGGTTATTATAACAAGATCTTTCTCTTTCTCTGGCTGATGTCTCAGCATGATTGACAGCTGAGAAGGTGTCAGTGTGTTTCTGTTCGTGTACGTGACATTGCTTTTAATGGCTGCATTTGAGTGACTGGAACTTGGACACCTCAGACACAAAATCAGAAAGCTCATAACAGATGTAAAATAGTCACAGTGGCAAATTTTGTGTTATAGTATACTGCCTGTGTGAAGTATTGAGTTAATTCCAACCTGCACCCGTTTCTGATTTCAACAATCCTCTGGCATCTGATGTTGTGGGAAAAGATAAGGAAGGACTGTGTGTGCTGATGTCAAAGTGCATGCGATTAGATGGAGCTGGATTGTCGTTACAGTGACCCCAAATTAGGTCATGGGTTAAAATGCCACAGTGCCATGGGGTGTTAAATCTGACCAGTAGAGGGTGCTGAAGTCTTTTTCTTTTCCCTGGTTAAAATAGTTTTGCTTCCATACTGTGGATGTTTTGTTGTTGTTGTTGTTGTTGTTGTTGTTGTTTTTTTTAATGAAGAATGTAGACAGTGACTATCAAGCTCCATAAAAGTATGTAACTAAAAGGTAAATATGATGCACTATATTTTAGGTTTTTTTTTTTTGTATTAATACTTTTATTTATCGAAGATGCATTAAATTGATCAGAAGTGACAGTAAAGACATTTATAATGTTATAAAAGATTCTATTTCAAATAAATGCTGTTCTTTTGAACTTTCTATTCATTAAAGAATCCCGGAAAATGAAATGTATGACATTTTCCACAAAAAAATGAAGCAGCACAACTGTTTTCAACAATAATAATAAATAATAAATGTTACTTGAGCATATTAGAATGATTTCTGAAGGATCATGTGACACTGAAGACTGGAGTAATGATGCTGAAAATTAAGCTTTGATCACAGGATATAAATTACAGTTTGCAATAAATTCACATAGAAAACACTTATTTTAAATTGTAATAATATTTCACAATATTGCTGATAAAACAAATAAAGCCTTGGTGAGCAAAAGAGACTAATTAAAAAATATATATACCTCAGTTGTCATAAAGTGTTCAAGGCCAGAAAGTTCTCTTATTAGTTATAGAGTTATTAAATTGTCACATACTTGTCTTTCTCTTTACGCCACATATTGTGCAAGTGTAATTTGTTCAGAAAATGACTTATGACTGATTGCTGAAGACAGGTTTGAGCTTCCTGGTGCCAAGCGAAGCATATGCAAATAAGTGATATGGGATGTGGCTGTCGAACATAAATTTGCATTTTGTCAAGAAAACCAGCAAACAAGCAGCAATCAACAGAAAAACCACACACCCATGGAGAGAGTTTGATCGACACAAATAGCAGCCTGCTCTTTTTTGGCATGCTGTCTTGACCTTTTAATAATAATTTGAGTTTACCTTTTTTTTTTTTTGGTTTATGTGACACTGTTATATGATGTTTAGATGATATGCTGGAGCTTATTAAGTTCTGCTGTGACTCGGTATCCTTAGAGATTCAGCGTGTGTGTTTATTGGGTTTGGTGTATGTTACTAACAGAGATGGCAAAGTGGTTTTGTTTGCCTGAATGCAATTCTGCTTTGTACAATCCATAAAACAAGTAATCATTAGTGGTGCTTGCTAAGGCGAGCTGCGAACATGAATGATTTCTCAATTTGCACGGCTTGTGAAGGGGTGTTTCTAAGCAATTTTTGCCTGGCAGATGATAAAACAAGGGAAGCATATCTAGAGTGCAGAGTATCATAGAGATTTGCGGGTGGACTTGATCAAAAAAAGCACCCAAAACACTTTAACAACTGTGTTTCAACCACCCACAGCGTCAACCTAGCATCATTGTGGTGAGCTTTGCATAAGGAAAGACCTAAAATCTAACAATATAGTATTTCATCTTAGCAGCAGCATTCTGTAATGGAAAAAGCAGTCTTGGAGAGACTGCTTTGACTATTTAGGATTTGTATTTATTATTTTTAGTGCTTTCAATCGAAAAAAAAATAAAAATAATAATAATAATATAGCTGCAAGCAGCAATTGCGGGGCCAAGCACAAAAACGGCACAATAAACCAGCCAACAGCCAGCAACAGTGAGCAATTAAAGACCTATTAAGATCATTTTAGGCAAAAGAGCTGAAAAATTTTCAAAAATGAGGATTTACTGGTTCATCACTTTCAACCAATAGGTGGCGCTGTGACCAAACTAATGTGGTATGGTCAGAGAGAGGTGACAATGACACTTGCAAAGTTTGGTGTCAATATGTTAAAGCATTGCAGAGATACAGCTTCAAGACTGGGTTTTGCATCATGCCTCAAATTTATTGCTCTGGTATATGAAAACAGTTTGATGTATCGACTGGTCTAAAGATGATACGGTTCGATTTCGGTGAAAATCAGAGAAACGGTCTAGGAGGAGTTCAAAAAAGTAGGTTTTTAAACAAAACCAATATGGTGGACAGGCAAATTTGATATCTGTGTTCTCAGCATGACCCAAGGAATCTACTGAGTTTCATTACAATCAGTTAATATAGTCAAAAGTTATTATTGTCAGGGCATGGTGCCAAAGACCCATACTGAGTTTTGTAACGATACACTAATGCATTCGTAAAATACAGCATTTTAGCACAAAATTCAAAATGGCTGATATGTAAAAATTTGATATCTTTTGACTCGGCATGATGCCCCGAATACCGAATCAAGACCAAATTAATGATTTTTGGACAAACCCATCAGAAGTTATAAGAAAAAATATACATTTTTCATATCTCCAGACCAGTAGGTGGTGTTGCGCCGAAACGCTGCATGTTGCCTCAGGTCATGCTTGTGATGACATGTACCAAGTTTGGTCTGAATACGATAAAGCGTTGCGGAGATACAGCCTTACGTCTATTTTTTTAAGCGCTATGTACAATTCGTTCGCCTGTTTTTCGAAAACAGTTTGAGGAATCGACTTGAATTCCATAACTTTGTCGGCATCGCCTGAAGATGATCTGGTTCAATTTTCGTGAAAATCGGAGTGACTGTCTAGGAGGAGTTTGAAAAATTAGGTTTTTCAGAAAATTCAAAATGGCGGAATTTTCATGACAGAAAATGACGCCATAGGGTGCAATCGATTCGATTGATTGCAATCGATTCGATTGATTGCAATCGATTCGATTTTGTTTCTAACCCTTACGGTTCAAAAGTTATTAGCATAAACAGAAGTGCAACTTTGGACAGCTAGTGGCGCTAGAGGGATTGAGTTAGAGACTCCAAATTCGCTATGGACACAGTTCAGACTGTCCTCTAACTGTGTGCCAAATTTCACAACTTTTTACCATACGGTTCTATGGGCTGCCATAGACTCCCAGAGCGGAAGAAGAAGAATAATTAAAAAGAAATCTAACGATTACAATAGGTGCCTACGCACCTTCGGTGCTTGGCCCCTAATTAAGCGCACATTTTTTTCTGTAATTATTTGGAGTTTTTAATATTTTTACATTGTAATAATTTCACAGTTACTCTACAAACTAATGTAGAAACAACTTAAAGACGGTATATTTTAAGTACTTGTTTAATGGCATCTTTTTTTGAATGAAGGCCAGATTCACTGATACTAATACTGCTACTGATGTCTCTATGAAATTATTATTTTTTTTAAACATTTTTCATTCAACATTACAGAATAACTGTAAGCTATCTATTTCAGCATTTTATTAGGCTTCAACTTTTAATTTACAGTCAAACCAAAATGTATTCAGACACCATGAACATTTCATTCATTAATGCAGTTTATTTACTATAGTTTTTAAAAAATGGTAATAAAATATGACAAGATCTCAGAGTTAAACTGTGTCAGAAAAAAAATCATCTTAATTATGTCAGATAACACTTAAGCTAAACATGGTCAGGTCAAAGTGTCTGAATAATTTTAATCAATTTACTGGTAGTCCACTGTATGAAGAATGTTTAGGTATAATATGTCACAGTTTACTTTATTTTGCTATCCTCACTTACATAAATGAACTATAGTGTCCTGCACCCACTAGAAAAAAAAAAATATAAAATGTCTTAATAATTTTTGGTTTGACTGTAAGTGAACTTAAATCAATCTTCACATAAACCCATTATAATGTCATATTTACCTGCGGCTTTCCTGTCTAAAAGGAAATATACAGAAATTGAATAAAGTTATAAAACACTTTACAGTCTTCACTGCATACATTATAAATGAAATATAGATGAATCCTCATCACAGCAACTGGTTTATTAGGCTGCTGTCACTTTAAGAGCTGCCGCTTCCGAACATGACGCGCATCTCATTTTCTCACAACTCTTTAAGTTCATTTAAGATGTTATTTAACTCACTTAAGACTGCTCTTATGAGGATACTCCACAAAACAGGCATTTTGGCATAATTCTGTGTGTTATTGTTTGCTCAGGCGCAAAAGAGAAATCAATACTGGCGCTCGTCTTTCAGTCGTGTGTGTCACATGACACGGCATTTACAGACAGCGTTTGTCTTGTAGCGCTTGAATGGTTTAAAAGCATTTGCGTGATCATATAATGTAATGCTAGCCAAATTATGATTGAAAAAAACGGATGCTGCATTAATTGCGTTAAATATTTTTAACATGGTAAAAAAATGAATCACATGCGTTAACGCAATTTTGACAGCGCTAATTATTTTTAGAGATATGTTGGTGCCCAACCTGACACTTACAACAAATCTTTGAAAATTGGGGTCTTTCATCTCAGCCCCACTAACAATCTGCATCTCTGCTGTCAGCATGAATATCTTCTCTATCTCTCATCTGTGGCATGCTTTCTGCTCCAGCTGAATTACAAAATTACATGGATTCAAATGCGCCACATATCTATCTGTCTGTCTGTCTGTCGGTCTGTCCTGATTTCTTTGAGGGGAGGGTCTATGTGTGGGTAAATGTATGACTCTTTTTCAGATCTTTCGATCTAATGGACAAAATAAGCTTGTGCAATTTACATTTGAATGTGAAAAGAGATGACGGAAAAACATGGAGGGCATCAGCTTTTGTTTCTGTTCTGACAGCCGCAAGGAATGGTGAGAGAACATTGTGCTCGGTACATTTTTCAGCTTCAAACCAAACTTGTTTCTTCAGTCGACACAGTTTAAATCCCGTCTGGCTACCGAGCTTCTCATAATGTTCATGTATTAGGTCAGTAAGCGGAGAGTAGGCGGTCTGTTGCAATGTTTGCATTTTCGACTACTCCGCTCAAAACATTTTAGACCTGTATTTAGTGTCGTCCACTCGTGACCCAATCGACCAAAACGTCTTAATACTAGGTGTAAACGGTCTTTATTTCAAAGAGGACAGCCTCATGAAGGCTGAAATATTTGCTAAAATCAATGAATTCTTTATAATGTCCATATTTTCTAAATAAATGCATAGTTGTTGTTTCATTTTATGGACATTTTTGCACCTGAAACATGGACATGTAGATCCGGACCCCCGTGGTGTGACGGTGTTACCATTAATGAAGCAGGTTTCTGTCCATCACTCATAATTAATTCACGAGTGATCAGTCAGTCACCTGACTGAAATGATCTCTTATATTCCACATGTGAACTCACCTCAGCCCTCATCTAAAAACTCCTTCCATCTTTCCAGAAGAAATACTGTGTACACTCCGATCACACATGACTGATGTGCTCCTTATGACCTTTAAGTCCAAGTAATCTGCATTCATTATGTTCTTTCATGGGCGGTTGGGAGAGATGGAAACTATATTATCGACATGTTCTTCCGCCCAGTCTGAGGGATTTCGTTTAAGTGGGGATGATTCAGGGTCGTTCTCTTCTATTTGCTAAATCTCACCGCTCGCATACATAATTACGCTCTAAAGTGACGGGTAATTGGTGGTGTGAGTTTCAGACGCACTCTGGATATAATTTTTTCCTCTTTTTTTAGCGATTAAAGGAAAGAAATGATTTGATGTTTGGCGTTTAAATAAGGATAAAAGCTACGATAAATACAGAGTGAGATTTGAGGGTTCCTTGAGGAGATAAAAGCTTTGAAAAGAGCCGTTCATTCTGTTATGTTCTGCTGCTGATTATTAGCTGCATGTTCATATTGATTGTGGGAAAATGAGTCGAATACAGTAAAAAGTCATGAGGTTGATTTATTGACTGCTTTGAACTCAGTGTTGAGGATTTTTTTGATGTGCACAAACTAATTAGTTAATAGTTGATTTTGCATTTGTGTTTGATTTGGTAAATTCATTGCCATTTTTGCATGTACAGTGGGTACGGAAAGTATTCAGACCCCCTTAAATTTTTCACTCTTTGTTAATTGCAGCCATTTGCTAAAATCATTTTAAGTTCTTTTTTTTTTTCCTCATTAATGTACACACAGCACCCCATATTGACAGAAAAACACAGAATTGTTGAAATTTTTGCAGATTTATTAAAAAAGAAAAACTGAAATATCACATGGTCCTAAGTATTCAGACCCTTTGCTGTGACACTCATATATTTAACTCAGTGCTGTCCATTTTTCTGATCATCCTTGAGATGGTTCTACACCTTCATTTGAGTCCAGCTGTGTTTGATTATACTGATTGGACTTGATTAGGAAAGCCACACACCTGTCTATATAAGACCTTACAGCTCACAGTGCATGTCAGAGCAAATGAGAATCATGAGGTCAAAGGAACTGCCTGAAGAGACAGAATTGTGGCAAGGCACAGATCTGGCCAAGGTTACAAAAAATTTCTGCTGCACTTAAGGTTCCTAAGAGCACAGTGCCTCCATAATCCTTAAATGGAAGACGTTTGGGACGACCAGAACCCTTCCTAGAGCTGGCCGTCCGGCCAAACTGAGCTATCGGGGAGAAGAGCCTTGGTGAGAGAGGTAAAGAAGAACCCAAAGATCACTGTGGCTGAGCTCCAGAGATGCAGTCGGGAGATGGGAGAAAGTTGTAGAAAGTCAACCATCACTGCAGCCCTCCACCAGTCGGGGCTTTATGGCAGAGTGGCCCGACGGAAGCCTCTCCTCAGTGCAAGACACATGAAAGCCCGCATGGAGTTTGAAGATGGTGAGAAATAAGATTCTCTGGTCTGATGAGACCAAGATAGAACTTTTTGGCCTTAATTCTAAGCGGTATGTGTGGAGAAAACCAGGCACTGCTCATCACCTGTCCAATACAGTCCCAACAGTGAAGCATGGTGGTGGCAGCATCATGCTGTGGGGGTGTTTTTCAGCTGCAGGGACAGGACGACTGGTTGCAATCGAGGGAAAGATGAATGTGGCCAAGTACAGGGATATCCTGGATGAAAACCTTCTCCAGAGTGCTCAGGACCTCAGACTGGGCCGAAGGTTTACCTTCCAACAAGACAATGACCCTAAGCACACAGCTAAAATAACGAAGGAATGGCTTCACAACAACTCCGTGACTGTTCTTGAATGGCCCAGCCAGAGCCCTGACTTAAACTCAATTGAGCATCTCTGAAGGGACCTAAAAATGGCTGTCCACCAACGTTTACCATCCAACCTGACAGAACTGGAGAGGATCTGCAAGGAGGGATGGCAGAGGATCCCCAAATCCAGGTGTGAAAAACTTGTTGCATCTTTCCCAAAAAGACTCATGGCTGTATTAGATCAAAAGGGTGCTTCTACTAAATACTGAGCAAAGGGTCTGAATACTTAGGACCATGTGATATTTCAGTTTTTCTTTTTTAATAAATCTGCAAAAATGTCAACAATTCTGTGTTTTTCTGTCAATATGGGGTGCTGTGTGTACATTAATGAGGGAAAAAAATGAACTTAAATGATTTTAGCAAATGGCTGCAATATAACAAAGAGTGAAAAATTTAACGGGGTCTGAATACTTTCCGTACCCACTGTACAGGTCCTGAACAAGTCCTCATTTTACGTTCTTCTGTAGTTCTGTTTTATACTTGAATTGAGTTTGTTTCATAACAGGTGAACTTTGCAACATTGACACTGTTATTGAAATAAACTGAATCAACATTGAGCTGAATAACAACACTGTTGTCTTCTGTAGAGGAGTTGTTCTCCAAAAATAAGTTGTTTGACATGCCTTTCTGTTTCTCTTTTAGATAAAGTCGAGAATGGAGAGGTGTACCAAAGACGCAGGACTCCCAACACCGGCCATACAGAGGAACAGGAAGTGAGTACTAAACCACAGGAACAGATGAGCCAATCAGGAAGCAGCTGGCGGCGAATTGTTCTGCTGATCCTGGCCATCACCATACACAACATTCCCGGTGAGTCTTTCCTCTCCTGACCGCATCTCTTCTTCATTTATTCCATTATTCAAGTCCACATGTCCCTTTCTATATCACGCCTCTAAAGCAATAAAAAGTCTCTTTTTTCATGATTGAAGGTAACGTTAGAATCCTAGAGGAAAGAGTTTTAGATTGTATACTGCTTTTCTTACGGGTTTGAAGTCAACAATGACTCACAATTATTCATGAGCCTCTGTGGCCTAATCCTATATTGAGAAGGCACTGTTTTATAATTATTCATATCTGCATGTGACCTTTCCTATGACAGGCGCTTCAGACAGTGATTTGATACCATACTGAAACTTGAGCAGCGTATGTTCCTTTGCACGGCGCAAAAATACAGCTGTTTCCTCATAATGCTGACAAAGCAACATAAATTAAAAATATATTTTTTTATAATGTATAATTTACTATAGTGTTTTAAATTATTATTATTATTATTTAAATAGTATTATATTATATAATTACTATATTTTTTTTTATTTTAAATTATTGCTAGTGTTAATATTGGCAATATCAAATTAAATCTGCATTTCTGAATGGTCTACAGTTTAAGGTTATTTTTATATATATATATATATATATATATATATATATATAATAAGTGTGATAAATTATATAATAATTATAATTTATTATATTTAAACAGATCATGTATATATTTAAATTAAAAATACAGGTGTGTCCTCACAATGCTGACAAAGCGACATAAATTAAAATGATATATTTTATAATGTATAATTATTATTTTATTAGTATTTTATTATATATAAATAATATTTTAAATTATTTCCACTGTTAATATTGACTACTTCAAATTGAAATCTACATTTCTGAATGGTCTACAGTTTGTTTGTTTATATATAAATAATAAATATATATATATATATATATATATATATATAATATATATTATATATATATATATAATTTTAAACAGATCATGCATATATTTAAATTGTATATAATTACTATATATTTTTCATATTTGAATATTCTTAATATAATATAAATATATATATATTTAGTTATATATATATATATATATATATTATATATATATATTTTTATTACTATATATTTTTAGCATTTTAAATTATTGCAATGGTTCAAGTCGGCATGAAACGGAAGTTGTGCTAGGTTTTTTTTGTTTGTTTTGTTTTGTTTTTTTCCCTTTTGTGACACACATCCGAGTGAAATGGCTTCTGGAATAAGTACAAATGTAGGGCAGGGCTTGATTTTGTCCATAGGGAATTGATTGGATGGTTGTGGTTTGCTATTGGATCTCATTTGAGTGACAGGTTGCCCCGCCCTCATCATCAGAGAAGAGAAGAGATGTCACTGCAAGAGGGAGGGAAACTTATTCTGATTCAAGATTGCGAGGAACATGAATTTAAAACAAAAAATGATGTGCATGGATGAATCATTTAGAATAAACACGGCAATATTCCTTAAAAAACAATCAGAATGATCAGTTCTGATTTCATGGTGACTCTCATATTGGCAGTATCAAAATGAAATCTGCATTCAGTAATGGAATGGTCTATGGATATGACTGAAAATGAAGTCTGTCAAAGTGACGGATAATGATTATTTCTAGTTCAACTTCTGTTTCTCTCAAACTGTGCTGGTTTTATGACACTTTAAAAGTCTTGCCTCCTGCTCCAACACTTTTCATCTGCTCTTTCTCCTTTTCATTTGCACCATGCTGCCTTTATTTTCCTCTTTATCACCAGCGCTTTCGGCAGCACTTGATCACTTCGCAGTCGGGGCAGTCGCCCCCTGGACGCATTTGTTAATCATTCCAGCGCCGATCTCTTTGCTCTGCTTTCATCGTTCCTGAGCGACGAGCAGCATGTGTGAGGTGAATACAGATGACAGGTAGTCTGAGCGCCAGCGGACACTGACGGCAGTGTGTCTGTCTCTGTGTGTTTGGTAGCACAGAATTGTTGGCATAATGTGACCCCAGCTGTCCTCAATGTCCCATCTTACAGCCCTTGAAATCAGGCACATTCTTCCAGAAGTCTTGACTGCCGATGGACGACCTACAAAAAGACCACCAGCTGGGATTTCAAGAGTGCGTTTGGAGTGAATGTGTATAAAACACCAGATGTTTTCCTCTCTTAATTGCACAATGACTCATAGCTTGTTCTTTTCAGCCTGAATTTGCGTTTTTGAGCTTTCCAACAGACACTTCAGTAAATGGACATATTGTCAGCAGGACAAGCATTTTTCATAATGAATCATCAGAATGAGACGAGATCAATAGAGTGCAGTGGTTTAGCACAGGATTGAGAGGAAAGAAAAATGACAGATAATTTGACTTGATGATTCGTTCATTGACGAGTGCACTAGAGTGATAAATTGATTTGCAATCATTATATCAAAATGAACGAGGTGTACTTTTTCCCTCTTTTGTAAATCATTATGATAAAAATACACACTACCATTCAAAAGTTTGGGGTCAGTACATTTAAAAAAGAACAAGAAATATACTTTTATTCATCAAGGATGCATTAAATTGATCAAAAGTGACAGTAAAGACATTTATAATGTTACAAAAGATTCTATTTCAAATAAATGCTGTTCTTTTGAACTTTTCATTAAAGAATCATCAAAGATTCATCAAAGAACATTTAAAAATCTTACCAACCCCAAACTTTTGAATGGAATATGCATTATTTATATTTAAAAATAATTTCTAAATTATTGTTTTGTCATGTATATACTTTTACAATTTATAATATCTTATTTTATCATATTATTATTGGAAATTCAATGGAATTTATGGAAGCTTGTTTCTGAGTTATAAGCTCACAATTGTGAAATATAAACTTGCAATTGCGAGTTATGAAGTCCAATTCCAGGAAAAAAAAGTCTGAAAAAGTCAGAAATGTGACTTTATAATGCAATTCTGACTATATCACACAATTGCAGCTTTATATCACGCAATTCTGACTATAACTTGCAATTGCAACTTTATATCTCGCAATTCTGACTTTATAACACGCAATTCTGTCTGACTATAACTTGCAAATGCACTTTATATCTCACAATTCTGACTTTATATCTGACAATTCTGACTATATCTCACAATTCTGACTTTATATCACGCAATTCTGACTATAACTTGCAATTGCAACTTTATATCTTGCAATTCTGACTTTATATCACGCAATTCTGACTATAACTTGCAATTGCAACTTTATATCTTGCAATTCTGACTTTATATCACGCAATTCTGACTATAACTTGCAATTGCAACTTTATATCTCGCAATTCTGACTTTATAACACGCAATTCTGACTTTATATCACACAATTCTGACTATAACTTGCAAATGCAACTTTATATCTCACAATTCTGACTTTATATCTTCTGACTTTATATCTCACAATTCTGACTTTATATCTCACAATTCTGACTTTATATCACGCAATTCTGACTATAACTTGTAATTGCAACTTTATATCTTGCAGTTCTGACTTTATATCTCACAATTCTGACTATAACTTGCAATTGCAACTTTATATCTTGCAATTCTGACTTTATATCACGCAATTCTGACTATAACTTGCAATTGCAACTTTATATCTTGCAATTCTGACTTTATATCTCACAGTTCTGACTATAACATGCAATTGCAACTTTATATCTCACAATTCTGACTATGGGCCCTATTTTAACGATCTAAACGCAAAGTGTAAAGCGCACGGCGCAGGTGCACTCAGGGCGTGTCCAAATCCACTTTTGCTATTTTAACGGTGGAAAAAACGCTCCGTGCGCCGGGGCGCATTTTTGAAATGGGTTGTCCCTATTCTCTTAATGAGTAATGGGCGTAACGTTCAATAAACCAATCAGAGTGTCATCTCCCATTCCCTTTAAGAGCGAGATGCGCTCGCGCCATGGCGGATTGCTATTTACATGGTGGAATTTGTTGGCGGAAAAGCTGAACGCTTTTCAAGTGAAGAAACCGATCTGCTCGTGCACGAAGTTAAAGCGCACGAGCAGATCATCTACGGGACAAGCAGGAATCCACCAAAGCTTCCCGAGGTGAAGAAGGCGTGGGATGAATTAGCAGTGATTGTGTCTGTTATAAGTAGTAATAGGCTGAATTGAAAATAGGTAGCCTAATTCTAATACATGCAATAACTATTCATCATTAGATTTTTATATTTATGTAGCCTACACAATAATATTCTTTATAATATCCTTTTGTTTTTAATATTTGGCATGTTTGTGTGATGCGCATCCCTGTGTGTAATAAGCAAAGTCAACGCGCACTGTGGACGCGCCCAGAGGCGCAGTTTCTACCAACGCGCTCTAACAAAAAAATATTGCGCCATTGACTTTAGACTTTAGACCAGGTTTGAGTTGGTCTATGGCGCAGTCTATTTTCAGCTCCTTAAAATAGCAATGCGCCGGCAATGCGCCTGAACACACCTCTTTTTTTAGACCAGCACGCCCATGGGCGCACTAACTGGCGCAAATGCATTTACTAATTTAAGGACGTGGTGCTGAACGGGAAAACGCGAATGGCACCGGACGCAAACTAGCAAACACACTTGCGCTGCGCCTTGCGTCGCATTGCACCGGGTGTATTATAGGGCCCTAAATCTTGCAATTCTGGCTTTATAACACACAATTGCAACTTTATATCTCACAATTCTGACTTTATAACACACAATTCTGACTTTATAACACGCTATTGCAAATTTATATCTCATGATTCTGACTTTATATCACTCAAGTCAGAATTTCGAGATGTAAACTCGCAATTGCGAGTAAAAAAGACAGAATTGTGAGATAAAAAGTCGCAATTACCTTTTTAATTTTTTATTCAGTGTTGGAAACAAGCTTCCATAGGAATTCAATTCAAATGAATGAATTGAAAAAAAAAAATAAATAATAATATTAATTGAATTTTGCCAAATCCTGGCGTCTACAAGCTGAAGTTCAAAAAGAGTCTCCTGTCATGTTGCTTTCTCGTCATGAGGGTAAACGGTCTGGGATACAGCAGGGATCGGCTCAGTTTTGACGAGGAGCTCAGTGTGTCTGTGCTGGAGCGTGTGCCGTTGGATTCTGCTCCTCCCATGACATGGTGATGATGAGTTGACCTTTTGCCTCCAGTCTCTGATGTTTGATCTAAAGTGGTGTTGGCTGATTTGATCTTGATAAGGTCAACATGAGAGAAGCACAAATCCATTGTCCGGTTTGCACCTTTACGTCCCTTCATTTGGTGCTGTAGCTTCAAAAAATTCCCCTAAAAGGTGTCAAAAGCATTGTTAGTTCTCTTGAGTTACGACAGCAGTACATTAGAGCTTTTTAAATGGTAATGGCCTGCACTTAAAAAAAAAAAAAGACCTAAAGACATTTGACTCTTAACGTTTAATGGGAGTCTTGAGTGTTTCTTATTTTGCCATCTGTAGTTTTATAGTTTTATTGAATCTTTTTGGTGCTGTTTGAAGTTCTCATATTACCGTCTGATAGGTACGATCTAAACCTGCTTAATGTCTATCCCTGAATACCAGTGTAATTTTGCAGTCAAAGAGTGTTTTATGATCTATAGTGTCGACTGCAGCACTGAGATCAAGTAAAAGTAGTACTGAGATAGCAGCTAAAAGTAAGTTATTTGTAATTTTAATGAGCACAGTTTCTGTGCTATGATGAGGCCTGAATACTAACTGAGATTTGTCATTACACACTAAAGAAAGATGGACATTTTAGGAAAAGGAAAAATCATTATAGGTCCTCTTTAAAATCAAATGTTGTGTCTGTTTAATATTATTTAATGGACCTGAGCTAACATTACATAATAACAAACAGTTGTATTTTAATAAACTAATGTTAACAAAGATTAATAAATACTGTAAACAAATGTTTTGCTCATTAGATGCAAAATTGCATGTAAAATGGCATATTTTATCCTTTAATAATATCCAATAGAATGTTTAATGTTCCAATTTTGTGTTTCAGCAAAATAATAATTTGATCAATCCTTCATCTAAAACCTCACTTGATCTTTTCACTTCTACAAAAGCTAAACCCCCTATGAATATCCATGCTGGCGGTCCCACAGCAACTACCCAGCATCATTAGGATTTCATGCATTTTAAAAGCCTCTGGAAAGGCAGCTTGACAGTGATCTCTGTATATTTACTTCCACAGTGTGCAGCCTCAAAATTGCAGGAAGTATTACTTAGCAAAGTCAGTAAATGAACAAATCACCCTTGGCAACAGAGTTTAAATGCAGTTTCAGGATGGTGATAATATGGTTCTGGTGGTTGTGTTACCTTGAACGCCCCTCACAGCATGAGCCAAATCGAGTCAGCAGGTGATTTTGTGTCTGTTTGTGTTTTGTGTTGCCTGTTAAAAGATGTAGTGATCTGTTGTCAGCGGACAGTTTTCATTGTAATCTACTGTTTAAAGTGCTTTTATGCAATTTATTGTAATTTTCTTCTTTGAAAGATGACTCACAATGGAATTGCATGTGCATTTTCATTCAGTGTCTAGGACAGGTGCTCAAGAGGCTACAAAGGAAAGTACATAAAAAAGTAAATCCAACAGCCTTCACTGTGGCTACTAGAGGCAAAATAAAAATAGGCACATGTAAAAAGCATCCACTTTTTGCATTTTACTGAAAATGTTGCAGCACTTCCACGGTGCTATCATTTATTATTTCCCTGGCATTGATTCTCACCGCAGTTTGTTGCTGAGTCATCTGGGTGAGAAGAAAAGGACTAACTTTTGTAGGAATATTTGGGTAAA
The DNA here is from genome assembly GCA_028476615.1 of Culter alburnus. Lineage (NCBI taxonomy): Eukaryota > Metazoa > Chordata > Actinopteri > Cypriniformes > Xenocyprididae > Culter > Culter alburnus. The sequence continues at coordinate 1,223,568 of JAOTNS010003244.1, read as the reverse complement.
TAAAGCTATAAAAAATATCCCGGGTTCAATACAAGCTCATTTCAATTGACAGCATTGCATTTGACATAATGTTGATTACAAAAAAAAAAAAAGACTTGAGTGGTAAAATGGTTCTAGTCATTTTTATGGTCATTTTAGGCCTTCTGTTGTCATGGTAAAGTAAAATTTCATATAATTTTACACAGAAAAGGTTAGAAATGTCTTTTTTCACACTATAATCACTATAATCATTTCAAATAATTATGTGAACATTCATACCAGAAATGCTGACGATTTAGTTTAAAGGGATAGTTCATTCAAAAATGGAAATTATCCCATGATTTACTCTCCCTCAAGCCATCCTAGGTGTATATGACTATCTTCTTTCAGACGAACTCAATCAGAGTTATATTATAAAATAGCCTGGCTCTTTCCAGCTTTATAATGGGAGTGAATAGGGGTCAAGAATTTGAAAGTGCATCCATCCATTATAAAAGTATCCCATGCGACTCCAGGGGGTTAATAAAGGCCTTCTGAAGTGAAGCGAAGGGGTTTTTGTAAGAAAAATATCCATGTTTAAAACTTTATAAACTAAAATAAGTAGCTTTCGGCAGATTGCCTACGCAAATCGACTTGCGCCACAAGATAAAATGTTGGAGTATCGTAAGTTTAGACACGGTTCAAACTAATAGGGCTGGACAATAAACTCAATCTCCCTCCTCCCTCGGCTATATACGCACTGTTCATACCATGCACATTCCTCCGACTGACCTGAGAAACGTTTTCCGTGCAAATATTTTAGCACTTATTATGTGTGTCCCGTATTTCTGTCGACTGAACCAGCGATGCCTATCATTTGTGAATTAATCATTATTTTGTCTCGATTCATTCTTTTTCTTGAATTGGCCAAATGCGCTTGCATAACTATCTGAAACGATTTGGATTCGTTCGGACCGCTCTGTCACTGAATCATCTGAAGTTGTTTCTCGGTCAGTAACAATACAGAACAAATAGCACTGTTTTCAGGTGTTTCACTAGTTTAAATTGAACTAAGCAGCACGGCCCAGAGTGGATAAAGGAGCTGCGTTTATTCCCGGTCACCATTATTAAACAGCGTAGCGACATCCAGTGAGAAGCATTTCAATTCGACACACACCTCTCTGTTACAAACTACAAATCAGTCAATGGTTAAACTATAGTCGGATGAAACAGCCTCAACATTCCCAACAAGACTGATGAGGAAAACAGGAGAAACGTGCCCTGAATGAAGATAAAAGTCTTTTAAATCCCAAAATCACCATCCTTACAAACATTTACCATGAATGAACTGTAGTAATTTACCATGGTTTGTGAAAATGTGGAATATTTATATTGAAAACTGTTATAGCCATTTATATTGCAATATATTTATTAGGTGGGTAGGGGAATATATAATTAATTTCTTTGTGAAGGTGTAGTTTGTCTGTGTTTAGGCATTGTTTAGGCCTATATAACATATCATAATATAATATTATTTGACAGTGGTAGTGAGTAGCCATGTATGGTTTTACCTGTGGTTACCAAGTCTCAGAATATTTTCATTTAAGCATAATAATTAATAAAATAATTTTTACCGATAAGACCACCCCCAACCCGGCCCACCCTCAACTTCCCGGCCCTCGAATGAAACTACTTGAAGAGCCCTGGCGTAGGCCATCTATATAAAGCTAGTTATTATATTTAATAAAGTTTTAAAATTATTTTTCTTACAAAAACCCATCACTTTGTTTCAGAAGGCATTCATTAATCCCCTGGAGCCGTATGGATATATTTATGATGGATGGATGGATGCACTTTTTTGAACTTCAAAATCAGGAGCGGCATTCACTTCCATTATAAATTTGGGAGAGTCAGGAAACGTGGACGTCTGTGAAAATAAATTAGCATAAAACTCATGCATTCAGATGGCGATTTTTTTTCACGATGGAGGAGCGAGTTATCCTACGATATGCGCTGCTCACGGGGTCGCATGATTGTCTGCTGTAAATAAAATGTAGGTTATGCTTGGAATAATACAAATAAATTCATATTTAGTTTAATAATAGTAAAATTATTATTGTTATTTTATCTCCTATTTAAAAATAGGAATATAGAAAGGTTTTCTTTCTTACATTTTATCTCAAAATGATGGATGCCATTTTAAAAATATGGAAATTAGCAGAAATAAGTTATGCAGCCTTTATTTACATGAGGTGAACATAAAGCTGCTTGGTTTATATTAATATGCATATAAATACATATAAATGATATAATACATTATAAAATTGTATTCCTGTAATGGCCTCACTGAGGTGAAGTGGTGATGAAATATTATTCTTGTAAATACTTCACAGAATTTCAGTAATAATAAGTATGCAAATTACAGTGAAATGCAATGTATGGTGTTCTGCAGTGGTCAAAAAGGATTTAAATTGATTTCCTCTTGTGTATTTGGATGGCAATTAAATTCACACACAACCTTGGCGTTTGTCAAAAAACAGAAGGTAATTGCCGGGGATTTTTACAAGGATGGTGGGAGAAAAACACTGACATTCTGGATTCAGACGGCAATAAAATCCCTGACTAAATGTTGAAAATACCTTACGTCCCTATGAGAAACAATTACCGTCTGAGGGCTTATGACATATTATTGGCAGATACAGAGTGACGACTGATATTTATATGCAAACATCTGCCATAGAGTTATAAAGATCTCATTGATTTACATTACAAGCATCAGAATTTCATCTTACTTTTTGTCCATATAAATCCATATTTTTGCTCAGTTTGGGCTTCTGAGTAAAATCGAGCTGTTTTTTGCTCCATATTCTCACCTGATGTATCAAAAATGGCACACAACATAAAACACATATGCAAGCAAACAAGTTTTAATCACCTGTTCAATTTCAAAATTTGTGACATTTATTTCAGGCATCACAGGGTTAAGAATCATATCTGAAACTAGAGCAAGATTAAACTTTTACTAGACAACTAGTAATGTCACAACATATATTATTAATGTTCATTTATCATACTAATAGTACTTTAATAAGTGCATTAAAGTTCAAGTTATTTTGCAGCCCTCCTACAATTTTACTTCACTTTTCAGTTGAGAGCCGCTTTCATTCAGCGTTTCCTTAGACTTTGAAAATATTCCTTCAAGAACATCATCATTACCGATTTGTCGACCATGACTGAACCAGTGTTGTAGCCCATGATATCATGACCTCCCATTACTTTCTCCAATAAAGTGTTCAGTGTTCAACCATTTCTTTTAGCGTGTGAGAAAACAGCACATGAGCTTCTCACTACTTTCTTATTAGAAGGAGCTTTCATCTTCTGCAAAGAGAATAAAAAAAGAGGAAGGATCGTGGGATGTGCTATTAGGAAAGAGACATTTGGAGGTTTTGGATGGCCGAGCTCTTCCTCTACCCTTCTAACCTCAGATCTTGATTGCAAAGCCACGAGGCTTTACTGACATGCTAATGAAGCTCTGAAAGTGCACTTTGGGGGAAATAATAACACATGTGGATTCATTTTTTTGTTAGAGTCTGGATGTTTGATAAGGTTGAGTTGAGTGTTTCACCTCGGTTGCTTTCTGATGGCACGGCGCAGGGCTTTGCTTGCCTGATTCCTCCGGTGGTTTCATTAGGTTTTTTTGCTGGTTCTTAAGCAGCGGTCGAAGCCAGCAGGTTTTGTGGAGCCTCACTGTTTCTGAGTCTTGCTCCATCCTTCATTTTCTGCTTCTTTCTCTACCAGGGGTCTGTTTTTCTACTGAAACGAAGCAAAATGTGCCGCTTTGAACAGCGAGTCTGTGATTCTGCTGCACTTTGGACCTGCTGTGCTTCTGCCGAAAAAACTCTTGAGATAAAACACTCGAATGAAGCATCATCATGGCTACATTTAAGATTTATGTATTTTGATTGCATAGAAAACTTCCATCCATTTGAATTACACAGTTTTAACAATGACTAATAAACTTAGGGTGAGTTCACACTTCTTTGCTCTGGACCAAAAAAGAAAATTATACATTTAGTCCTGATTTGCTTAGCATTCATTTTTAACACCGTACTCAAAGATACAAAACAAACAGCTTTAATGATGTATTTGGGATGAAACTTGCTGTGTTTTGGCTAAATTCGCTCATTTGTATGTTTGTACATACAGTATGATGGTATTTTCACCAGCTGAGAACTCACAAAGAGTGTATAAAAGTGATTCCAGTAATTACACATCAGACGTGAATTTGATGCCTACACTCTAAAAAATGCTGGGTTAAAAACAACCCAAGTTGGGTTGAAATGGACAAACCCAGCAATTGGGTTGTTTTAACCCAGCGGTTGGGTTAAATGTTTGCCCAACCTGCTGGGTTGTTTTATTTAAACCAACTATGTTTAAAAATTACTGTATTGCTTAATTAAAATTAACCCAAAGTATGTTGGAAATGAACATTTATTAATGTTCAATGAATAATTATTAAACAATAAACATTTATTAAATTGCTTATTAATAAATTTATATTAATAAACTATTAAACTATTAAATTATATATAAAAATATTAAGCTTATTAATAAACATTCACCTTTTGTCTATTATTGTTGCCTCTAATTGCATCTGGTTTTTAATTTCCCAACTATTTTGGGTTCATTTTAAGCTAGCCATATAGCAATTTTTAAACAATAGTTGGTTTAAATAAAACAACCCAGCAGGTTGGGCAAACATTTAACCCAACCGCTGGGTTAAAACAACCCAATCGCTGGGTTTGTCCATTTTCAACCCAACTTGGGTTGTTTTTAACCCAGCATTTTTTAGAGTGTACTGAACTGTAATGGACAACATCATGAACCAGGTATGCTTGAACATTCTGTCCTTTTTTTGGGTCATAAATTCAAGTTTTGGATGATCTTGTAGCACTGTTTTAACTTTGCACTCCTATTCTGTGGTGCACTGTCAATCTGAGCGATTGATCCAGTCCAAGCGTGCTCAAGCTGTAAAACAGTGTCCGATTGATTTCTCCACATCGTCCCTACCCACTATACCCACCCACCGCACCTGAGATCCAGTTTCCATTGATTGAACTTTCAAATGACGTTGCAGATCCTGTAAATCAGTGTTTCCCAACCACATTCCTGGAGGCCCACCAACACTGCACATTTTGCATGCCTTCTCAATTAAACACACCTGATTAGGGTTATCAGCTCATTAGTAGTGACTCAAAGATCTAAAATGGGTTTGTCAGACAAAGGAGACATGCAAAATGTGCAGTGTTGGTGGGCCTCCGGGAACGTGGTTGGGAAACACTGCTGTAAGTTATAGCTTTAGCCAAGCAGCATGTCAATGTCACTCCGTGAGGATTTTCTCAAAATCTACGCATCATTTTATGTTGTGTTCTGGTTAATTTGTATCGAGACAAACTGATTTAAATAAAGATTCATCTCATGTACGTGCTGGTCTGCGGCAACTTTTTACAGTTTTGCCTCATTAAATTACGATTGGTTCATGAAACTGGCCAAATTTATTATTATTTTATTTAAAATCATTAGGGTTGTTCCGATTCCGATACTAGTATCGGAAATACCACCAATACCAGAAAAAATTCTAGCATCGGTATCGGCGAGTAATTAAACTCATGTACCGATCCGATACCATTTTCTTAAACAATATCTAGTTGTGCCCGCTATCTTTGCTTAATGCAGCAAATCGGAAATCAATTCTTCTTCACGGCTCAGAATGCAAACACAGGAAGTTGTGCTGTGTTGCCATAAGCAACCACTGTTTAGAGCAGCGAAGAAGTGAAAAACAGGGTTATTTATTACAATAAAACTAAATAAGATGCTAAACGAATTAATTTAAAGTGAATCTGAAGCCTACCTTTCTCATTCGGCACTGTTTCCATTTTCGAGACAAATGCTAAACTATTAGGCTATTTATTATGTAAGCTTTGTACTTCACTCGCATTATCGACAACATCCTTCACATAACAGCACAGTCAGGCGGTGGTCACAGGACAGCAGATTGTATTACAGAATTGAATTGAGCAGTGTAAAGTTTTATATGTTTGGTTGATTGTATTTTATTTTAATATTTAACAGCTGCGATATCAAGTAAGCAATGCAAGAATTTGTGTGCGCGCGTATGAGGCGCTGGCGCGACCACTGGAGCGTTTTTTTCCTAAACTGAAACCTACTCCGTAATTTATGGTTTATGGTCGTAATTTAAAAGCCAGACATAATTCATACATTTACAAAAGACATTTAAATAACGAAAACAAGCAGAATGTCTGTTTCCTTTCCTAGATTGTTGGAGTGCGCCACAATGAACCACTTTTGATTTGTTAATATGTAGACCTAATTATATGGTGAAATATTCCCTTTTATTGCATATGTGTTATGTAAGCCTATAGTTTTATTCTGTTTTCTCCGTTCACCGAACCGCTGCATGTGCATGATGTGGCTGTGTGAACTCATGTTCTACATATCCTGAAATTTTCGCTGGTTTCAAAACGCACAACAAGCTGCATATTAGCCTACTTGACATTCATTTTCACTTAAATTTAGGCCTTAATGGTGACATATATCATCGGAAAAACTAATGCCAGGGCATTGCCATTGTAACTTACCTAACCTATGATGACTTGACAGCTGAGCCTGAGCGCGTCAGCGCGGGCATCTCACTTTAGAGCGTGAGAGCGGGCATTTCACTCACGTTGGATGCGTCAGTGTCACATTTGCATAGGATGTACTGTTTGAATTTGTGATTGGTTGACTGCCAAATCAAAATATTAAATAGAACGAAAAAATAATGTTATTAACTGGTTAATGGCCATTTCAATGTTTCTGTTCAAAACGATTAAATCTGATTCAGTTTCCATTTCTGGTTACGTTCCGGTCAAAATCTTGTTCGTTTCCGGTTTTCGTTTTCGTTCCTTGAACCGGTTCAGAGCCCTGCACCTAGGTATCGGATCAGTACTCGGTATCGGCCGATACCCTGAGCTCAGGTATCGGAATCGGGAATGGAAAAGGGGTATCGGAACATCTCTAAAAATCATTCATTCAAATAGCCTAGAATCACCATAAACCTGTTCATTGTGAAAACAATTTGTGTTAAAAAATTTAACATGATTAAAATATGACAAGCAATATTTAATTTTGAAAAATGTATGAGATGGAAACAAATTGGATTTATTGTGTATTTAAAACACATTCAGTTTATTAGTGCTATTACAGAAATCTTTTGGTAACACTTTACAATAAGGTTTCATGTTAACTGTTATAATCCTGTCTTGTTTCCCTGGTTTTGTGTTATAGGACTTTTATTTTGAAGTGTGTTTTTCAGCTCCAGTGGTCCCCCCTCCCCCCACTGTGATTTGTTCCCGTTTCCTTTGTTTCCATTGCTGCCTTGTTTGTTCCCATAGTTACCCTTGTTTGTTTCCATGACGATTAATGACCTAAACCTGTCACTTGTTAGCCCCTTGTTATCTCCTCTTTTTATTTATACCCCTGTGTTTCAGTTTTTGTTTGCCCATTGGTCTCTGTTCACCTAATCATCCCCCTATACTGATTGGCTTCATCACTGTCTCCTTTTCACTAATAAGCTGGTGTGTGGTGGGCGTTCTAGCACAATATGGCTGCCGTCGCATCATCCAGGTGGATAATACACATTGGTGATGGTTGAGGTGAGGAGATTCCTCCTTCCATATGTAAAGCGATTTGAGTACCCAGAAAAGCGCTATGCTATATAAATGTAATGAATTTATTATTAATTATCAATCAAATGCATCATATTTAGTTGATCAGTTTATGATAAAACTGTCTAGTCCAAATGGATGGAAATTTTATATGCAATTAAATCTTAAACCTAGGCCTTTTTTGAGTGTTTTGATGTCCAAGTTATAGGCTAGAGCATGACTTGAGCCTTTTATTACCTTTACTCAGAAAACAGCTCAACATTGGAGACGACTGGTTTTCATGTTAAAAACATCTGCAGACTTTTATTCACAGTGTAGAGGTCAAATGTCTGCAGAAGAAAATTGCCTCCATGCTAAATGTCACTGGACTGAAGACGTCAGAATATACGCCGGTAGGCGTCTGAGGAGTGTGCTTTTGTCTGCTGCGGAGCCCTGCTGTAACCTCTGTCAGCCGCTGAGGCAGAGCTGCTGCTACTTTTGTCAGGACGTAATTACAGTGTTTGCAGTGCAGCGCTCTATTGATATTCCTCATACAGTACATTCTGTACAAATGTGTTCAGAGTGCAATTAATTCAGCCTGAACCACTTAACGTACAGCCTCCATTCAGACTAGATCATTTCAGCCTTATGTGATTTTTGTTTTTGAAAATATCTCATTAACATAAAAATGCATTTAAATGTAATGGCTTAACAGCTTTTACAATAAAACAAAAATTATTTCCTAGGAGTGTAGCAGGTTAAGATACCTTTTCCCCCCAAAGGCAGGCTGCTTATCCTGATTCTGTGTGCAGACAGATAGCAGCTGCAGTGAGAGGGGCGGCGGACTGAAGCACCTGAAAAAAGTTCCACACTAATGTCACCAGTCATTTTCGGTGAGAGTGGCGAGTGCAACCGAGAGCAGCTGCAGTCCTGTGAAACCGTTCTGTATGGAGAATCAGTCTGAGAACTACACTGCCATCCTAGGAGACTACTTATAATGATACATATCAGGGTTTGCCAGTGCTTAAAGGGATAGTTCACCCAAAAATGGGTAAATTGGGAAAATTATCCCATGATTTACTCACCCTCAAGCCATCCTAGGTGTATATGACTATCTTCTTTCAGACGAACACAATCTGAGCTATATTAAAAAAGATGCCAGCTCTTCCAAGCTTTATAATAATGGTAGTGAAAGTCCGAAAAAAGTGCATCCATACGACTCCAGGGGGTTAATAAAGGCCTTCTGAAGGGAAGCGATGGGTTTTTGTAAGAAAAATATCCATATTTAAAACTTTATAAACCAAAATAACTAGCTTCCGGCAGACAACTGTATGAAATCAAATTCAGTTCTTATTTTTTATAAAATATTGTAGTATTTATTATAAAAGATGTATTTTTTTTTTATTTGTATGCCTCGTAATTTTGAATAAAAATAACTTTCCCTCCCTCTTCTCTGATGATGAGAGCGGGGCAACCTGTCACTCACATGAGATCCACCAATAGCAAACCACAACCATCCAATCAGTTCCCCACCAACAAAATCAAGCCCCGCCCTACATTTGTTCTTGTTCCAGAATCCGTTTCACTCGGATATGTGTAAGTTCCATTTCATCCTGACTTTATAGCAAATAGTTTCACAATTCATTTTATAATGGAGTCACTTACAGTATCTTGGCTGTTAAACAGTCAAACACAATAGAAATATATAAATAGTTTACTTAAATGGGTCATTTGTGTTCTTTTAGAAAATGGCTGTGTTGTAATCTAACAGGGTATCCGCGGGGCATTAAAAAGCATTAAAAGTCATTAAATGGATTTTGTGAAAATTAAGGCCTTAAATGGCATTAAAAAGCATAAAATTTTATTTCTACAGGCATTAAATGTTTTAGATAGTTTTGAAGAAAAATAATACTACCAGTTTATTTTGAATAAAGCCTAAATAATTAATAACTGATTTGCTGTCGCAAAATATGTACATTGGTGTGATACGCACACAGAACCAGTTTGGTAATTGCCTCTGGCTGGTGCAAAATTGCAGTAATGCCGTTTTTTTTTGACAGTGGCGGGCTGGGACCTGCAGACAGAAGGCTGCATGAGTGTTGCCAACTTAGCGACTTTTCAGGCCCCTTTTGCGACTTTTTTCTAAGAAAGCACGTTGTGATGAATATAGCGATTTGTTAACCTGATCTAGCTTCCGAAACCCCCTGGTACTACCACACGACTGGGAGATCTTGCTTTCCTGCCACAGGCGTACCAGGCAGGCGTGTCCACATGACAAGGCTTAAAGGTGCCCTCGAATGAAAAATTGAATTTATCTTGGCATAGTCAAATAACAAGAGTTCAGTACATGGAAAAGACATACATTGAGTTTCAAACCCCATTGCTTCCTCTTTCTTATGTAAATCTCATTTGTTTAAAAGACTTCCGGAAAACACGCGGATCTCAACATAACACAGACTGTTACGTAACAGTTGGGGTGTACGCCCCCAATATTTGCATATATGCCAGCCCATGTTCGAGCATTAGATAAGGAAAGGCAGTATTAACGTCTGGATCTGTGCACAGACAAGGTAAGCAAGCAAGAACAACAGCGAAAAATGGCAGATGGAGCAATAATAACTGACATGATCCATGATAACTTGATATTTTTAGTGATATTTGTAAATTGTCTATCTAAATGTTTGTTAGCATGTTGCTAATGTACTGTTAATGTGGTTAAAGTTACCATCGTTTCTTACTGTATTCACGGAGACAAGAGCCGTTGAATTTTCATTTTTAAACACTTGCAGTCTGTATAATCATAAACACAACTTCATTTTTAAATCTCTCCAACAGTGTAGCCTTAGCCGTTAGCACAGAGAATAGCCTCAAACTCATAGAGAATCAAATGTAAACATCAAAATAAATACTTTACTCACATAATTCGAAGCATGCACACGCATGCATGACGAACATCTTGTAAAGATCCATTGAGGGTTATATTAGCTGTGTGAACTTTGTAAATGCGCTGTAATATAGTCGAGAGCTCTTGAGGCAGGAAGCACGCGATTTAAAGGGGCGGCGCTGAAAAAATCAGTGTATAGTTAATGATGCCCAAAAATAGGCAGTTAAAAAAAATAATTTAAAAAAAATCTATGGGGTATTTTGAGCTGAATCTTCACAGACACATTCAGGAGACACCTTGACTTATATTACATTTGTGAAAAAGCATTCTTGGGCACCTTTAATGTCGAGCCCTGTATGTATCTTAATGGGCCCGATTCATCATTTCATATTGTTGACAAACAAAAACGAAAAACAATAGATGAAACAATTTTATTGTGAATTTGGCTGTAAACATATATTATGTGAGCAGAGAAGCAAACAAATCTAAAGGGCTGACACTTGGCAGAATGCCAATACACAATGACATGATGAATTTTCTAATTGCCATAGTCATCATCTATCAACATTTAGCGCATGCATATACAGTACAGTCCAAAAGTTTGGAACCACTAAGATTTTTAATGTTTTAAAGAAGTTTCGTCTGCTCACCAAGGCTACACTTTATTTAATTAAAAATACAGTAAAAACAGTAATATTGTGAAATATTATTACAATTTAAAATAACTGTTTTCTATTTTGAATATATTCACAAAGTAATTTTTCCTGTGATGCAAAGCTGAATTTTCAGCATCATTACTCCAGTTTTTCGGGTCACATGATCCTTCAGAAATCATTCTAATATGCTGATCTGCTGCTCAAGAAACATTTAATGTGTACATTGTACAAAATATTGTGTATATTTTTTTTCAGGATTCTTATGATGAAGTTCAAAAGAACAGTTTTTCGAAATCTAATCTTTTGTAACATTAAATGTCTTACTGCCACTTTGATTGATTTAATGCATCCTTGCTGAATAAAAGTATTCATTCTTTAATTTCTTTTCAAAAAAAAATAAAAATAAAAATTCTTACTGACCCCAAACTTTTGAACGGTAGTGTATAATGCTACAGAAGCTTGTATTTCAGATAAATGCTGTTCTTTTGAACTTTCTATTCATCAAGGAATCCTGAAAAAAAAAGTACACAACTGTTTTCAACATTGAAAATAATCATAAATGTTATTGAGCAGCAAATCAGCATATTAGAATGATTCTGAAGGATCATGTGACACTGAAGACTGGAGTAATGATGCTGAAAATTCAGCTTTGCATCACAGGAATAAATTACTTTGTCAAATATTAAATAGTACCAGTTATTTTAAATTGTAATAATATTTCACAATATTACTGTTTTTTACTGTATTTTTTAATTAAAAATGTAGCCTTGGTGAGCAGATGAAACTTTTTTAAAAACTTTAAAATCTTAGTGGTTCCAAACTTTTGGACTGTACTGTGGTGTGTGTATATGTATATATATATATATATATATATATATATATTATATATATCATATAATATATATATATATTATATATCTATATATATATATATGATAATATGGCATTAAAGGCATTAAAAGCATTAAATTAATTTGATGAAAACCTGTCTAGGACATGTTTTTTCCCCCCTTTTTTTAACATATTACAAAAACATGATTTAGGGTAATTAAATTAAAACATAAATACATGCATAAATAAATACATGAGCTGGCACAAGTTATAAACCTTATTTTATTTTTTTTTTTTTAATTCTTGGACACTTTTATGAACTTTTTTTGTAGGTTTAGTGGATTTGGCTCTATATAACAGAGTCACAACGTTTCTGTGCATCACTGGAGTGTGTTTCAGCTTTAAAGCCGTTCTGCTCACTTATGTTAACTCTTCTTCATTCGACATCTATTCTGTAAGCAAGCTAATGCAGCATCAGATCCCATGTTGAATGCATGCATGCATAAATTTCATCTCCCAAAGCGATCTGCTGCGCTCCATCAACATTACTCCAGACTCTCAAGGGTTTGGTGTGATGGGAGTTGGCAAGATGTTTAAAATGAGTCTTTTCAGCTCACCAAGGCTGTGTTTATTTTATCAAAATAAACAGTAATATTATGAAATATTATTACAAGTTAAAATAGCTGTTTTCTATGTGAATATATAGTAAAGTGTAATTTATTCCTGTGATCAAAGATGAATTTTCAGCATCATTACTCCAGTCTTCAGTGTCACATGATCCTTCAGAAATCATTCTGATATGATGATTTTCTGCTCAAGAAACATTTCTGATTATTATCAGTGTTGAAAACAGTTCATGTTTTTGTGGAAACCATGATTTTTTTTTTTTTTTTCCCCTCCAGGATTCTTTGATAAATAGAAACAGCATTTATTAGTCTTTTTTAAGATTATACATCTCCTTACTGTCAGTTTTGGAACCATAGTTATTTTTTCACATAATAAGTTTCTGAAGTCTAATAAATATCACACGTGCAATTCATTAACGCAAGGCTTGCATTTGTCCTGTACGCACAGCATGTTATGAGGTTCATAGAGGGCGTGTGGGAATGATGTAGTCTAATAACATACAGTCAAACCAAAAATTATTCAGAGTTTTTTTTTAATATGTTTGATATATTTTTACTAGTGGGTTCAGGACACTATAGTTCATTTATGTAAGTGAGGATAGCAAATAAAGTAAACTGACATATTATACCCAAAAATTCTTCATACAGTGGACTACCAGTAAAATTGATAAAAATTAGTAACCAAAAATTATTCAGACACTTTGACCTGACCATGTTTTACTTAAGTGTTATCTGACATAATTAAGATTATTTTTTTTCTGACACAGTTTATCTCTGAGATCTTGTCATATTGTATTACCATTTATTGTGAATAGTATTAATAGAACTCTATTAATGAATGAAATGTTCAAGGTGTCTGAATAAATTTTGGTTTGACTGTACATAAAGAATCCATTGACATTCATTGCTACATATATTATTAATTTAAGCATGAAGATCAGTGGTCTTAAGTGTGTGTGTGGTGTGGTGTGTGGTGTGTGTGTGTATGTGCATGTTGTTTCTTTGTCCTTTGTTGATTTTCATTTGTGCCTGCAGTTCATTAAGTTAAGTGCAACTAAACACATTGAATAACCTTGTGAAATATGGTCAGCATCATTTCATTTGGCTGGAGGTTTTGTTAGAACCGCGCTTTTTGAGAATGTTCAACACATTGAGTAAAGCATAAAATACCTTTACTACAACTAATCAGAAAGAAGCAAACAGATGGTCCTTTGAAAGCGAACCAACCCTGATTCAATATATAGATTACACTCAGGAAAAGAAAATTATATTTGCTCTTTTGGCTATGGGCGAAATTGCACTGGACCTCTTCTCTTTTCCCCACTGGTTTGCTGTCAGAGATGAACACAGGTAAATTGGTCATAAATTGGTCAGTTATTGTCAGTCATGTCTCTTGTGTATAATCAAGTGTGCTTTCTAATCTCCTAGTATGCATGCATGAAGCCGCTAGCATGACTGTGCATCGCAAAACTCAATTAAACACACATATGCACACTTGAAATCTTCTGTCCTGTGACAGTCTGTGTGTATTTGATTACCAGACACTGTTATTGTGTTCAGTGTGTGAAAGAGACTTTTTAATTCCTCATATTGATCTTGTCCATCGATTGAATCTTGTTTTTGTCCAATGACAGCTAGACATATAGTGTCACATATTCTGCAGACATGTGGCAGTGGCATATGGCCACATTGTAACTAGTTTTTCTTTTGTCAAATCGACTTCAGTAATTAATGTGTTTCAGATTTTTTGAATTTGTGTTGATAAAATCAATCGCCTTAATTTTATTAAATAAAATGTTTAATTTCAATGAACTCAAAATTTTAAGGCAACCAGGTAACTTTTTTTTAAAACCAAAAATTATTTTTTACAGTGTACTCGATCATGGGGTAAAATCATAATCACGATTATTTAACACAGTTATGAGTGGGCCATATAACCAAAACCTTTAATGAGTAATTTATTTTACAATAGCGATATATATCAAGTATGTATTTGCTGGAAATAAGGTTGCTGTGACATCTAAATCATTTTAGATACCTGCTAAACTTCACAATTCTAGAAACAAATTTCGACACCACGACAGAATAGGCTAACCAATGCAAGCAAAAAAGCAAAGTACAAATAATAGGTTAAATACAATAGAAAAAACAAACAAACAGTGCTTTAAGTTTTTTTTCATGCAAGTATTCAGCTAACAGCCTATTACAGAAATTGCATAATCAAATGTAAAATAAAACACAGCATAGTATTCACTGTAAGAATTAAACCTGCTTTGATTCTTATTAAGGCTACAGAAGTGGTTCAGTCAAGAGCAGTGAGTGATTTTCTCTTTGTCTTTTGTTGTTTGATTAACAGTAAAGGTGGATTAAAGGTGCAATATGTAAGAATTTTGCAGTAAAATATCCAAAAACCACTAGGTCAGTGTTATATATTTTGTTCACTTGAGTACTTACAATATCCCAAATGTTTGCAACTATTTGTAAATCGTGAGAAAATTGCAATTTTATCCAAGGCTCCGGGACGTGTGAGGAGTCGCATGTCAATGGCGTCATACCCGCGTTACCCTCGGTTTCCGGTTTTATTTTGTAAAACCATGGAAACACCAAAGACGCTTTAATATTTACATGTTTTAATAGACAACTGTTTTGATATATTTATAGACAGAAAACTAATTATTGTTTTATAGCTCAACACGTTTAGTCTTATTGTTTAAATCAATTTTCTTGATTTTTTGCGAGTACCATGCTTTACCATGCCTCAGAGAAAAACACTATTTTGTGAAGTAGCTAACATAGCATAATCATATGCAGCTTTATTTTTAGAAACAGTAATACAGAAACTCCATCATACAATACGTTTTAAAATTAATTGCATGCCATTTATCAACACAATCATCCAGCATTTAATATGATATTGTAAAATCAATCTGTCTTACTGCAGTGTGTAACAGTGTCTCACAGCAGCCGCCGAGCGAACGCACAGAGTAATGCTATAACATCATTTTCAACACACTCAAATGTATCTAATATGATAAACAGAGCTGCGTTACCTCATACTCATGACCGGAAAAGCGGAAGCGGCGCCGGCGACTGTGTCATAATAAAAGTCCCGCTGCTCGTGAGGCGTGTGTTGATCAATCGCTCCAGCTCCTCGTTCAGCTCCACAACACTCGCTCCTGCTCTGCTTCATACTACAGTAACGTTAATAATCGCATCCATGAACATGATTTCTTCCCGAGTCCTATCGTAATTCTTTTCCACCATCCATTGAGGTGAAGACCACATGTCCCAAGATTCTGCTCATTAAGCTAACTTCCAAACAGTGTTTTTGAAAAATGACTTACTTCACCTTTAATGACTGACAGCTGCAGGTATTTTAGGCTGCTGTCACTTTAAGGACTAATCCACTGATCAAATATAGTTACACATTCCATTTGCTCTCAACTGTTTATGTTCACTTAAGACATAACTGACTGGGTTCACGTGAATACTCGCCAAACCTGGAATTTTGAGATGTTTTTGTGTATTTGACTGTTTAGACGCGACCCGAAGCTCAAAGTTCACTTGCTTGTCCGTTTTCTGCCCAATCTCTGAGCGTGCGCGAGGAACACCACAAGTTATCTTTTGTGCTTTCAATAACTCTTTTTAATATCAACCACATCCCATTTTACAAAAGTCTTGTTACATGATTTTAATTATTTGCAGGTCAAGTTTGAGCTTTCGAGGAGTGAAAGAGCACCTCTGGTTTTATCTCGATTTGTCATAATTGTTGGAAGCCAAAATCGAAATGAATTGCATTCCCCTAAAAAGATTTTATTGCTAGTATAACAACTTGTAGATGCCTTTAAGATTAAACATTTAGCATAAATTATCATTTAAATCATAAAACAGGAATATAGAAAGTATATAATATTGTGTTTTGAGTGTTGTTGAGTATCTGTTCAATGCAATGAAAGATAAAGTAAAATATGTGCATCATCACTTTCATCATCCATGTTGAATTTATACTGTTTTAAAAACAAACATTATGATATATAATGATTATTACAGAGTTATGAGTAAGCATCAAAGGTAACCATGGTGTAAATTCACACCTTGAATTGGTAAAAATGTCTTTCAACAAATATGTGCACTGCAGAGGAAGATAAAAGTGTCTATGCTTCTTTTGGTTAATTTATTGTGATGGGAGCCCAGAGTCCCTGAGGCAAAGACATAAAGCACAATTTGTCCATTAACGATGTGCATGACTCACTTATTAAAATCAATTAAACATCAAGACTGTGCTGAATCACTTTGACTGACTAATCTCAGAGAGCAGGACAAGATGTGGAATGAGATATGCCATCGCATTTTATTGAGCACAAATATTCCAGACATACATCTGGCCTCAGATTTTGCTGAATAGACTGCAATACTCATTGAAATCGTTATTACATATTTCAAATGAGAGTCATACGGCTCCAGGGGGTTAATAAAGGCCTTCTGAAATGAAGCCATGAGTTTTTGTAAGAAAAATATCCATATTAGAAACCAAAAATAACTAACTTCTGGCAGACGGCCGTACGCATTGTGATGGAATTTTTAATTAATCATAACTAACATTTCTTTTTCCTTGCAGGAATAACATTTATATGCTTTTGAAACCTAAATGTCCTCAATACTTGCATGGGCCTAAGTCAGTGTGTGTCTGAATCATGTCCAAATATAAGAAAAGTGGAAATGACACTTAGGGACAGTTAGACAACTATCTAAATATAATGATATTGAGTTACCAACAAACTAATAAACACATGATTTGGGGAGATCTTGCTTTGAGGGTTTGACATATGAAGAACCAATCATATTTCATGTTTTACCATGCTCCTATCCTATATAAACTGTTGTATTCTTCTTGCTGGTGGGATTCTCTTTGATTGATACGAGGTCCTCCGGCTGTGAATAAAGCATATTCTAAGGCATAGTCTGGAGTCTATCTGGTTATTGCTGTGCAGCAAGTTAGGGAGCACTAGGGTCAAGACGTTGACCGAAATATTATTGGGTGTCGATTAGGAGACGCTCTGGAAGATCAGGTATATTATTGAGTGTCGCCAGTAGACGCTCGGGTGTCGATTAGGAGATGCCCCAGGTAAACTTAAAGGGTTAGTTCACCCAAAAATGAAAATGAGGTCATTAATGACTCACCCTCATGTCGTTCCAAACCCGTAAGACCTCCGTTCATCTTCAGAATACAGTTTAAGATATTTTTGATTTAGTCCGAGAGCTTTCTGTCCCTCCATTGAAAATGTATGTACGGTATACTGTCCATGCCCAGAAAGGTAATAAAAACATCATCAAAGTAGTCCATGTGACATCAGAGGGTCAGTTAGAATTTGTTGAAGCATCGAAAATACATTTTGGTCCAAAAATAACAAAAACTACGACTTTATTCAGCATTGTATTCTCGTCCAGAATCCTTTCCATTGAATTGATTCCATTGAACTGATTCCATTGAATCCTTTCATCTGTCGGCGTTGGTAATGCACTTTTACGTCGCCGTGGTTGTTTTTGGCGATTAGGACATCCGTGACATTTTGAAGCATCGAAAATGCATTTTGGTCCAAAAATAACAAAAACTACGACTTTATTCAGCATTGTATTCTCTTCCGGGTCTGTTGTCAATCCGGGTTCACGACTCCGCAGTGACGCTGCTGACGTGTTATCCGGTGCGCCCAAGCTTCGTTTACAGTCTGAGGGAGACGCACGCTGTATTCAAGCTATTTTTTAAAATGGTGTGTAAGTGTGTATGTCACGGATGTCCTAATCGCCAAAAACAATGACGTAAAATTGTATTACCAACGCCGACAGATGAAAGGATTCAATGGAATCAATTCAATGGAATCAATTCAATGGAAAGGATTTCAAAAGAGAATACAATGCTGAATAAAGTCATAGTTTTTGTTATTTTTGGACCAAAATGTATTTTCGATGCTTCAAAAAATTCTAACTAACCCACTGATGTCACATGGACTACTTTGATGATGTTTTTATTACCTTTCTGGACATGGACAGTATACCGTACATACATTTTCAATGGAGGGACAGAAAGCTCTCGGACTAAATCTAAAATATCTTAAACTGTGTTTGAAGATGAACGGAGGTCTTACGGGTTTGGAACGACATGAGGGTGAGTCATTAATGACATCATTTTCATTTTTGGGTGAACTAACCCTTTAAGTCAGGTGCGTAGGGGAAAATGTACCAGAGCATACCCCTGACGTGATGTATGACGGAAGATGTAGGAGTATCATAAGCTTAGACGCCTCTTGTGGTTTAAACAAATAGGGCTGTGCAACAAACTCAAGCTCCTCTTCTATTATATTTAAAACCCTCCAACATTTATCTTTAAAAAAAAAATCTCGTTTTAGACTTCTATTTCATGACCTGTGTTTTGTTTTGCTCTATCCACACTTCCGCGTTCAACATTGCATCATGTGTCGGATCAGAGGTTACTCTTCCGCTATAAATTGATGCGAACGACCGTCTGCCGGAAGCTAGTTATTATAGTTAATAAGGTTTTAAAAGTGGATATTTTTCTTACAAAAACCCATCGCTTCGCTTCAGAAGGCCTTTATTAACCCCCTGGAGCCGTATGGATTACTTTTATGATGGATGGATGCACTTGTCAAGGAACGGAGGAAACAGAGACGGCAGGCAGAGGTGAGAATCCAAATGCAGGGAGATTTTAATGAAAATAAACAATCATAACATAAATCAGGAACAAAATAACACTGAGAGAAAAAAACTATGAAAACACAGGAAAGCGCAGACACCGACATGACATCAAACAACGACCGACAGAGATCCAGAGAATACAAAAGGGCTTTGTTTACACGGGTTAACGAGCTAAACAAGGAAAACTGACACAGCTGGAGCAGACTAATGAAAACGGAGAAAACTACAAAGGAAACAGGACATAGAAACTAGGCACAGAGAAAATTAAGCATAAAAGTCCCACAGAGCACAAAACGCAGAACCAGATCTGACAGCACTTTTTTTGGCTTCAAAATCATGAGCGCCATTCACTACTGTTATAAAGCTTGGAAGAGTCAGGATATTTATTTTAATATAACTCCAATTGTGTTTGTCTGAAAGAAGATAGTTACATATAGGATAGCTTGAAGGTGAGTAAATCACCTAGATTTTTGGGTGAACTATCCCTTTAATAAATCCTTGTCTTGAGAAAAATAAGCAAGGTGACATTCAGTACAATCTATATCTTTTATTTCATATACACTACTGTTCAAAAGTTTGGGATCGGTAAGATTTTTAATATTTTTAAAAGAAGTTTTGTCTGCACACCAAGATTGCATTTATTTAATTAAAAATACAGTAAAAACAGTAATATTGTGAAATATTATTACAATTTAAAATAACTGTTTTCTATTGGAATATAATATAAAATGTAATTTATTCCTGTGATCAAAGCTGAATTTTCAGCATCATTTCTCCAGTCTTCAGTGTCACATGATCCTTCAGAAATCATTTTGATATGATGATTTGCTGCTCAAGAAACATTTATTATTATTTTCAATGTTAAAAACAGTTGTATACTTCTTTTTTCAGGATTCCTTGATGAATAGAAAGTTCAAAAGAACAGCATTTATCTGAAATACAAAGCTTTTGTAACATTATACACTACTGTTCAAAAGTTTGGGGTCAGTAAGAATTTTTATTTTATTTTTTTGAGAAGAATTTAAAGAAATTAATAGTTTTTTTTTCAGCAAGGATGCATTAAATCGATCAAAAGTGGCAGTAAATTCAATTTAAAATGTAACAAAAGATTATATTTCAGATAAACACTGTTCTTTGGAACTTTCTATTCATCAAAGAATCCTGAAAAAAAATATTGTACACAAATATTTTGTACATCTGTACACATTAAATGTTTCTTGAGCATCAAATCATCATATTTGAATGATTTCTGAAGGATCATGTGACACTGAAGACTGGAGTATGATGCTGAAAATTCAGCTTTGATCACAGGATATAAATTACATTTTCAAATATTTTCAAATAGAAAACAGTTATTTTAAATTGTAATAATATTTCACAATATTACTGATTTTACTGTATTTTTAATCAAATAAATGCAGCCTTGGTGAGCAGACAAAACTTCTTTTAAAGGCATTAAAAATCTTACCGATCCCAAACTTTTGAACGGTAGTGTATATACAAATGACATTTACATCTTTTAGTTTGTCAAGAGTTTTAAAGCACCACATACTCTAGAATGAACCTATGATTGAATCTGGAAATAAAGCAAAATAACTGAGAAAAATGAGAATTAGTCCTCAGATGCCATGTCTGTAATTTATAGCAAAAAATCTAGCATTAATTCAATCTCAAACGGATTCGTCCACCTGCGTGGCGTCATTCACCAACGTGATTGAGCGACAAATTTGCGACAGTACTGTTTCGGGAAATGGTCGTGACTAGCTAGTGGATTTCTTCAAATGATGTATAGTAGTTAAGCAGTGAGTTACATCGTTGTATGGGAAACACACCCCTGTTTTATCTCCTGTCTCTATGAAGCCCCTCCTTCAGAAAAGCAGAAAAAAATGCATTATTAATTATTTTTTAAGTCTAGCACACTAGCATTTCAAGTCAAGAAAATGCCTGTTTTGTGATGGAGATTTGGCCCTCCTTGCGGCTCTTGTAGGTGGTGTTATTTGGATGTAGAGAGATAAGATGCCTTCATTTCTCTGTAGTGAAGAGTGATGCGCTGCAGGGTGAGAGAGGGAGGATCATGTTTTATGGATGGAGGTGGAGTGTAGATCTGGAGCAGCTTGAGGGGACACTTGTAATGAATCTCTCGATGTGATTACACTGCATGCACAATACGTCTCAGCGTGAGAGAGAGTGTTTAGTCTCACAGACATTTCACATTTCAAAGCAGCTGTGGTTAACATGCATGTGTTGATTTGTGTTCACCTCCAGTTTTCGCCTGAGGTGTATTTTAAACCAGAATCTGACTGTGCTACTTCTTGACGTCAGCACTGCAGTGGGTCCTAATGACAATTGTCATTAAAACTGGCTACCAGGAGAGTTTATCTCTCATCAGATCTCATGTGGGCAGAGTAAAAAAGCAGAGGACAGTCTAAAGCAGGTTAGGTGGATCATAAGAATAGGCCTACTTTTTTAAGTTTGTTGGATAAATCTGGGGAATTAATATAGTAAAGTGTATGAAGTTGAACTAAGCCATATTCTGTTATTGTGTATGTGTAACATAGAAAGGGGAAAATTTGAAGATGCATAATGCTGTTGACTAAAAGTAAAAGCATAAAAAAATGTTCCCTGAAATAAAATAAAATAAAATACACATTAACTGAAATAAAATATATTTTTTTATTAATATAATTGTTTTATTTTATTTTATTTTATTTTATTTATTTTAAATAAATATATTTTAAAAAAAATTAATTATAATATAATTTAATTTAATGTAATAATTAATTAATTAATTTTATTTTATTAATTTTATTTTATAAAATTAAATATAATAGAATTTAATTTAGTTTAATTTAAAATAAAATAATATTTTATTTTATTTTATTTTATTTTATTTTATTTATTTATTTATTTTATTTGCTAGTTACCAATGCAACATTTCTCTTTTTCGTTTTAAGTTGAAGTACTAAAAATAGCTATAACTAAATAAACTAAAACTAATAAATGAAAAATACTGTATAGACATTTTTTTTAAATAATAATAATAATAGAAATTATTATTTATAAAGTAAACACAAGCATATTGTGATATTGTATTGGCTTGACAGAGCCAACATACTGATCTACTATTTAAACTTATTATTATTCTTCTGAGCCAAAATTTGGATTGTATCTCCTCCTAGAGCAGGGGTATTCAACTAAAATTGAAAGAGGTCCAGTTAGAGAAAATTTCTTGAAGCAAAGGTCCGAAAGATCATAATGTCTAACTAGTTAGTTTGATATATATTTAAGTAGTCTAGTAGTTATATCAACATCTGCATGTAATCAATACCTGACTGTCAAATCAAATTCAGTACAATTCAAAAACTTTTACAATATTTATTATCACGTAAAATAGAACTGAACATATATGACTGTAGATATGTATAATGTTCTCTCATTAACTAAATAAACTACATCTCAAAATAAGAGAATAAATCAAATGTGAAAATTCTGCATGTTCAAATAAAGTGCTTAACTTCAGAAAAATAAAGGGAGGAAAAGCTTTTTCCCCCCTTTTTCTGTTTCACATTTTGACTCAACCGGTAGCATCAAAGATGATCCACATGTGTAAATATTGCATTAACTGCAGTTGATTGCATTAAATGCTTTGCTGATGTGCATTTAGGTTTTGAAAGACAACTTTGAACTGTCACTTTAACCGAGTGTTTTGCTTCAGATTTTTGTCTGATTTAATGCCATGTTGATTTGATATCGAATGCATTTACATATCCTTCATTTCCTCTGAGCCCAGAATGAGTTTTCCTGGCTAAAGATAAGATTGACCTGATTAATCTGAGTGATGGCTTTGAATGAACATATTTACATAAAACACACACACACGCATACACACACAGATCTGTGCAGAGGTTTGTGTCACTGCAGGAGTGTGAGGGAGTCAGGAGCGCCAGTGGATGATGTGAAATGTGAAATTGAATTGGACTTCAGAATGGGGGCTTTGATTGGATGTCAGCTTATCAGATGGCTGAGGTGCCTCTGGACTGAAAAAGCGCAACTGTCTCAATGCCATATAAGATGTTTGAAATCTAAACTCAAATACCAGTACAAAGCCCATGAGATCAAGACAAATCCGCTACTGGCTACACAGATGAAAATGAGAGCCTTGCAGATAACAGGAAATTGAGAATTGAGAGTAAACAGGAAACGCGTTTAGAAATTGAAAATTAACTGACATTATGAATTTAATATAAGGGTCACCAGTGAAACAGACCTGCTAACATGAACTAACAATTGTATTTGTATCAACTAACATTAACAAAGATGAATAAATACCCTAGTAACCAGTATACCAAAATCTATTTAAAATACATTTAAAATACTTAGCCATCTGATATAAAATTATAATTAAACTTTATTTGGAGTATTCTTTATTGCACATTTCTTAATATTGTGCCTAAAAAGTGTTTTAATATCACTATAAGGATTGTATGATATAATATCAGTCTTTAAATCCAAGATATTTAAAATGTACTTTAAACTTTTTACATTATTTCAGTACGTTTAGTTGGATCTCAGCACTACTTCCGCCCAAATTAAAGTGCATTAAATACAAAATTAGTTGTTCCAGATTTTAAGTATACCAGTTTAAAAGTACAATTGCAGGGTAAATATGTAAATGTCTTTACTTAGCACAAAATAAATGTATTTCAATGCATTATTATAAATGTATTTATATATATTTTTTTTTTCTACTGTAACAAATGTATTGCTAATGTTAGTTGATGTTAGCTAACTAATGTTAACTAACAGGATCTTGTTGTTACTGTGCAATTATACTGATGAGATCACATGCATGTGTTTATAAAGTATTTTACAATGGCTTTGAATGCGGTTCAGACAATCATAATCAAGTACTGGAACTACCCTAATGTTTAGTTTTAAGTGCACATTTATATTTAAAGGGACAGAATGTGAACATTCTGTCATCATTTACTCACTTTCATATCATCCCAAATCTGTATGAAAGACATTTTGCAGAATGTTGGGATCTGAACAACACTGGACCCCCATTGACTATAGCTGCATTTCCACCGAAACCATGCAGGAACTTTTTTTTCCCCCAGACCTATTGCTAGCTGTGTTTCCATAGTGGTCTAAAGTATCATGAAGATAGTCCGGTGACAAAGGACTGCTCACGACTTTCCAGTTTCCGCTGGATTTCATCCTCTGCATATAAGGTTAATAAAGCCTGAACCTCGTCGTCAGTCCATCTGTCTTATTTTGTAAACCCCATTGTTGATTCGAATAGTAAACCGCTCTTACTGCACACACCACAACAGACTTTAAAAAACCAATCAGCATGTTCAGAGCCCAAGTCCCATCCTTGAAAGTTACGGAACTTTGAAAAAGTACTACCCCGTGAGCAGGTACTTTCTGAGGGGGAATTTTTATACCCGGAACTTCATTTAGACCCTGTTTCCTGTGGTCGAAACACACCCCAAAGTTCCTAGTTCCTGGGGAAAGTTCCTGCGGTGGAAACGCGGCTTTTGATTATATGGAACAAAAACAGTTGAATCACTCTGAAAAAATATCTGCTTTTCTGTTCCATACAGCATGAGGGTGAGATGAAATGATGCCAGAATTCTTATTTTTTTGCCTGAACTATCCCTTTAATTGCTATTTTCTCTTTTTAAAAACAAGGAGTACCTTCAGTATGGGCTGCAGATGCATTTCTAAGCCACAGTGACCCAAGAACTAGACATTTACCGAGGACACAGTTCTGTTTTATTGCTGCTTCTTGCAGTTAGCGAAAGACTAATTGCTTTGGATGAAAATTTGGCAGCTAAAAAGCATCCTCTGCTCTCACTAGATCGAAGGCAATGGTTTGAATTACTAATATCTCAAAGGACATTTGATGACCATAAATGGAATGCATGGAATTTCTGTCTCCTGTTGGAATTCTGTCCTGATCATTCTTAACCTGGTGTTTGAAAGACTGTAAAGTGTGACCAGGTGTTTGTTTTCTGTTTTTCAGAGGGTTTGGCTGTTGGCGTGGGCTTTGGAGCAGTTGGAAAAACTCCATCAGCTACGTTTGAAAGTGCCAGGTAAGCCATAAACACAGTTAAAAGGATAGTTCACCAAACTTTTTCAAACATTTACTCACCCCCATATCATTCCAACATGTATTAGTTCCTTTGGAAAATTGCAACATTTTATCAGAACATAACAGCTTCTGTTTTCCATAACCAAATGTCCATACAAAGTTTTTGGTAACACTTTGCAATAAGGTTTATTTGTTAACATTTGTATTAGTTAACATGAACTAACAACACAAGTCATGACAACATGTTTTTCCATTACGCAATGCGAGAGTGGATGATGCGCAACAAAATGCTTCACGAAAAATAAGGCGCAGTTGATGAACGAACAACAAGGAAACACAAAAAATGAATGTAGAGTACACAAGAGTAAATAGAAAGTGTTCACTGTTAGTCACCAACAGCACAGCAGCTCCAGACAATCAAAACCCAGTGTTACTTACATGATGAGGAATCAAAGCAGCCTCCATGTCTGTTTTCAGGCCTTCCCGCTTAGCTCTCCAGCGCTGGAAAGCTTTTCTAATATAAACGGGGTCCTAAAGCACTTGCCCAGTCATAAACCAGTCATAAATCTGCAGTTTTTTTTAAATTTTTTATTTTCAAATCTCCCTCTTGCTCTTTCTCTCTCCTCGATCGTCATACGCCCCCTAATGCCTTATTCTGCATGACCATATTCTACATCCCTTAATCCTAAACTTAATCACTACAACAACTACCTTACTAACTATTAATAATCAGTAAATGATGAGTTTGAGTCAAAAGTCATAGTTAATAGTGAATGTGTGTTCAATATACTGAAGTGTTGCTGCAACTTAAAAGTTATACAAGATTCAACTCAATTTTTTAAGTCAGTTTAAAGTTTAAATGGCTTGTTCAGCCAAGGCAGCAACTGATTCGAAATTGGTTCTAGATTTTTTTACACTGTTGGAACAGATCGGTCTCTGCTTCATTGTTCTCTGTCAAGAAAGAAACTAATATGGGGCCAGAAGGACATGATGATGAGTAGATTAATTGTGGGGTGAATTATTTATTTAAAAGGGCACATGCAGAGTGATATTCTGCAGTTTAGTAATGACTGGATCTTTCTTGAATTTTGCAGACAGTATTGTGTGATGCTGTCACCAAGTGGATGAAACTGGTACTGTGAGATCTCACAGTCTCTCCCAATTACACACACTTACACACAAAGAATGTGCTGTTGTGATAATTCTTGCGCACATGTTAATATCCATGTTCTCGGGACAGTCTGTTTAAATGGGAGAATCCTGCCAGACAGGGAGGGAGGGAGCGAGAAGGAAACCAGCTAACAAGTGTGCACATCATACTGCCAGATGGAATCTATTAGCCATCGCAGAGAATCAGAGCCGCATTGTGAGCGTTGAAGCACCTGGACTCCGCTATGTGTGTGCACGTTTGTGACCGCCATCCAGATGTGAGCTAAAGCTTGCAGATGTTGAATGTGTGTCTTTTATTCTGCATTTCGGTCTGTGCATGCCTGTAATACCATATTGCATGTATCTCCATAGGAAAAGCTGTTTTGGGTTAGCTTTACAATCTCTCTACATCCATACTGACAACTGAGGGTTTCCTAAAAGCGCAGAGAGGAGGAGAGAGAGATGAATAGATATATTGTTTGTTCGACAAGTAAACACAGGGAGCAGCAGCTTTCTGTGGTGTGCTGAACTTATGATACGGCATAAGAAAGAGGCCTTTATAAAAGCCTAAAAACAAACACATGAGGACAAACCGAGAGTAGAGGCAAAGTCCCTTTAAGGCAAGCCATTTCACTCGGCAGCCATCTTTGAAACGCCTCTCAGGCAGCTATTTCAGTCATGCAGTCTCTTTGAACGGGGGAACGTCAAAATCTTCAAAGCTCTTCATCAAGCTTACGATTAAATTTTATGTTTGAAATCACCAGTGAAATCTGACAACTGTCTCATAGTTTATTTTTTTCGAAATGCTTAAATCATGCCAAAAAACTGCGTTTTTGCATTGGCTGGACCAGCCATTGCACATGTGCAGTCATAAACACAACCGGAGCTCCTAATGGCAGCTGCAATGATGCAATGACTTTAGCAATCAGCGATTGGCTCTTTTATTTAGAAGGCGGGACTTGTTCCGCCATATTGCACGTTGCATTTTATCCCATTCATAGTAAAACAAGTGCACTTTGTGTATCTAAAGTTTTGGTAGAGCTTAAGTCAAGTTAATTTTATTTGTATAGCATTTTTCATAGTATTGTTTCAAAACAGCTTTACAGAAAATGATGTTATTGTTTATAATATCTATATTGAAATATATTTGAAATATATAGATATGTAAAAAGAATGTAATTGCTTTATAACAAGAACTTCAGTAATTAAGTTATGTTCATGGACTTTCAGTTTGTTTTCATTAGTTTTCTTTGTTCTTAGTTTGTCTTGTCCTAGTTTCTCAGTTTGTTTTATTAGTCATTTCGTTCACCTGTTGTCATTTAATTAGCTAATTTCCCTGGTGTATAAATACTTCCTGTTTGTCGGTCATCGTCAGTGTTAGCTGTGTTTGTTACCTGCTTCCTGAGTATTCTAGTTTCCTAACAAAGGACTATTTTGCAAGATTTCCTCTTTCAAGTCTCTTTGGATTCTAAGACTTGTGACAGAATGACCGACTGAATAACAAGTTTGAAGATGGACTTACCAGCTTGATGTCGTCTTATCACCTGCCAAGACAGACCACTGTTAAAATACTGGTGGTGGAGGCTGCAGCAAGGAGACTCCTCGTTCACGGAATCTGCTACCTGGGTCATCGCGGAGCGGACACAAGCTGCTCAGTCCATCTCAGAGCCTCTGCCATATAGATCTGTGGCCAGTGGTTTCATTCTCCTTCCAAGCCCCCACCCTCGAGTCTTCGTCCTTCGTGCTGGTCCAGTCCGGCCATCTGGATGATTCGGTTCCGTCTGGAAAACATCCTCCTCCGATGTCCACACCTGATTTCATGGTCCCATCTCCTCCGCTGGTTTTGTCCAGTTCTTTGGATCTGTTGGTGCCACTGGTACCGTCCTGCTCCTTGGCTCTGCCTCCGCCGCTTGCTCCATGCGGCTCTCTGGTGCCACTTCACCAGCTTGGCATGAGACTTCTGGGTCTCCGGCTGCACCTCAACCCTCCACCCCTTTGGCTCCACCATCCCTTCAGCTTCTCCATTATCCTCACTCCCTCCGTCGTCACCCTGGTCTGCCAAACCCCATCTCCGCCTCGGTCCTGCAAGCCAGCAGCTCCACCTTGGGCTTCTGGGCTGTGGATGTCACCCTGGTCCGTCAGCCTCTCTGCTCCGCGGATACCCCATGTACCCTGGTTTTTCGCTCCGTAAATTAGCCCGTCAGTCAAGGCTCCACCCTTGGTGTCTGTTTTCATTGGCTCCTCCAGGTCCCTGTCCATCACCATCGTTACGTCCACCTTCAAAGCCCCTCCCTCTGCAGTGGTATGTTCAGTTACGGCGCAAAGACGCGCTACGGGTCTTAGCTATGCAAATGTATTTAAGACCCGTGACATGAGTACTTTAGAGCAGTGGTTCTCAAACTTTTTAGCTTGGAGTACCCCCCGAAGGGATTCCCATCCTTCTGCGTACCCCCTCTCTTCCACTTCGACTGCAGTCACACCTTTTCCATTAAGGGACAATATTTGCCCCCTAAATTGATTTTCCAGTGCATATTATTACATTTATGAATAACTTTATAAAATAAATAATGTTTTAAATAAAAAATGTTTAATAGAGAAATATGCAATGATGGTAAAACAAAGTGATACTTTTAAATATTAAACTAAAACTGCCAGTAGGTGGCAGCAAGTCACTGTTTTTATGAGTGATTCATCGAGTCATTCATTCAGTATGACTCTCACGATTCGTTCAAAGCCGTATTCGTGTGTTGTAGTTCTGCTCTGGTTTTCATTAGAAATATTTTTTCGTTGCAAAATAGAGTAAATACTGACAGTACTGTGTTTAAAATGTACGTTTTGTTTTTGACCTGTTGTATAATAATGCACGTCTGCAGTCATGTGGATATTTGGGAACAATTGCATTCTTGCTCGTTATCAACATTAAATACAAGAACTCACACAAGGTATGTTTTTGTATCGAAGAAAGTTTGAGTCTTAAATTGATATAAATCCACTATCTGTGTCTATATTTGTTCTTCATGCAAGTGCTAAATCCCCACTTTTACAAAGGTGCATTGTCGAGAACGGCAGTAATTTAGCGCGATTTAAGGTAGACTGCACGCAATCTATCATATGCATACTGCTTCTGTGGATACAGTCATTTTAGACTGCAAAACATGAGGTAATTTGATTAAATGTAATGGATTTACGCCATTTTGCCAGTTAGAAATACATGCACGGTTTTAATATTATTTTAAGGTATGGTAGAGTTAAATTAACTAGGCTACTCCGCATTTTGTTTGCGTACCCCCTTTTGTCACCTCACGTACCCCCAGGGGTACGCGTACCCCAGTTTGAGAAACACTGCTTTAGAGGGTAGATTTTAAATGATTTTAATTAAAATATACCATTAATGAATTCTTGTTGTTATTAATAATGCATCATCAGCAGTTTAAAAAAAACAAAACAAACAAAAAAACATTTAGTTGGCATGAAACAGAAGTTGCGTTTGTCTTTTCTTCTCTATTGTGCTGTATATCTGAGTGAAACTGAGTGATGTATTTATGTCTTAACGCACCTTGTTGGTTTTGCGAAGTTGCACCATAATATCCCCATAAGACTAAGTGAAAAAGAAAGAAAGAAATGTGAAATTCTCCAACGCACAACCAGTTTATTCTGAAAAGAAAAGAAAAGAAAAACATTAGTTTCGAAATTATGACTTTTGAGGGACTTTTCCCAGCGGCAGCATTACTCTGCTCTAGTTATATTATACTCTGGACTACTCTAATGTATTATACTGTATACTCTCCTTTATCCTCTCCTTCTTTCTGTCCTTTAAAATGGAATGACCTTTTTTGAGGATCCAGGAGAATCCCATATCTCTTTTAAAGGATTTCTGGGAAGTGGAACAGTTTACATTATCGTAATTAGTCTGTGGTAATTAAGATAGGCTTGCTGAAATTCGGATCATGTTTTCCATTCATTAAAGGGATGGTTCATCCCAAAATGAAAATTCTCTCATCATTTACTCACCCTCATGTTCTTCCAAACCTGTAAGAGTTTCTGTCTTCTGTCGAACACATGAGACGATATTTTAAAGAATGTTGGTAACCAGACAGTTGACGGTAGCCATAGTAGGAAAAAATAATACTGTGGAAGTCCACTGTCTGGTTACCAACATTCTTTTAAATGAACTATCCCTTTAAAGAACTAAAACCTTCCAAGTGCTTCGTCTACATATAATGAATATAATATATAATGATAATGAACATTATAGACCTGTTCAGGCAGTGGTGATGTTCGCAAAACCTCCAATTATCGGACGTTAGTCATTCAAGAACCTCTTTTTGGATGGTGCTAATTATATGTTATTAGGACATTGAAAACCACTAACTTTATTAGTCTGACCTTTATGCTGAAAAGTTTAATCCTGTGTTATATTTTTGCAATTTTCTGTGGCAACAAATTGCCTTTTCCAGATTGGCCAGACATACACAACCTAAAGTGCTTTTGCTTACATTACTCAACCTTAGAGAAGATGGTTGTTTATGCAGAGAGGCAACTGGACATCTTGACCTGGATATGAAATAATTTCCTCATATTTAAAATCAAACTTGTAGGGTCATTAAATACCCTCCGGACATCATCACTTTTGGCCACTAGTGTATATGTGTGCTTTTCCATTTTCTGAAACCGTCTTGTTCTCCATCCTGAGCCACTGAAGGCAGGCAGTCAGTCAGACAGTCTTCTCTCTCTCCTCTGAAACAAAAGTCTGTTTGTTTTCCAGGGGAAAGCCACTCTTCTGTTTCTTTCCCTTTCCCAGCACTCTTCTCCCAGTCAAAGCAGTCCTTGCATTCCCCAGTACCCACATACTCAAGTGGACTGTTAAAACCAGATGCTCAGAGACTCTTCAAAGAAACTGGGACTGTTTTTTGTAGCTCCAATGTAGGCAGCATTTGAAGGTACAAAGCACATGTTTCTGACCAGATACATTTTAATCAGACATTGAAGCCTAGACATGCAATTGCTCTGGCGTCTCTATCTTTGACTTAGACTAGCGTGTATGTTGGGATGAATGTGCAGTGACATCAGTGGACTCATTCCTCATTGCATACAACAGCGGAGGTGACGTGACCTTGGAGTTGTCAAAACATTTTACAAGAAGTTTATTTTATTTCTAGGGCTAAATGTGATGAACTCAGCTGGAATAACATTTTCCCGCCTGCTTCTCTGCTGGAGGTGTTTCTGTCAAAACCCTGAATCACACTAACATTAGTCCTCTACGCACAAATTATGTCATATTTAAAGAGCCGACAAGTTCATTTTTAGTAGAAATTGATCTTATATGTGCCTTTTGTTTCAGAGTGAGCCAGTTTCCTTCAGCAATTTCCTCTGGTGAAAGACTTAAAGGGATAGTTCACCCCAAAATGAAAATTATCCCATGATTTACTCACCCTCAAGCCATCCTAGGTGTATATAACGATCTTCTTTCAGCTAAATCGGAATTATATTAAAAAATATCCTGGCTCTTCCAAGCTTTATAATGGGAGTGAATGGTTCCCGATATTTTGAAGCCCAAAAAAGTGCATGGGGGTTAATAAATTCCTTCTGAAGTGAAGCGATGGGTTTTCGTAAAACAAATATCCATATTTAAAACTTTATGAACTATAATCACTGGCTTCCGGCAGATGGTCGTACGCTCGTCATTCGAGTTCTGGCATTCCTTGAGTCATATGGATTACTTTTATGATGGATGGATGCGCTTTTTTGGGCTTCAAAATCTCGGGTACCATTCACTGCTATTATAAAGCTTTGAAAAGCCAGGATATTTTTAACGTAATTCCATTTTGGCTGAAAGAAGTTAGTCATATACACCTAGGATGGCTTGAGGGTGAGTAAATTATGAGATAATTTTCATTTTTTGTGTGAACTATCCCTTAAAAATAATGATATATTACCGCAAATCAAGCCAGTCAGTCTATTGGGAAAGAATGTCAAAATGGACAATAACTGTATTAATATAAATTTGTAAAATGTTGTCCAAGCAATAACAGATCTGCCATATCAATCTAATCAAGCCATTATTGAATAATTTGTCTGGGAAGCTCATATGATTTATAGTTATTACATTACTAATATCTGTGTTGTCTGATTTGTAGAGACGTTTAATAATTTGAAGTCCTGAATGTTTGATTCACTTCCATGAATCAGATCTATCTCTGAATCAATTTGTTTTTATCATTATTCAAGTATACTTGACATTTACTTGACATAATTTTCATTCATTGAAATGTTTTATTAAAAATATATGTATTGCTTTTTTATATGCAATAGATTATCAATGCTATGCATTGTTGTATTGGTGTATAAACATAGAAATATCACTCTTCTTTGTGTTTGTTTAGTAAAAAACTATGCATTATTTTATTTTGACTAGATTAACTGCATTGCACTTTTTGCTTTAAACTGGTTGGATCTACTTGGCGAGAATAACTCTTTGGTGAAGACAGTTATACCACACATTTTCATCATAGTTTATGGTCAGATCTCAAAGATCTTTTCATAATTATGTGGCTGTTACTTTGTCAAACTTCAGCATTGTTCATGATTTTTGGGAAATGATCTACTGTGGCACTAAGTTTACTAGTCCTGAGAGTACACTTAACCAAACACACATGCCAACAGGAATTCTGCCGTACAAAGGACCTTTGCAAACGATCATAAACAGCTTGTCAACCAACACCGAAAAACATCAAGATTGATTTCTTGTTGGATTGACGGAGGCATCAATTTGGGACAGAAAGTTTGGTCTTTTCACAGAAGTGGTCTGTATTTATCTGTTGGTTTTATTTATTTATTGAGTCTTTCCTCAGTTAAACAGTGTAGAAAACGTGACCGTTCCTGTCGAATGCAAGCCGAGCTCGCATCTCTCTAGTTTGTAGCTAGTCCTGCTGTGTTTCTTCTGGTGACCTGTTGTCGTGTGGACCAATCTGCTGTGGTCTGCCGGCTCTTTCTGAGCTATGGGCTGGATGATAATGTTGATGTCCGCTGCCTCTTCTTGCCCTCAGGGTTCCTCTTGCTGATGCATATTGTGTCAGTTTGATGTACCACAGCACATTTGTTTAATGAATTGTGTTTGTTCGTTTAATACTCATCTGACAGGCTGACAAGTTTTATGGTTCATTTCCCCACAATCATCTGCTCAAGAATGGTTCAGATGTTTGTGTTTTTCTCTGAAGCGATTTTGAATCTGACTCTTTAACAAAATTGATTGCTATCTATCTATCTATCTATCTATCTATCTATATCTATCTATCTATCTATCTATCTATCTCTATCTATCTATCTATCTATCGTCTGTCCCATCCATCCATCCATCCATCCATTCTCTCTATCGTCTGTCTGTTTGTCTATCTGTCTGTCTGTCTGTCCTATCCATCCATCCATCCATCCATCCATCCATCCACCCATCCACCATCCATCCACCATCCATCCATCCATCCATCCATCCATCATTCTGTCTTTCTATCATCTGTCTGTCTGTCTGTCTGTCCCATCCATCCATCCATCCATCCATCCATCCACCATCCATCCAATTTCTCTATTGTCTGTCTGTTTGTTTGTCTATCTGTCTGTCTGTCCTATCCATCATCATCCATTTATCCACTATCCATTTATCTATCTTTCTATCAGCTGTCTGTCTGTCCTATCATCCATCCATCTACTCTCTATCATCTGTCCCATCCATCCATCCATCCATCCATCCATCCATCCATCCATCCATCCATCCATCCATCCATCCATCCATCCATCCATCCATCCATCCATCCACCATCCATCCATCATCCATCATCCATCTATTCTGACTTTCTATCATCTGTCTGTCTGTCTGTCTGTCCCATCCATCCATCATCCATCTATCCAACTATCCATCTATTCTATCTTTCTATTGTCTGTCTCTCTGTCTGTCCTATCATCCATCCATTTTACTTTCTGTCATCTGTCTGTCCCATCCATCCATCGGCTAATTAAAGACATTTTTTAGTCGCCACTCATGAAATTTGGCCACATATACAAGTGATTTACTCATTGGCTACATGCACCAATTTTCGTCAATCCGAATGAATTGAATCCGATTGCAGATCTGTTTACATGTACTCTAAACATTGTAATCTGATTCAAATATCCGTTTATATGTGTTTTATATACCTTTCGATTAAAACTTTTGCGCACACACTCTGCGATAGCCAGAGATATTGTCAAAAGCATCAAATCTGAGAAAGTAGTCGGATTCAAGCGTTTACATGGTAATGTTTTGCTGTTGGATCGGATTAGAAAAGGAATAAACCACCCCTTCCAATCCGATTGAGCCGTCAATCCGATTATAACTGTATTATTTGGGTGCATGCAAACTCAATTTTAAAGTTTCTGACTCAATTTTAAAGAACGCTTTATGCCAAAAAGGTTCTATACAAAGAGAAAATGTCTTAAATTAGTGCGTAATAGTTTCATGTTTAAAGATTTTTTTTTTTTGTTTACAAGTATTTAAATCATAAAATGTAATTAAAACAAAATTACTTGATTAAAACTAAATCTATGAAACGAACCCCTAAAATGTTCTATATGAAGCGCCTGAAAGAACCATTTAAGGTTCTATATATTTCTTCTAAGAGTGTGGTATGTAAAATTATGAGCAAAAAAAATCGGTTTATCCTTCAAAATATACTGTATATGCAGGCTGTGAAAATATTTTGTTAAAATGTGATGTAGTGAGAAAAGAAAGCAGAAGAAGGACAGAGAGAGAGAGAGAGAGAGAGTGAGAGGCTGACTGATGGCTCTCTATCTAAATGTTATTCTCTGCAGTCCTCAAAGAGCACATTGTGCTTTGAATCTCAAAAACATAGGGCCCCTGTTCTCCCCGCTCTCTGTCTCTCATCCATCTCTCTCCCTCTTTCTCCATATCCCTCCATTTCCTCCACCCCGCCCTGTTTTTTCCCTCTTGCGTTTTCATTTTGCCGTCTCTCATCTCCCTCACTTGATAAGGGCTTTAAAAGACATTTAAAGACATTTCTCACAATCGCTTTTATTTTGTTGTTTTATTGAATTTTGGCAGCGGTTGGTGAAGCATCTGTTGGGCACCTATAATATTCAACCCTCCCTTATATTATTCATTTGTTGTTCCTCTGTCTGTTTTTCCAATGAGGAATAGCATGTTGACAGCATTTGATTAGTTTAGCATAATAAAAGAATAAAATTAATTACCAATACGAATACATCGTGTGCATAATTGTGCATATTTCCCCTTCAAATCAGTGCTAAAAATGTGCTGCAGTTGCCATCTGGGTCTGCTCAGAACAGTAACAAACCCCCAAAAAATGTTTGTTCTGTGAGCAAATGCTGTTAATCAGAGTTTGGACTTTATTCAGTTTAGTTTAGCAGGACTTGCCTGGCTCAACACCGCAGGTGTGTGTTTATACATGCCAGTAAAATATGGCCCACACTCCAACTTTCTGTCTGGCTGCCTCAAAGACGCACCTGCCATTCTCAAAGCTGCTTTTATTACTGTTAAAGCTTGAGGGAAGAAACAGTGAGTTTCTGCATTAAAGACTCAAAGTGCTGGAACTTAAATATAGTTTATGCAAGGACTGTATCTGTATAATCAGCCTTACTTTTTCACCTTAAAGGGTTAGTTCACCCAAAAATGAAATTTCTGTCATTAAGTACTCACCCTCATGTTGTTCCACACCTGTAAGACCTTTGTTCATCTTTGGAACACAAGTTAAGATATTGTTTATCTCCCATGGAAAGCAACGTAATTAATGTCATTTGAGGTCCAGAAAAGTAGTAAAGACTTTTTGTGCACAAAAACAAAACAAAAACAATGACTTTATTCAACAATTTATTCTCTCCCCTGCCTTACTGCTACAATGTTGGGTTTCCATGTTTTATGGGGACTTTCCATAGACAATGATTTTTATTCTGTACAAACTGTCCAAAAAAAAAAAAAATCACCAAAAATGTCCCTACAAGGACAAGGATTTCAGATATTGCCATCTTTGTGGGAACATTTTGGACATTGCCAGGACACACCTTCCTAATATTGTGTTGGTCCCCAAAACAGCCTTGACCCGTCGAGGCATGGACTCCTCTAGACCCCTGAAGGTGTGCTGTGGTATCTGCACCAAGATGTTTACAGCAGATCCTTTTAGTCCTGTAAGTTGCGAGGTGGAGCCTCCATGGATCGGACTTGTTTGTTCAGCACATCCCACAGATGCTCAATTGGATTGAGATCTGGGGAATTTGGAGGCCAAGTCAACACCTCAAACTCGTTTTTGTGCTCCTCAATCCATTCCTGAACCATTTTTGCTTTGTGTCAGGAGCATTATCCTGCTGAAAGAGGCCACAGCCACCAGGGAATACCGTTTCCATGAAAGGGTGTACAGTACATGGTCTGCAACAATGCTTAGGTAGGTGGTACGTGTCAAAGTAACATTCACATGGATGGCAGGACCCAAGGTTTCCCAGCAGAACATTGCCCAAAGCATCACACTGCCTCTGTTGGCTTGCCTTTTTCCCATAGTGCATCCTGGTGCCATGTGTTCCTCAGGAAAGAGACGCACACACACACCTGGCCATCCATGTGATGTAAAAGAAAACATGATTCATCAGACCACGCAAACCTTCTTCCATTGCTCCGTGGTCCAGTTCTGATGCTCACGTGTCCACTGTTGGCTCTTTCGGCGGTGGACAGGGGTCACCAAACTGGTCTGCAGCTATGCAGCTCCATATGCAACAAACTGTGATGCACTGTGTATTCTGACACCTTTCTATCAGCATTAACTTCTTCAGCAATATGAGCTACAGTAACTCGTCTGTTGGATCGGACCACACGGGCCAGCCTTCGCTCCCAACGTGCATCAATGAGCCTCGGCCGCCCATGACCCTGTCTCCGGTTCACCACTGTTCCTTCCTTGGAGCACTTTTGATAGATCCGGAGCACTTTTGATAGATCCTGACCACTGCAGACCGGGAACACCCCACAAGAGCTGCAGTTTTGGAGATGCTCTGACCCAGTTGTCTAGCCATCACAATTTGGGCCTTGTCAAACTCGTTCAAATCCTTACGCTTGCCCATTTTTCCTGCTTTTAAAACATTAACTTCGAGCACAAAATCCTCAAAATTGTCCACCAAGTTGCACATGCATTTCTTGTTGTTTAATATAAGCTTGATTACAGAAAACATAAACTGATAGAAAAGGCAATGCAAAGTGAAATCAAGCAACTTTGGCTGACAAACAAACAGACTAACTCTGGTTCAGTCTTAAGGTAATTATGAATAAGCACAGCTCTGGGCTATACTATCTTCGAAACAAACTAATGGGAAATGACAAGCCAGCACAAACATTGTGATCATCGTCTTACACTCACCAGTAAAAAAAAATGCATTAATGTCCATGTAGTGCAGAGCAAGAAGAATATGATATCTAATAAAGATTTGTATACTGTATCTGTATGTGTTTTAAGATTATGTCAGCTAGGCAACCAGAATTGTCCTTTTCTCTGTATTACAGAAGAGTGAGTCACTAACCCTGTGTAAGAATCTCTTTATGTGCTTTAGTATCGAGCCTCAGGATCATTCTACAATGATGCTGTCAGACACTTGCACGTTTGTACATTTGCAATTGTTTTAAGCATCTTTTAGAGCATAAGAATATGCATGTCACTATATTTAATGCTAACGTAGAAACAGCTTAAAAAAGTAACATCCTAAAAGTAAAAAATAAAAATAAATATAAACAAATCGGACCGAACAATGAGTTTGCGCACTTGCACATAATTGAATGACCTCTGTTAAATTAAAAAAAGGCTTAAATTCTTGAATATTTAATGCTTACTTTTTTTAATATATATTGTAGACAGAAATGGCACCGTTCAGGGAAACATAGCTTTGAGCCACTAGAACACAGTTGATCGAATGTGAAAAAACATGCAGTTAAGAGTGTCTTATAAAATGTTTTTAGGTACACTTTTCCCACAGTCGTCCTCTGCGAGTGAAAAGCAGTGGGTATACGGTGGGTACTGGGGTCAAAGGTCACTGGAAAGCCATAGTGATTGGTGCAGATGGTTTTGGGGATTTTCCCTCATTTCTCCCAGATCCCCATGCTCTTCCCAACACACAGATGCCCATTCAGGGCAGACCCCCATGGATGGAGGGGGGCACCAAAGGCCCTTTGTGCCCAGAGAGGAGCTCTGTGGTCAGACACTGGACCCACTGTCTTCCCTTCTCAATGGAGGCTTCTTCATGCTTTTGCAATAATGTTGGAATGTTTCCCTTTATGTTTTTTTGGGGGGTTTGTTTTAATACAGCCGTCTGAACCAACACACACTGTATCACAAATCCCACATCCTGCCTTCATTTTAATTTACTTTCAAGCTTGTATACTAAGCAAAGAAAGTGAAGTGTTGGAATGGCATTGTACGTTTTGAGATCTCCACCCTATTTTACTGCCGAGAGCTTGCGGTTACTGAAGCCTGTCCTCAGAGGTGGGTGAATAGACTCTCTTCGCACACAGAAATAGACCTGCCTCAGAGGAGTGAAATATGCCAGAGAAGAATTCCTGGGGATGGGAAAACATGTTTCTGAAATGGTGAGAAGGGCTGTTGTTTCCACACTGTGTGAACACAGCCCGTGTGAGCGAGTTCACTTCGCCCTTCTCCAAAACCTCCCCTTGGTTTTTTTCTTCAGTCTTTCATTATGCCACACCACAGTTTCTCCTGTCCTCTCATCCTTTCTTCATTTCTCTTCCTCTCTCAAGTTGGCATGAAATAGAAATTCACCCATCTATTTTCTAAGTGCAACTATTCATTCATGCATATATAATTTTTTAATACACTCTAAAAAATGCTGGGTTAAAAACAACCCAAGTTGGGTTAAATATGGACAATCCCAGTGATTGGGTTGTTTTGCCCAATGTGCTGGGTAGTTTTATTTAACTCAACTATTGTTTAAAAATGACTATATGGCTGGCTTAAAATGAGTGCAAAATATGTTGGAAATTAAAAATCAGACACATAATTACTAGAGGCAACAATAATAATCAAAAGATGAACATTTATTAATAAGCAATTTAATAAATGTTTATTATTTAATTATTATTAATTAAACATTAATAAATGTTATTTTCCAATCTATTTTGGGTTCATTTTAAGTGATCAATAAAGTGATTTTTAAACATCAGTTGAGTTAAATAAATCTACCCAGCAGGTTGGGTTAAAGATTCAAAAAAGATTTAAAGATTTAACCCAGCATTTTTTAGAGTGCAATATTCAGCCTCACACTCTAAAAAATGCTGGGCTAAAAACAACCCAAGTTGGGTTGAAAATGGACAAACCCAGTGATTGGGTTAAATGTTTGCCCAACGTGCTGTGCAGTTTTATTTAACTCAACTATTGTTTAAAAATTACTGTATGGCTTTCTTAAAATTAACCCAAATAGGTTGGAAATTAAAAATCAGACACATAATTACTAGAGGCAACAGTAATAATCAAAAGGTGAACATTTATTAATAAGCAATTTAATAAATGTTTATTGTTTAATTATTATTCTTTAAACTTATTAATAAATGTGTATTTATTAAACCTAATAAACAATAGTTGAGTTCAATAAAAACTACCCAGCAGATTGGGTCAAACATTTAACCCAACTGCTGGGTTAAAACAACCCAGTCGCTGGGTTTGTCCATTTTCAAGCCAACTTGGGTTGTTTTTAACCCAGCATTTTTTAGAATGTATAATGTTTAATGAAAATGTCATAGTTTATGTCTATAGTTTCTACACTGCCGGTCAAAACTTGCACACACTTGACTGAATTTATATTTGTCATAATTTTAAAAACCTATCTAACCTATTTGTGAATAGTTAATGCTTGCATATATATACAGGACCTAAAATGAACACTTGCCAAGCGCAAAATGTGAGTAAAAATCAGTGTTGGCGAGTGTATGAAATAGTGTCAATCTGTAGTTGGCTGGTAATATTTTTATGAATTCTAACAATGCAAAATTGTGAGAACATTAACGTGAACAACACTCGGGACAGTTGATAGGCCAGTGCTACATCGAAAAAATTTAAGCCTTGTGATTAAAATATAAGAGTGCAAGAAGATGCGAAAGGGAACTCAATTCGTTAATCTGCGTCTCAGCTCTTTTTCATGTCTTCTTACGCTTGAACAGACATATTCAAACAAAATTATGTCAAAATTCCCATCTGTGCAAGTATCCTTCTAACAGTCAGTTATGTCTTAAGTAAACACAAACAGTTGAGAAAATAAAACGCATGTGTATCAGTATATTGTGTCCATGCATTAGCTCTTGAAGTGACAGCAGCCTAATATAGACTCTTTTTAATGTTAATCAAACAACAAAATACAAAGAACAAGCACTCATTGCCCTTGACTGAATAACATTTGTAACTTTATTAGGGATTAATTTCTGGTAAATATATTTATGGCCAGTACATTTTTTTAAGTCACCGGTTATTGGCAGGTGTGGCCAAAAAAGTTTAGTTTCAGGCCCAAAAGAACTAGTTTCTTCAAAACTTCACGTTTTGTGATGCATGGAAGAAATAAAGACACACGAGTTTGGATCAGCATTTTGAATCATTTTCACTTGCATTTTGTCTCCCTCAATTTCCCAACATCATACAAAAATGTAAGATTTTTAGAAAATTGTACACATAAAGACTGATTACAGATTATATGAATTCATACAAATTGGATACCAATTTGGCAAAACGTAATATAATTATGAATTGCCATGAGATTGTCTTGGAGAAACAGACCAAAATTTCCCATATTAAACTTAGAAGAAGAGCCATTTGGACCAGTTTAATATTACTTTATTTTTTTTTTTTTGTCATTTTGTAGCTTAACTGTACCAGCCCTCATTCATGTGCATTATGTTGAAAAGTACAGCCAGAATGTTTTCAAAAACATCACATTTTGTGTTGCACGGAAGAAATAGTCAAATGCTTTTGGATCAGCAACCCGTTCTCTTCAGTCTTTCACTTGCATTCGTTCTCCCTCAAACTCTCCAACATCATACGGCTGCTGTAAGCCTTTCCGTGACTAGCTGTCATTAATCTGACTTCTCTGGGGGCCGTACCTTGAGCGCATGCCAGCGCGCACATCGTTCAG
The DNA here is from genome assembly GCA_028476615.1 of Culter alburnus. NCBI lineage: Eukaryota > Metazoa > Chordata > Actinopteri > Cypriniformes > Xenocyprididae > Culter > Culter alburnus. The sequence goes on along the minus strand of JAOTNS010003244.1, from coordinate 1,181,776 downwards.
CAGGAGAGATTGAAGAAGGCAGTGAAAGAGTGTTGGGGGTGGTGAAGAGGGGGAGTCAAAACAGAGCAGCTTTTCTTGCTTTGTGAGCGCAGGCTCCGGGAGGTTCCGGGAACTTCCAGAGTGCGGTTGCATTAGGACGCGGAGCAGTCTAGGCCAAACAAATAGAGCTGCTTATCAGTTCTGCAGCGAAGACCACCCTCAGAACGCCTCGGGAGAGAAACACGCTCCCACCCACTTCCCACAACTCTCCGGAGAAAACCTAAATCATCCTCCAGCGCTTATCGCTAATGAAGTGTTGTTCTTACACGCTTGTTTGAGTAAATGCCCGTTCACACACTCGTGTGCACTGTCTTGACTAATCCGGATACATTTGAAAGTTGGGACACAATATTCTCCTTGTATGTTAATGCATTCTCATATTGATGTAGCTCAATCAGTAGATCATGGTGTTAGCAATTAACTAATAAAGTATATACCGATGTGGATAAAAGCGTAATAATGCATTTGAAATCACATTTTTTTTTCTGTCCTGCTGTACACCGTGACAGTGTTTTTGTCCTGTGAAAACTGAGCATTTTGAAGACGCTCTCCAAAGTGGGTAAATTTGAAAATGGTACAGTGTGTTGTCAAACAATGACACATGTTTGACGCATGTCATGTGATGCATATTGTAGCTATAAATATGGTTATACCGGTGTGGTGACAACTCAAGTCCTCCCAAGAATTGGGTCTCCTTTAGGACCCCCAGTGATCCCACTGGTTCAATGTGTAGTATTTTTAGTCCCTGATTATAATCATATTATAAGTTATATAATTTAAATGTGTTATAATGTCCATTAATGTCTTTACATTTACATGGTTCTTATACTAGTATATAACTGAAACTATAGGTTGTGAAATCAAGCATTTCTCGCTCTTACTGTTTTTCAGTTAGCTTATGTACTGGCATAGCATACACCTACTTAAAGCTTATATTATATATTAGTTAAGTTTTTTGCTTCCAATATCTGTTTCCATTTTGTTTTATTATGCAATACATAGGCATTCATTTAAATTTCAAGCATGTTGTTTGTGCACTTAATGTAATAAACATCATACAATAGTGAAATAGGCTATAATTAGTCGAGACATCACGATAATAACTTTTGATCAGGCATTACTGCATGGGTCCTAAAGGAGACCCGATTCCTGGGGGGACTCGATTTCTCATGACACCAGCATGGGTCAGTTTACTCTTTTCCCACCATTGATGGAATTTTCCGTCATTTATGACAACGCTTCCTTGCCATTGACAGAATTTTCCGTCTTTCCGTGTTTTCAATGTTAGACGGTAGTGGGCGCTATTACACAACTGCTGAAAGATTACTGAATCTCCTGATCAAAACACAGGCGAAGATGCAGCAGAAACAAGTGATAGCTTTTTTTTGTAAGCAGATGCATATGTGAAATTACGCGATCATCAACATTAAACAGCACATAAAGAACTGTGATGGTTTTGGGGTGTTGATGGATTTACTCCATTTATGATTTGATCATCATTGTAGTCTTTGACAAAAATGTGATTTTTCTCAGCTTTTTGCTCAAAAAGTAGCTTTTTTAAATAAAATCACCCGCATTCAAATGTTCAACATGTTCTCCAACCAATACGTCGTTTGTCACTTCCCTGAAATACGACCCATATGAGTGTTTATTTAAGTTGTGCCTTATCGACAGGACACTTTCATTTTAATGCATTGTTCCCTTTTATCTGCGTCATATTTCGGGTTTCGCGTAGTTCAGTTGGCAGAGCATTGCAATATATAACAATATGCAATCATGTGATCATGTGATCGTTGGTTCGATCCCAGGGAATACATGTGCTCATAAAGTGTATATGCACTATAAATCACTAATGGTAGGTTTAGGGGTGGGGTGGGTATAGTCATTAATTTAAAAAAAAAATGAGTTTTGCTAAATGGAAATAGGAGAAATGGTGTAAAAAGTCCACACATTGCATTTAAATGAACATGCATTTTTGATTGGTAACGACAGCCATACGTCATTTCATGACGACAGACGTAACACGACACTGTCATTATTTTTACGCCAGCTAGAGGGCGCATGACTTTAAAACGTAAATATAGGTTGTAATGAGGTGCTTGAAAAATGACCTATAGGGTTGTTTTTTTGTTTTGTTTTTTTGGAGGACAGTCTGCAAATGTTGATTAAAAAAAGAATGCATGAAGCTACAATAAAAGTTTAGACATCTCCTTCAGACATTCTACTAACTTTGCAACTACATTTCAACTAGCAGACATCAGAGTATTATAGACTGTCTGCTTAATATCTTAAAGCACTTTATTTTGATGCTCCCAACAGACATTCTACTGACATTCTACTGACTATATGTAATTTTACATGTAAATAAATACATAATAAGTACATGTCAACGTATTCTACTAACCCCAACCCTAACCTAAACCTAACCAGTCTGCTACTCTAAAGAGAGTTAGTTGACAAGTAGTTGCAAAGTTAGTAGAATGTCTAAAGTGGACTGTTGTGTGTAACTATACACACTTGCACTTTTTCTAAAGATAAATGTTGCTTTCTTGTGTCAAAACATGAGGGCAGTTGCGTTTTAGACTGTATATGGAATATCAATTGAGTGTGACCTGAACGTACCAAGTGTATTTTGCTAATTAAAATGATCATGCCAGAAGAATACTGTGGGAACTTCATGATGTCTGGTATCATCTCATTTTATGCATGTGCAGTAAGATGATTTAAGCATTCTGCCATTTCAGTATGGACCAGAAACGTTTGGAAAACGTTAGTGGACAAAAAAAAGTTTAGAAACGAAAACAGCGTTTTCAAATGTATTAATGATGAAGCCTAAAAAGCTTGTGTCACGGTTTGCAAGAGAGTTTCATAAATGATCATCCAAACACAACAGTGTGATTCCAGATGTAGTTCATGCCCCATCCATAACCCGTTTTTTTCTCGTGGTCTTGTGGTACGGCACACCCATATGTTGCACTTCAGAAAGCCTTCATCTGATTCACACGGAGAGCCTTAGTCAACAGTCGATTCTCAACCCTGGCACACTCCACGCTGTGAAATCTCTCGCTGAGATAATGTGTGAAGTTAAGAGAGTTGAAAAGTTACAGAGTGTCAAAACCACTTGGAACAGTGTGCCTCAATGCAACACCAGATCTGTATGTGCTCTCTGTTGAGAACTGATTTAGCGATAATGTCTGTTTCTTTCAGAAATTTGGCCATAGGCATTGGCATTCAGAATTTTCCAGAAGGCCTTGCAGTGAGTCTCCCATTGCGGGGTTCTGGGATGTCCACATGGCAATCCTTTTGGTGAGTCAAGACAAATACACATTCTCATCTCAAACCTTGTGAGCTGCCTACCTGGACAGCGTTTTAAGGCGTTATTGCATAAAGTATCACACTTTCAATGCAAAGGCTGCTCCAAACAGTTTAAACACCTTCATTTGGACCAACTTTTGCAGAAAAGGCGTGACCAGAATTCACAGTCGTGTATGTTCATGTTAAATTCATATAGATATATCGTCACACAGAGTACTGTACATGTTTTTATACGGCTACAAATACACACTTCATAATATCTAATAGTAGGATTTGTCAAAGTTTGCGTAGTTCTTAGATTTAAATGTTTACTGGATATCTAAAGACTTGTTTAAATTATATAAATGCATATTTGCTGAATGTACTATATACTATACTATACTATAACTCAAAAACAAAAAAAACAAAACAAAAAAAGCCAATCTAATACTTATTGGCCAAACAGAAAAATAAATTAATAAATAATTAAAATTAAAAAATTCTAAACTGACACTTATCGGCAATCAATAAAAAATAATAATAATAAAAAAAAAATTAAGAGACCATACTAACACTTATTGACCAAACAGAAAAAAAATAAATAAATAAATAAAATAAAATAAAATATAAAAATTAAAAAGACCAAACTGGCACTTATCGACCAAAAAAAAAAAAAGAATAATAAATAAAAAAGGCCAAACTGAAACTTATCGACCAAACAGAAGAACATTAATTAAAAAATAAAAATTAAAAGGTCAAACTGACACTTATTGGCCAAAAAGAAGAAAATTAATTTAAAAATAAATATTAAAAGGTCAAACTGACACTTATTGGCCAAAAAGAAGAAAATTAATTTAAAAATAAATATTAAAAGGTCAAACCGACACTTATTGGCCAAAAAGAAAATTAATTTAAAAATAAATATTAAAAGGTCAAACTGAGACTTATCGACCAAACAGAGAAAAAAAAAAAAAAAAAAAATTAAGAGGCCAAACTGGCACTTATCACCAAACAGAAAAAAAAAAAATAAATAAATATATAAAAATTAAAAATTAAAAAAGGCCAAACTGGCACTTACTGGCCAAAAAATAAATAAATAAATAAAAAATAAAAATAAAATTAAAATTAAAAAAGGCCAGACTGGCACTTATTGGCATAAATAAATAAATAAATAAATAAAAATTTAGAAGCCAAACCGGCACTTGTTGGCAAAACAGAAAAAAGAAGAAAATAATAATAATAAATAAATAAATAAATAAATAAAAAAGCCAAACTGGCACTTACTGGCCATATACAGAAAAAATAAAAATAAAAATAAAAATAAAAATAAAAACAGCCAAACTGACACTTATTGGCCAAACAGAAAACCTAATTAAAAAAAATATATATTAAAAAAGTCCAAATGTCAGCCAATTTACAGGAATTGACGATATGTTGGTTGACCACTAGTTATGGAAGCTGCAGCTCTCTTAGTTTTGGGACAATGCCAGAGTCACAAACATTTATTAATGTCTGTTTGCCTTCATTTATTCCTAATATGTCCTCAGCACTCTTATTGATTTCTGAGACATTCTAAAAGCTGTTAATATAACGGTGCAGTCTCTGTCTCACAGGTACGGACAGCTGAGCGGGATGGTCGAGCCTCTGGCTGGGTTGTTAGGGGCCGTTGCCGTGGTGCTGGCGGAGCCGTTGCTACCGTACGCTCTCGCCTTCGCTGCAGGAGCCATGGTGTATGTGGTGGTCGATGACATCATTCCTGAAGCTCAAGTCAGGTGAGGAGCACAGTAAAAGACATTACTGAAAGTAAAAGTCTGCAGATGTTTGTATGCCACTGAAATGTGTGTGTGTGTGTGTGTGTGTTTCTCTTACAGTGGGAATGGTAAGCTGGCCTCGTGGACATCCATTCTAGGCTTCGTCGTGATGATGTCATTGGATGTGGGCCTTGGCTGAGCCTTTTCATTGGTTGAAACTTTGAATGTCACCTGACTGCACTGAAAGAAGTGACCAAAGCAGCCTTTTCTTGGTGTATACTGTAGGTTTATTATCCAATGGAATATTTTTCTACGTATTTTATGTAATTTTTATTTGTTTTATGAATGACTCACGGACCACATTCGTTAAGACGGCAAAAAGGATTGATTGCAAAATACTTGAATAATTATTAAAACTTGAATGATTGATATAAGGGGTTGTTTAGGGGTGTGTGTGTATTTCTGTGTACATGAGAGCTTCCCATCAGTAATATAAGGACCGTAAGCTTTCAGCATAGCCGTGTTTCATTTGAATGAAAAGTGATGATAACTCTTGAGTAATCCAATGTTTTTTAGCTAGTCTTTCCAGTCAGCCAGTCACTTTCAAGTGATGGAATTAAATGTTTAATTAAAAGTTTTCATTTTATGGCCTTTTTTTTTTTTTTTTGTATTGCTGTTAATTATATATTATATGCAACACAAGTATGAATAGTAAGGTAATATGCAACACGTGTGAATGGTGATGTAAAATGATTACACTGTGCAACCCGTTTGTGTTCATTTGTGTGTGAAATACATTGAACATTTTCATTTTGTTGCTTAAATAAGGAGAAAGAAGTAATAAACTGATTGTTCACTTTCTGGCACAGATTTGCTGTTGAAAGTTTGCATCTCTTATGAGATTTCAGGTAGATGTCAGCCCTATTAAGCTGGTTTTCTTCTGAATATATGTTATATATGCACTCATGGACTTACATCATGTCAGCTTTCATAAAAGGCAGAACTAAAAGCTAAAAAAAAAAAAAAAAGAAAAGAAAAAAGAGTAATAGCTCCATTTAGTATAAACTTTTTTTTTTTTTTTTTTTTTCCGAACAAATGAAAGCAGCTGGTTTTAATGCATCAAATGCATGGAGGTCTTGACAACTAAATTCATCAAACTCAACAATTCAACCCTGTTACCCAAGAAGAAATGATCAAATAAATATTATTTCTTTAATTTATGCACAATATAAATATATTAGCAACCAACAAACCAATATCTTTTGGCAGAAAATGGCAGTTCTGAAGTAGCAGTCTGTGGAAGCCATGGAATAAAAGAATAAAAAAAAATATTAATTTCAAGTTTATATTTCACAATTCTGTCTTTTTTTCTCGCAAATCTGAGTTTATATCTGACAATTCTTAGATGGAAAAACAGAATAGTGAAATATACTCATTAATCTGTATTTTTTCCTCAGAATTGCGAGTTTATATCCTGCAATTCTGACTTTTTTCCCCTCAGAATTGTGATATAAACACATATATATATAACACATATATAAAGTCCGAACTGGGAGATACAAACACACAAATAAAAGAAAAAAGTCAGAATTGTGAAATAAAAATGTTATAGGCTATGTTTTTAATTTGTGCTATAACTGCTGTATGTTTGTCTCCTATGAACTGCATATGTGAATATTTTGTTCCTGTTTACATCAGATTCATGCTTTAATAGTAGAATAATCATTGCAGGTTTCATCTGTCCAGTCTGAGACTTGTAACATAAGCATCTGTGTTTCACTTCAAAGTGCATCTTCAGCGACGGTATTCTATGAAAATGAAGACTATATTTTTTGCATTCCGATTCTGACATCCAAAGGCACAACAAAACATTTTTCTCTTATTCTGTGGATTATTTTTCTGCCACTATGAGCAAGTGACCGTGACGTCTGCTCTGAATTGGTCTATAGAATGCTAGATAAAATAACACAACTCTGTCTCAAAAGTTGGTACCATGTTTTTTAAAAAAAACGCACATATAATTTGTCATTTTAACTGCTGAGGTTGGCATCTTGACATTTTCTGGTTGCTAATTACTTCAGGCCCTGTTTTTGTGTTCACGGAAAGTGGTGATGAAACAGGAAGTGTTTTAGTGAAAATAGCATATTAACTTTGAAGAGAATCTGGAGGAAAGCCAGTGTTTTGCTCTTGAAGTGCAGGCCGTTAATCTTGTGGTTTCCTCTTGCAAAGCGGTTCATCCACAACACGTGTGCATTTATGCAAAGTCTGTTTCTTGGTGTAAGTTTTATAATCCATATAAAGTTGTTACTCCATCACATTGTTGCATTATTCTATAGAGCAGCCAAATAAATTGAATGTCAAATTGCAATTGAAGATGCTTTTCCTCATAAGCTTCTTACAGAGCTCATTGCATAGATATGGGTCAGGCATTGTACTGTGGCAGCAATCTAGAAGCCTTTTTGGTTTGGTGTGAAGTGCAATAGATTTGATTCCAGCCTCAGATGAGACTATACACTTTTTGATTATGCCTAGGCGGATGAGAAGGTTGCAATCAATACTTCATCACATTAGCAGCCTTAGTTAAAAGATTTCATTGTTGATCCTTAAGTCTTTGAATAGGAGGGAGTCCGACTGACTGCTTACACCGAACTGACCTTCATCTGTCTTTTGTTGAGTCAATAGACCTCTGTTCTGAATGTTAACTCACGTGAACTTAGTTGGAGCTGGTTATCGTATTTAACAAAACTGACTCTGTCCTGAAAGTTAAAATACTAGGTTAAAAAAACAACCCAAGTTGGGTTGAAAATGGACAAACCCAGCGGTTGGGTTAAATGTTTGCTCAACATGCTGGGCAGTTTTATTTAACCCAGCTATTATTTAAAATTACTATATGACTGACTATGTATGGCTTAAAATGAACCCAAAATAGGTTGGAAATTAAAATCAGACTCAATTACTACACTCTAAAAAATGTTGGTTAAAACAACCCAAGTTGGGTTGAAAATGGACAAACCCAGCAATTGGGTTGTTTTAACCCAGTGGTTGGGTTAAATGTTTGCCTAACCTGCTGGGTAGTTTTATTTAACCCAACTACTGATTAAAAATGACTATATGGCTGGCTTAAAATGAACCCAAAACAGGTGAGAAATTAAAATCAGACACATAATTACTAGAGGCAACAATAATAATCAAAAGGTGTACATTTATCAATAAGCAATTTAATAAATGTTTATTGTTTATTATTCATTATCTTATTAATAAATGCACATTTATTAAACATATTAATAAATGTTAATTTCCAGCATATTTTGGGTTCATTTTAAGCAAGCAATACAGTATTTTTATACAACAGTTGAGTTAAATAAAACTACCCAGCACGTTGGGCAAACATTTAACCCTACCGCTGGTTAAAAAACCCAATTGCTGGGTTTGTCCATTTTCAACCCCACTTGGGTTGTTTTAACCCACATTTTTTAGAGTGTAGAGGAAACAATAATCAAAAGGTGAACATTTATTAATAAATGTTTATTGTTTAATTATTATTCATTAAACATTAATAAATGCTAATTTCTGACTTTGGGTTCATTTCAAGCAAGCAATACAGTAATTTTTAAACAATAGTTGAGTTAAATAAAACTACCCAGCATGTTGGACAAACATTTAACCAACTGCTGGGTTAAAACAACCCAAGTTGGGTTGAAAAGGACAAACCCAGCAATTGGTTGTTTAAACCAAGTAGTTGGGTTAAATGGGTTTTTAACCCAGCATTTTTTTAGAACAGGTTTTTCATGCTTGAATGTTCATAAAACACATTATTTTCCTCATATTCTCCATTGTTGCAGCTCCTCTCTTCCCAGTCTGTCAGTAACGCTCTGTTTAGTTCCTGTCTCTATGAAGCCCCTCCTTCTGAAAAGCTCAATGTGCTCTGATTGGTCGGCTGGAGCAGTGTGTTCTGATTAATCAAGCAATTGAGTGTTTGGGAAATGTCCCGCCCCTTACCATAACCACCAGTTTCAACACACTACTAACTAACTCAACCAGGCCCCGCCCCTTTATTCTGTGTATGAATCATTTAATGAGGAATATTGTGAAGAAAACTCGAGACTACAATGGAGGCGTTTCAGGGAGTTCAGAAACAGTGATACAGAGAATAACTCCCGCTGGGGGAACTTTTCATGCTCAGAAAACAACATCGCACACTAAAGAAAGCATAATCCTGTTTAATGGAGCACAGAGACTGAGTTTGTCATATTGATACGACTTATTGCAGTAAGCCAAACAGCTCTGTTTTGAATAAACGGCACACAACAGCTGTTTATGAGTTGCCTCTCCTCTCTCATCGCCCTGACCCAAATAATGAAGAAAGAGGCCTTTTTGTTGTATTTTTCACATAACCTGGAAAAGTTAGCCGAATAACTCCAGTCATACGATCTGTGGCACTGAAGGGGTTTTGGTTATGGCATGTGTGAAGGAATGTGTTGGGGTTAAACAGAGAGACTGCTCACAATGTCTTTGTGTTTCATAGTCTGACTCCCGGTCACGCAGTAATGCAACTTGGACAAGCTCTCCAACCGAGAAGTATGTGTGTGGGTGAGCGTGGATTATTCAATACATCTTTTCTTTAGTCCATATTTGCACTAACTCATATACTTATTTAAATGTAAAGTGTTATAAAGGAAATTATTCTAGCGAAACAGAATATATACAAATCTGAATATATTATAAATCCTAAATATGCATTTATTATAAATACTGAATTGTTGACATGGACATTTAACATATACACTCTTAGAAGAAAATGTTCTATATGGAAACTTAAAGGTGCTTCATATATTAAATGCTTTGTAAGTTCCGATCATGGGATCATTTGATGGATTTAGCTTTAATTAATTGATTTTTTTTTTTCTTTAAGAAATTATTGAACCTTTTTTTAGGTTAAAATTTATATATTTGTATAAGGGAAATTGAATGGTTTTATATGCTGTAACTGGTCGCAATTTTTCCTGGTTGATTTTAATGGTCCTGCAGTGCACATTCATTTTAAATTAAAGTAATGGTGACACTTTAGTTCAGGGTCCAATTCTCATTATTAACTAGTTGCTTATTATCATGCATATACTAAGATATTGGCTGTTTATTATTATCTTATTCTGCATGACCTTATTCTACATTCCTTAATCCTACCCAATACCTACAACCTTAATAAGCAGTAATTAGGGATTTATTGAGGCAAAAATCATAGTTAATAGTTAATAGAGAGAATTGGACCCTAAACTAAAGTGTTAATTTGTTCACATTTTATGTAGTCTCTCAATTATAATGACCTTGTAAATCTAGCTATCACTGTCAGTTTTATTAAAATGAATTCATTTCATTCAAATATTGGAGTTCATTGCACTTAATAGACAAAGTTGCATGAACTCAATAACTGATTATATTAAGCAGAACTCAAACTGAAAGAGTTACAGCAGATTTCTAGTTCCCAGCATGCTTTGCCTGAAGGAAATTAAATGTTATTTTATGTGTTTTAGCTAGCAGGTCACTAAAACAGTAGAGAAAATAATTAGGTAGAGTTTAATTGTGTTTGAAGAAATATTCTTTTAGTGAACGCAAATGAAATGTTCATAATACTTGTAATATACACTCTAAAAAATGTTTGGTTAAAAACAACCCAAGTTGGGTTGAAAATGGACAAACCCAGCAATTGGGTTGTTTTAACCCAGTGGTTGGGTTAAATGTTTGCCCAACCTGCTGGGTAGTTTTATTTAACCCAACTACTGATTAAAAATGACTATGTCTGGCATAAATTGAATCCAAAATAGGTAAGAAATTAAAAATCAGACACATAATTACTAGAGGCAACAATAATAATCAAAATGTGTACATTTATTAATAAGCAATTTAATAAATGTTTATTGTTTATTATTCATTATCTTATTAATAAATGCTCATTTATTAAACATGTTAATAAATGTTAATTTCCAGCATATTTTGGGTTCATTTTAAGCAAGCAATACAGTCATTTTTATACAACAGTTGAGTTAAATAAAACTACCCAGCACGTTGGGCAAACATTTAACCCAACCACTGGGTTAAAACAACCCAATTGCTGGGTTTGTCCATTTTCAACCCAACTTGGGTTGTTTTTAACCCAGCATTTTTTAGAGTGTGTATATATATATATATATATATATATATATATATAAAACAAAATAATATCCTACAAAACTACAAGTCCCATGATGCAGTGGTGAGCGCGTGTGAGCGTCTGTGGAATGAAGGGCGCACTTGTTGAGTTTGGGAACTTTCAGAAGCTTGAACTTCTCACTTTGGACGCAGCGGAGCTCTCTTTATCATCACGCAATATGGATGTATGCTTACTTTCTACTAATACGACTATGTTGCTCTTGTCAAAATGCTTGTCGAAGTTTATATTGAGTGTCTTTAGTGTTTTACGGGTTAGACACACCGTTATAGCGTGCACGGGTCAGAAATAACAGCGTGCCTGTAATGGATTATAACGCGCCGCTTGATCGCTTCATATCTGAAGGTAAATCTGAATGAGAGTTACAGTGTGATGGATTGTGTGAAGGAGAGATGTATGCTTTACTGGAGGACGTTTCATGCCACTATGGGACTATTTATGGACTATCATTGGACTTTATATGAATGGAGAAGATCGCTGCTTTGCCAAGGTAAGAGCTCTGTCACTGTTTCATCCTGAAAAACACTTATTGAGTTACAAACACTAATGCTGAAAGAGTCACCTTGACTTTGATTCTTCACGTCAGATGAAGTGATGCGGTGCACCTGCACAAACTGATTACTTTTCCCCCTCCCAGCTGTGGCATGATAGATCTCTTTCTGCTCTGCTTATATTAAGATTTCCATTACTTATATTATACTTTCCATATCTTTATATTTAACATGTATTTTGTAAGAGTCTGACAGATGAGAAAGTGGTGCTAGTTTGTCACAAAGTGTTTTTAGATGTCAGTAACTTTGAGGTTTTGAGTTAAAATGTCCAATCAAATGTGTTTTCTCCAGCAGATCTGTGCTAGATCAGCTCATCTTGACTTACTTTTTGTTTATCAAACTAAAATAAAATATAAAAAAATTTGATCTGAAACTTTTTTTTGTTAGGTTAGATTATTTACTAGGTTTTTTTTTTTTTTTTAATCTTATATATCATATTAAATTTGTTTAATAACTGCCTCTATTATACCCATATTTAATCTAATAGGCTGTTAAATGACAGTTTGCATTGTGACAACTTATAGTTTAAAGTGACAACTTAAAGTGACAATATGCATGTTTAATGAACTTTTTTCTTATATTTCATTGGCAAAAATATTCATAGCTTTATGTGTGTGTGTGTGTGTGTGTGTATATATATATATATATATATATATATATAAATCTTATATATATTTTCTTTTTTATTTGAAATCAATATTTTCATGGGTCAGACACAAAGGTTTATATTGTTGTGAGACAAAGTACAAGATCATTTTGTGTAGTTCCTTCTGTTCTCACGAACCTACATTTATACCTCAAGAAAGTTGAAGAAGATGCTTGTCTTTAAACAACACAAAATCTAAAACCACTGCTGTTGAAGTAAGTAAATTAATGGCCTCTTCAGTTCTGGACAGTTCCCTGGAATAGGAAAAGTGCTTTCTGTTTTAGTTCAGAAGTCCATCATCTACCAGGTGAACTTTCTGCTGATGTCTGAATAGAGTAAATAGAGCCCAGTGATTGGCTGGGAGAAACTGCAACAATCATTTGATTGGTGTAACCAGAGAGACTGTTTCCTCCTGACTCACTCACTGAGACATAAGAAGTGTTAAAGTTCAAGAGTGGGTCAGTAGCTCAACCTGATTGACTTTGCACAAGTTCTGCTGGTCTCTGCTGTCCTCTGGTGGTCATTTTCTGTGGTGCGGTCTGATCTACACCTGTGTGTTTGTCTCCACCTGCTGGTAGTCACTTGCACTGTATGCAAGTTCTCTAATTATTGGGGTTGAATGGGTGTCTACATCGATGTGCTGCTACTAAAGGAGTGGAACTTGATGTATTGTGTGAATTATGGGTATATTGCTTCTAGAAATGTGTTTTATTTTAACATTGTTGAGACCAGTGGTGTGCGGTGGTGTTTTAAAGGGGAACATATTATGCAAAATTCACTTTTACATGTTGTTTGAACATAAATGTGTGTTGGCAGTGTGTGTATACAACATATAGATCATACAGAAGCTCAATTCGCCTCCATGAAGTTCTGCACACATGTTGGAGACGGTCTCTGCTTGTTTGCAGTGCAAGGGTGAATGAAGACCTGGTGGTTTGGATAAGTACAGTGTTTTCTTTACTCAAAAACACAGTGTTTGTAAATGTGTTTTCTGTATTTGAGCAGCAGAGAAGAGAGTGCTAGTCTACTATTTGCCATCTAGTCATAGCCAATACAGATGCATAGCACTTCATCTTTTATAACACAAGATTTTGGCCAAGTGTATTAAACAACAGAAAAATCTGAATGCCCACATACTGTAGCTACAATAACTTGTAAGTTGATGAAAATGTACAGCAATGCACTTACTGCATCAGATGCGGCCATTCTGATGGACAAAACACACATCTCTGACATTCACTGAAAAAATCCATTTGAGCTTGGTAAAATGTTAATATAATGACGCATAAATAAAGCCCCAAAAACAAACTTTGACAACATGGTATATCAAAAAATAAATAAATAATAATAATATATATATATATATATATATATATATATATATATATATATTATAGCCCCATTTATACTTTTATAAGTATTACTATTCTATTCATATATTCATAAAGACTCATTAAGACCTATACTGCATTATAAGAACAGTTATAGTTGCATTTATATTATTTTTATAATTACTTATAAATCATGCATTTGTTTTTTCAATGTGCATGCTCATAATCCAGTATACACTGATTTATAAATCACCAAATACAAAATAGTTCCAGAGACACTTGTTGCTGTACCAATTATTTATAATTGTCTTTAACTGCTAATGTTTGTTAGAGGTCATGAATGGTAAATCTGATTTGTTAAATTCTGTATCTCCTGAGCCATATGATATTAGGGGTTGTATAATATATATATATATATATATATATATATATATATATATATATATATATATATATATATATATAATTTTTTTTATAATATATATATATATTAGGTCAATATCTGTGTTTTATTCACGATAAAACACGGCTATGACCGCTTCACACAACAGTTCTGTGTATCACTACACAACACTCTTAGCAACATAAACTGTATGTTCTCAATTGATATTGTTCAATGAAGATTACTGTATTATGTGAGAAAGAGATCAATATTTAGCATTCTCCTTCAGGTCAGTCCTAAGTTCATAATAAAAATCTGTTTAAATGTCTGATGTATTATCTTGTCCTTTTAACAGTTAAGGGGTTTTCCCATGACTGACAGCGCTAGTCAAAGCATTTGTCAGTTGCGTCTTGTCCCGTGTTCACAACAATTCAGCCTTTTCAATATAAAAGTCTTCACTACTGACTGACACACTCATAAAGACAGTCTTTGCTGCCATCTAATGGCGTAATAATGTAACTTCTGTTGCTGTTCACGGTCAGGGACTATTTTTTTCTGGCTTTTAGTAAGAGTTTACTTCACAAAAGATGCATTGTTATATTTCTGGCTTTAATATTTGTATTGTGTGGTAACTGTTTTATAAAAGCAATAAGGTACTCGATGCTAGTGCTGTATCATGAATAAGTCACGGCTGAACGCTTTGTGTCATGCCTAACAACGCCTTGAGTACCTTAATGCTTATATACACTATATTGGCAAAAGTTTTGGGATGCCTGCCTTTACATTCACACGAACTTGAATGACATCCCATTCTTAATCCGTAGGGTGTAATGTGGAGTTGGCCCACCTTTTGCAGCGATAACAGCGTCAACTCTTCTGGGAAGGTTTTCCACAAGGTTTAGGAGTGTGTTTATAGGAATTTTTGACCATTCTTCTAGAAACGCATTTGTGAGGTCAGGCACTTATGTTGGCGAGAAGGCCTGGCTCACAGTCTCCGCTCTAATTCATCCCAAAGGTGTTCTATCGGGTTGAGGTCAGGACTCTGTGCAGCCAGTCAAGTTCCACCAAACTTGCTCATCCATTATCTTTAAGGACCTTGCTTTGTGCACTGGTGCACAGTCATGTTGGAACAGGAAGGGGCCATCCCCAAACTGTTCCCACAAAGTTGGGAGCATGAAATTGTCCAAAATGTCTTGGGATGCTGAAGCATTAAGAGTTCCTTTCACTGAAACTAAGGGTTCAAGCCCAACCCCTGAAAAACAACCCCACACCATAATCCCCCTCCACCAAACTTTACACTTGGCACAATGCAGTCAGGCAAGTACCGTTCTCCTGGCAACCGCCAAACCCAGACTCGTCCATCGGATTGCCAGACAGAGAAGCGTGATTGGTCACTCCAGTGAACACGTCTCCACTGCTCTAGAGTCCAGTGGCGGCGTGCTTTACATCACTGCATCCGACGCTTTGCATTGCACTTGGTGATGTAAGGCTTGGATGCAGCTGCTCAGCCATGGAAACCCATTCCATGAAGCTCTCTACGTACTGTTCTTGAGCTAATCTGAAGGCCACATGAAGTTTGGAGGTCTGTAGCTATTGACTCTGCAGAAAGTTGGCAACTTCTGCGCACCGTGTGCCTCAGCATGCGCTGACCCCGCTCTGTGATTTTACGTGGCATGACTTATGCATGACTTAAGTCTGTTATTATAATTGTTATTATGATATATATAATGCAGTATAGGTGCACTATTTGTAACTGATACTATATCGATCATTAGGACAGACTTTTATAGTCTAATGTGGATTGTTTTTCCATTAGAATGAGAGTTTTGAAATATGAATCATAAGTTTGACTAATACTTTCCTTTGTGAACTCTTTGAAATGTTTTGAAAAGCTTCATATTTCTTAGTCCCATGAGTTTCACTTACAGTACTTACTCAGAGGCTGTGTTTCAGTATTGAGTGTCCACATTTATCTACTCTGTCCAAGGAAAGGCAAGAACCAGAAACCTCTTCAACCAGCTCAACACTGTTCATCTCTAGTAGTCCAGAGCGTCTTGTATGACACAGTTTGTAATAACACACTTCTTTACTCATGCTGTCTTTAGTATGCAGTTGTGACCAATGAACTAGAAGTAATAATAACTATGATTTTTAACGTCTCAACTCATCATTGGACTCGATTCCCAGATGTTGAGACGTTTTTACTCAAAACTGGGTGCAAAATAACTGTAATAGACTCTTTGAGCGTACAGCAGTATCTGTTCCAAACACAGCCAGAAGATGGCAGCAGTGCTCTATTACTGAAACTACTGTTGCAGAAGGCCGAGCACAAGAAACTAGTTTGTATTTCTGAGGTTTATTGCAATCAGTGTCTTAGAAAATGAATAAACACATGACACCTTTAGATCACAGTGTATTCTGACGGATTTGACACCACCGGCTCACCTCTGCTGTATGATTTCATGTGTGTTTTTACTGAAAGGGAACGGAGCCTTCTCAGTCCTTTGTGTTTGCAGGTATCAGTGATAAGTTTCTTCATCCACATCCTCTGGATTACAGTAATATCTCAGTGTTTTACTTTACTGAATCGGAGCACCTCAGAATTGATAAAGCATCAGTCACACACATTTAGACAAAGCACTGCAAGTTCAACCAAATAAAGATTAAATTATTACATTTAATTTGAGCAGTTTAGACAAACTTTATTAGAATAAAACATGCTTGAAATAATTCAAAGGATGGCTTACTTTTATAGTCTCTAACAAAGACTTCACAAACTTAAAAAACTGCATGTACTTGGATGGGTCCAACATGTTACCACTTACCAGTCTGAAACTACATTCCACATGCGGCACTGCACACAGTGCCCTCTTCAGGCTAGTGCTTGTATCTGTAACCAAAAACATGCGTAAAATACCTGTTCCTCACATGTGTGAATGATGGTTGGGGATTTATAGTGTTGTTCCTCATGTAGTTTACTACAGGATTGTCTGAGTGTATGTGTGTTTACATTATTTTTATGTTTACTTATTTAGTTTTTTGTTTATATATATATATATATATATATATATATATTATATATAGTTATTTTCTATATATTTTATTTATTTATTTTTTTAAAATATTTGTTTGTTATTTGTGTGATATTTTTATATATTAATTTACTTATTTTCATAAATTTATTTATTATGGAGAATGAAACCTGTAACATCCATCCATCCATCCATCCGCATAAATATATGCACAAGGAGATAAATAATAAATAAATGGTTGGAGAAATGCAAAAATCTTAAAGGAGCTGCAGAATTGAAAGGGTTTTTTTTTTTAAAAAAAATTCTATATTTCTGTTTTTGTTTATTTATTTATTTCTGCATTTAGTTGCATATTTATTTTCAATAAAGCATCAGTTATTTATTTACTTATGCAGGAATATGTGGATTTTTGTATTAATTTGCAAATGTACTATTTATTTATTGTTTCGCAGGTTTCAACCTTCAAAATTTATACATGTATTTTAATTATTTTTTTTATACATTTATACAAAATATTAAATATATTTTTGTATTTTTATTAAGTTATTTTTATATATTTTTTATATTTCTTTATTAGTTTTTACGTATTTTTAAAATTCTATTTATTTTCTTTCTTTATTTATTATTATTTTTTTTTTTGTCAAAGTGTAACTAAAGTATAACAAAGTATAAATCAAAGTATAACTTCCAAACCCCTTTCTGGAGACCCCTGTATTATATGAATGTCTTTTGAGTTGTTTGCAGCCTCTTTAATTTATTCTGATATGCTTTCTCAGACATTTTATCTCTTAAAGGCATATTATTGTGGAATAGTCCTAGTTTTGAATCAGTCACTTGAATGGCATTGATGAGAATGTACCAGTTATTATGACTTTTAGTGCAGATAATCTCAATTCCCCGCTACCTTCTACATATTTCTTATCTAACGCATATGCAGCTGTTTATCCCACAAGGGATGTTCCAGCCGTATTTTATTATAAATCTTCGGTTTTACCCTTTTGTCCAGAAGGCTTTGGAGGTGTTCCTTAACTTTACTCTTTATTTGTTAGCAGCTTTCTGAGGGCGGGTTGGTTTTAGATCTCAGTAATACCTAGTTCCGCTTTAATAGGATTAGGCTTTAGACCACAGGGGTGCTGTGTGTGCCAGCCAGCTAGAGCTGCTTCTAGGATGTCAGGTGAGCTTCAGACTATTACAGAGGCATAATGGTGTTTACAGTCTTACTAAGGGAATTTCCATCTCACCTGTAATGTTATCTGACAGTATTCTGCTGAACAATTGTTCCTATAGGAACAAATATATATTTATTTAAAAAAAAAAGTTAAATACTGTAACCTGCAGGTGTGCAACTATTGATTCTTTTTACATTCTTTTTGCATTATTTGATTTCCACAACATTTCTTTTTCATATCTCTGCTCTTCTCAGCGTTGGGGCTTTTATAACCATTGAGGGAATAGATTGCACAAACAAAACACATGCAGGTAGAGTCTAAATAAAGGCATGAATAGATGAAACTATAGATGTAACTAGTATAACCACCCACACTTGTGTGTTTTAGTGAAAATAGAGATTTTTTTCCCCCTCAAAAAAGATTACTTTGACATTATGGTTAAACCAACATCTAATTGTTAGTAAACCACTAAAATGTCACTTTAAAGGGGTGGTTCATTGCAATTTCACTTTTTTAACTTTAGTTATTGTGTAATGTTGCTGTTTGAGCATAAACAACATCTGCAAAGTTACAACGCTCAAAGTTTAATGCAAAGGGAGATATTTTCTTTTACAGAAATCACTGTTTAAGGACTACAACAAACAGCTGGTAGGGACTACAATGAGCTTCTTCCTGGGTTAGTGACATCACAAAACCCAAAATTTACATAAACCCCGCCCCCGAGAACATGCAACAAAGTGGGTGTGGCCATGTTACTGCATTACAGTATGTAACACAAATGCAATAGCATGTCATAAAGGCAAGATCACTACATGACAAGTTATAACCGTAATTACACTAAACTATACCTGTAATCTCTGGTTCTGTAGGATCTTACAACAGTTCCCACATGAGCGATTTGTAGATTATCATAACAGAATACACTAATTAATGACTTTAAGATAGTTAACTCCACGTCAGCTACATAAATTCATCAATTAACCGTTCAGAAATGTCCTGTTGCATTCAAAATGTTGTCACTTCTTCTTGAGTCTCTCCATGATTGTCCAACTCCGTTTTGAACATAAAAGGCTGAACTGTTTCTGACATTTTCAGTGAGTCTGCGTGAGGTAATGTTAAAACAGGAGTTCCTGAAACTCCGCCCCCTTTTGAGAGCAGCAGCTCATTTGCATTTAAAGGGACACACACAAGAACGGAGCGTTTTTGCTCGCCCTCAAAAAGTGACATTTAACATGCTATAAAAAATTATCTGTTGGGTGTTTTGAGCTAAAACTTCACATACACACTCTGGGGACACCAGAGACTTATTTTACATCTTGTAAAAGTGGCATTATACCACCCCTTTAAATTTTATTGTTTGGAAGTCAGCTTATTATAGTTTAGGAAACTGTATTGTGTTTTCATGTATATGGTTCAAGACTTAAAAATAGGTAATTTTTAACTTTTTATTTCACAATTTGGACTTTTTAAATAAAGTCGCAGCTCTGAGAAATAATCGCAACTCTGTGAAATAAAGTCGCAGCTCTGAAAAAAGTCGCAGGTCTGAGAATAAAGTCGCTGCTCTGAGAAATAAAAGAAATAAAGTCGCTGCTCTGAGAAATAAAGCTCTGAGAAATAAGTCGCAGCTCTGAGTCTGAGAAATAAAGTCGCAGCTCTAGAAATAAAGTCGCAAAAAATAAAGTCGCAGCTCTGAGAATAAAGTCGCAGCTCTGAGAAATAAAGTCGCAGCTCTGAGAAATAAGTCGCAGCTCTGAGAAAAGTCGCAGCTCTAAAGAAAGTCGCTCTGAGCTGAGAATAAAGTCGCAGCTCTGAAATAAACTAAAGCAGCTCGCAGCTCTGAGAAATAAGTCGCAGCTCGCAGCTCTGAGAAATAAAGTCGCAGCTCTGAAATAAAGTCGCAGCTCTGAGAAATAAAGTCGCAGCTCTGAGAAATAAAGTCGCAGCTCTGAGAAATAATCGCAACTCTGTGAAATAAAGTCGCAGCTCTGAGAAATAATCGCAACTCTGAGAATAAAGCAGCTCTGAGAAATAATCACAACTCTGTCGCGCTCTGAAATAAAGTCGCAGCTCTGAGAAATGCAGCTCTGAGAATAAAGCTCTGAGAAGTCGCAGCTCTGAGAATAAAGAGCTCTGAAATAAACTCTGAGAAATAAAGTCGCAGCTCTGAGAAATATCGCTCTGAGAATAAAGTCGCAGGTCTGAGAAATAAAGTCGCTGCTCTGAGAAATAAAGTCCGCCTCTGAAATAATCGCAACTCTGAGAATAATCGCACTCTGAGAAATAAAGTCGCAGCTCTGAGAAATAAAGTCGCAGCTCTGAGAAATAAAGTCGCAGCTCTGAGAAATAAGTCGCAGCTCTGAGAAATAATCGCAACTCTGTGAAATAAGTCGCAGCTCTGAGAAATAACGCAGCTCTGAGAAATAAAGTCGCAGCTCTGAGAAATAAAGTCGCAGCTCTGAGAAATAAAGTCGCAGCTCTGAGAGTCGCAAATAAAGTCGCAGCTCTGAAAATAAATGAGAAATAAGTCGCTGCTCTGAGAAATAAAGTCGCAGCTCTAAAGTCGCTGCTCTGAGAAATAAAGAGAATAAAGCTCTCTCTGAAAATAAAGTCGCGCTCAAGTCGCTCTGTGAAATAAAGTCAGCTCTGAGAAATAATGAAATAAGTCGCTGCTCTGAGAGAAATAAAGCTCTGAGAAAATAACTCTGTGAAATAAAGTCGCAGCTCTGAGAAATAAAGTCGCAGCTCTGAGAAATAATCGCAACTCTGTGAAATAAGCTCTGAAATAAGCAGCTCTGAGAAAGTCGCAGCTCTGAGAAATAAAGTCGCAGCTCTCTGAGAAATAAAGTCGCAGCTCTGAGAAATAATCGCAACTCTGTGAAATAAAGTCGCAGCTCTGAGAAATAAAGTCGCAGCTCTGAGAAATAAAGTCGCAGCTCTGAGAAATAATCGCAGCTCTGAGAAAAAGAAGAAATAAAGTCGCAGCTCTCGTGAAATAAAGTCGCAGCTCTGTGAAATAAATCGCAGCTCTGAAATAAAGTCGCAGCTCTGAAAGCTCTGAAAAAAGTCGCAGCTCTGAAAATAATCGCAACTCTGTGAAATAAAGTCGCAGCTCTGAGAAATAATCGCAGCTCTGAGAAATAAAGTCGCAGCTCTGAGAAATAAAGTCGCAGCTCTGAGAAATAATCGCAGCTCTGAGAAAAAGCTCTCGCAGCTCTGTGAAATAAAGTCGCAGCTCAATCGCAGCTCTCGCAGTCGCCTCTGAGAAATAAATCGCAGCTCTGAGAATAATCGCAGTCGCAGCTCTGAGAAATAAAGCAGCTCTCTCTGAAATAATCGCAGCTCTGAGAAATAAAGCTCTGAAATAAGCAGCTCTGTGAAATGCTCAGCTCTGAGAAATAAGTCGCAGCTCTGAGAAATGCTCTGAGAAATAAAATCGCAGCTCAAGAAAGAATCGCAGCTCTGAGAAAAGTCGCAGCTCAGCTCTAGAAATAATCGCAGCTCTGAGAAAAAGTCGCAGCTCTGTGAAATAAAGTCGCTCTGAGAAATAATCGCAAGTCGCAGCTCTTAAAGTCGCAGCTAATTCGCAGCTCTGAGAAATAAAATAAAGTCGCAGCTCAACTCTCAGAAATAAAGCTCTAATCGCAACTCTGAGAAATAAAGTCGCAGCTCTGAGAAATAAACGCAACTCTGAAAAGAAATAAAGTCGCAGCTCTGAGAAATAATCGCAACTGAGATTTTTTTTTTTTTAAAAAATGTTATTACTTGTTGGAAACAACCTTCCATATATAACCTTTCATATATAAGAAATTCAGAGAAAAAAAAAAAAAAAAAATTCTGAGAAATTTGTAAGTTTGTAGTATCTTGGCAAATTTGGGCTGTTTCAGACATAGATGAGTCTCATCTGAAAACCTCTGCTGTTTTTCTCAGAAGACAATAGTGTCCAAAAGTCTCCTTTTGTGCTCCATTTAATCTCATTGCTGTGTAGGAGAAGCAGCTCGCAGATGCCAGCTTGCCGTCTCACTTTAGGGTCTGTGTAGAGTAAACACACGTGTGATTAAACCTTCAGCTGCAGCATCAGATGTAAGACATGATCGGGCTTCCTTCTGCAAGACTCCAGGGTGTTTTTTGTTTCAAGCTTGGATTTGCATTGTGGCGAGCCAACTGGCTGACCGAGTCTATAAAGCACAGTAGAGCATTACTTTTTACTCCTGAAACGCAGACTATTCAGCGTGTTTGACCGGCAGGCTTGTTGCTCCCTGTAGCTTTAGACAAATTTTACTGTCATCTACTGCTGTTGGAAGTGAAATTGCAGCGTTTGCACAGAACTAATAGGCTAAGATCACTGATATTAATATTAAACTTTATTTATGTGCAGTGTTTTTTTCCTCTCTCTATGGGATCTTCTAGTCATCTTCATGCACAAACTGCTTGCCTAAGTAGATACTGGAAATATGCTTGCTACAAATAGTATTATGAAATAAAATTGTATTACACCATGCAAATTATTACATCTTTCAACAGAAAAAATGCATCCATCCATCATAAAAGATATCCATACGACTCCAGGGGGTTAATAAAGGCCTTCTGAAGCAAAGCTATGGGTTTTTGTAAGAAAAATATCCATATTTAAAACATTATAAACTAAAATACCTAGCTTCAGGCAGATGACTGTACACATACTGTGCAAATTAACTTTTGAGATGTATGACTTAGGATGTAGGAGTATCATAAGCTTAGACGCCTCCTGTGGTAAACAAATAGGGCTGTGCAACAAACTTAAGCTCCTCTTCTCTTATATCAAAATCCTCCAAATTTCTCTTTAAAAACTCTCATTTTAGACTTCTAATTTCGTGACCGGTGTTTTGTTTTGCTCTATCCTCTGCACTTCCGTGTTTGTCATTATGTCATGTGTCGGGTCAGAGGTCACAGTGTTTTTTTTGGCTTGATTGTGTTTTTGGGGCATAGTTTAACATGTCTTATTGCTTTGTTATTTTGAAAACGCTGTATTTTTCATATATTTTGGCTTTATTTTACACCTCTGTTTCCACTGTCATATGAACGGCTCGTTTGACTTCCTGCTTCTATGAAGCCACTCCCTCCGAAATACGCAATGTGCTCAGATTGGTTAGCAGGTTGGTAGCTTTCGTGATTCGCTGAAGCGTCAGGAAACGCCACGCCCCTTACCATCCATTGCTTCAGTAGAAATGTAAATAATGGCGTCTATATTGCTGAATAAAATTGAGCCCGAATCAGACGCAGATGAAGAGGGTCAAGCTGCAATCGCGGCTTTTAAAGGACGTTTATGAATGGTATTTGTGTCAAAGTGTTTAGATATGCGGTCACTTGTAAATGTCACTGCTGTTTATTAGCTTTCAATATATGGTTTTATCCTGATTAAAGCTTTACTGTAGCCGAATACATGACTAAGTAGTCGCATTTTTGTAAAGGTACGTTATCGTTTAATTTATAGCATGAACAACTGTTTGTCTATGAACATAGAAGTTTGTTGGCGTTTGTTGAAGTATGCACTATAATACAGCTAACTGGCTAGCAAAAACGAGTTGCTCTTTGTATATCTCCTTGATGCAACCAAAAATAGCAACAGAACTATACGTTTAAAAGACATGTACAAACAATAAAACGTACTTACAATTTGAAGCCAATAAACAGCAGCTTCTGCTTTTAAAGTGAGAACTGCTTCATCTTTTAGTAATAGCCTTTGTGCAAATCCAGCATTGAACTTGTGTAGATTCTGGAAGCTGTCTTCAGCGCCGCATCCAGTGTAGAAAATATCACAGATTATAATGGGATCTATATCTTTTGACGCATTGCGTCGCGCCGCTCGGCGTAGCTTGATGACGTCAAGTTTTAGAGCAGAATCTTGGGACATGTGGTCTTTACCTCAACTGACGGTGGAAAAGAATAGGGATTGGAGTCGGGAAGAACTCATGTTCATGGATGAGATTATTAACGTTACTGTAGTATGAAGCAGAGCAGGAGCGAGTGTTGTGGAGCTAAACGAGGAGCTGGAGCGATTGATCAACACACGCCTCACGAGCAGCGGGACTTTTATTATGACACAGTCGCCGGCGCCGCTTCCGCTTTTCCGGTCATGAGTATGAGGTAACGCAGCTCTGTTTCCCATATTAGATGCATTTGAGTGTGTTGAAATTGATGTTATAACGTTACTCTGTGCGTTCGCTCGGCGGCTGCTGTGAGACACTGTTACACACTGCAGTAAGACAGATCCATTTTACAATATCATATTAAATATTGGATGTCTTGTGTTGATAAATGGCATGCAATTAATTTTAAAACGTATTGTATGATGGAGAAAATTATGTATTACTGTTAATAAAAATAAAGCTGCATCTGAGTATGCTATGTTAGCTACTTCACAAAATAGTGTTTTTCTCTGAGGCATGGTAAAGCATGGTAAATCGAAAAAAAGACTAAACGTGTTGAGCTATATATAACAACAATTCGTATTCTGTCCATAAATATATCCAAACTGATGTTCCCTTGTCTATTAAAATGTATAATATATTAAAGCGTCTTTGGTGTTTCCATGGTTTCTACAAAATAAAACCGGAAACCGAGGGTAACGCGGGTATGACGCAATTGACATGCGACTCCTCACACGTCCTGGAGCCTTGGGTAAAATTGCAATTTTCTCATGATTTACAAATAGTTGGAAACATTTGGGATATTGTAAGTACTCAAGTGAACAAAATATATAACACTGACCTAGTGGTTTTGGATATTTTACTGCAAAAATATTACATATTGCACCTTTAACTGTTTCTGAGATGTTAGAAATTTCCGCAGAATCTTTTTTTTTTTTTTTTTTTACCTGTTCACTGAAACGAGGAGTCCAAAAGAACCATTTTCAATTTTGCCGTCACTATTCCACATACTAAAGATGCAACATGTATAAGTCACAATACTTCAGTATATATATAGAAACTCCAAAAACATCATCACATTGGAAAACGCACAAAGACTCCCCGTTCTGTTCCCCCCGACGGTCGCTTTAGGAAGCAACACCTCTTAATGGGAATGGATGGCACCATTATGTAATTCTAGACAAAAAGAACAGATCAACTTAGAGGAGGGGAAAAACTGTGAGGGTAAAAAAACAAACAATGAAAAGAACATTCAAAGTTTTCTTTCCACTTCAGCTCAGTGTTCATAAAAAACACACTTTTTGCTTCGTTCAGCCTTCCCTCAAGGGACTGAAATAGAGAGTTTGGCCTTGGAGAGAGAAAGCGAGAGAGAGAGACTTGTGTTTTTGTGTCTAATTGTGGTGGTGATTGAGAGGGAGAACAGAACGGAGAATGAAAGCGTGAAAGAGAAAGGGCCCTCGGTGACACACTAGTACCCATGACAACTAGTCCTCTGGGGACTGACCCCCCTTTCAAAGCTCCACCTCCAGCTAAACACCCACTAATTGGGCCACTTCGCTTTGTGTGTTTCTCACTGATCCTTGTGCCAGAAATATCAACATCCTTGTTAATTCTCTGTCATCTAATCATTTTCTCTGGAATTCATTTGCAAGTCGTTAATTGTGCTGCTATAGATCGTCTGCATCATAAAGAATCCAGAATGTGTGATGGAACAATGGAAACGCGGCTCATATAAACTCTCCAGAGTAAATTATACAAGAGCGTTCTGTCTCCTTCAAGTCTTTAGGGAGGACTTTCGAAGAGGATCTTAAACAAAACTTAAACCTTTTGTGGTGATCACAGCATTTTGACCGGTTTAGTCGGCACGCCATGAAATTAATTCAGTCTGGAGAGCTTGAAAGTTTTGAACTGTGGTCCAAAGCAAGTCCTGTTCGCTTTTTTGCATGTCTTATTAAAATATGCATACTAAAGAGTTTAATCTTTATACAGAATGGGCTAATCTACCTTCCTAGTCATGTGTAGTTTTTTAAGGAGATGGTATAATATGAGTAAACAAATGTAGCCATCTAAAACAGGTTGAAAGATGTAAATGAATTTTACTATAATGTATGTTTGTGAATGAATGTTGTTAAGCTAAGTCATGGACTTTTTAAGGCTAGTTTATTCTATTTATATACATTAGAAGTGTAGAATATATACATGTTTAGTGCATGAATGTCTGTATTATGATGCAAAACTTTAATCTAGGAAACTTTACAGAATGAAACTGTGACAAACACCATTAACTCAAGTGAATGAAAAGCAATAATCAGCTGTTTGCATTCCCACACGGGCTAGAGCTGCATGATTAATCGTTACAAGATCGTGATCTTGATTCAAACACCCATGCGATCTTATTTCTACATGACAACGTTTCGGCTTTGACAAGCACGATCACAGTGAACATTCAGATCTGGATTGGCACTGCTCTGCCACTGACCTAGAGAAAGCAGTTGTCATGTATAGGTATGAAACTGCTTCACAAACATGTTATTGTTATTTCTGTCTTACAATAATTCATATCAAGTACTGGGAGAAAAGTTTATTGTTCGGATATAATGGGAATCACCTTTTGAAAGTAACTTGATGCTTCAAATAAAGATTGTATCAATTACATCATTACACCACATAGACAAATGACTGATAAACAAATGTATTTGTCATTGAATCATTCATTCAAGAGATTCATTCAAACATGCTGATTCATAAGTCTTTGAGTGAGTCATTGAATCATTCATTCAAACCAATTAAAAAAATAATAATAATTCAAATGTATTATTATTTTTAAAGTGGTCATGAATTGAGAAATCAACTTTTCCTTAAGCTATTGATATATAAGAGGTCATCGTACTGTAAGAATATCCTGTAAGTTTCAGAATTGAAAACTTTCTTGTTAGTCCAATAAAAGCTTTTATTGACACCAGACCCAGAGAACGCCTACGGAAGAGGATTAGGGCCAAGCAATAATAAAAAAATAAAACCATCTCGAGATTAAAGTTGTTAAATTTCGAGAAAAAAGTTGAGATAAAATGTTGAGAATAAACTCGTTAAATTACGAGAAAAAGCTCGTTAAATTACGAGAAAAATGTCATTAAATTTAGAGAAAAAAGTCGAGATAAAATGTTGAGAATAAACTCATTAAATTATGAGAATAAAGTCATTAAATTACGAGAAAAAAGTCGTTAAATTATGAGAACAAATTCGTAATTTAACGACTTTTTTTCATAATTTAATGACTTTATTCTCAACATTTTATCTCGACTTTTTTCTCGAAATTTAACAAGTTTTTTCTCGTAATTTAACGAGTTTATATTCTCAACATTTTATCTCAACTTTTTGCTTGAAATTTAACAACTTTAATCTCGAGATGGTTTTATTTTTTTATTATTGCTTGGCCCTAATCCTCTTCCGTAAATGACTGATCCTGGAATGTGCCTATAGATAGGTGAAACTCCGCCTCCGCAGAAGAAATAAACACCTACTTCATCATTGCAACGTTAGCCCCGCCCACTGGTGTGTTAGAGAGATGAGGAGGAGAGAAGAGCGATGCAGGACTAAAATAACATTACCTTTCAAAGGATCCTAATGCAGGAATATGGTTATTTATTTTCAACAATGTGAATGTCTCAGTTGAGCTTTATTTGTTTGTATTCGGTTCATTTCACTGTGGATTCTTTGTTAAATCAATCGCATTTCAGCGCAGGCTTTACAAACAGACTTTTACAATATGGACTCGACAGTAATGCAACAACATGTCAGTAACTGTGTTCATTCTAATGCCTGATCTGATATTAATGATTCATGTACAGTCAGATGATCTTTGTCTGTGTGTCAGTAAATCAAACCAGCGACTAAACGCTCAACTTCATGTTGTTTCTCTTAGTAGGATGAAAATAATCTGTTATTTAAACTGTGATTAAATTATATATAGAAAGCAATCAAACAACGCTTCCTTTACAATCGCTGTCAATCAAACAGCATGAGTTATATATATATATATATATATATATATATATATATATATATATAATATATATATATACATTTTTAAGCTTTTGACTAATAAAACCATGAGATATGTTAAGGGAAGCTGTTTAATCTTAATATTTAGTGCTCTAGGACACATCAAATGTTACGCTGAAATCTGTAACCTGGAAATGTCAAACATTTAATTCAACAGCAGCTGATTTTGTAGTCGTTTGACATTTGAATATAGTTGTTTATAAGACTGATCATCGACCGAGTTCACACTTGAGTCAAGTTCGTCCATCTTCACCAATGTCTATAATTAAAACACACTGCTTTAGATCACATCCTGCTGTAGTGACTGATGAAACGAAGACAAATGTGTCCAAATGAAGTTTACACTAAAATGGATGTCAGATCATAACTTAAGCTTGTAAATGGAGTCAAATGGAAAAAGGGGAAAAATTTAAGCCATTTTGTACTTTGAAAATGTACTTCAAACTTTAGAGGTCTGAATGAAATTCAAATAAATAAATTTTAAATGTCTGCTTTCTGAAGACAGTTGTGTAACTTTTTGCATGCCTTTGTGTTTCAGAGTTTGACTGCATGCAACCAGCAATTTGCAAGCATTACATCAGGGAATTTGCAGGCAGTGTAATTGCCTTACAAAAAGAACTTCTGCACATTTCCCAGTAAATGTTTACTGCCAGAACACTAACACTACCTGCTATTCTGCATGCCTGCCTCCTACTGCGAGGAGAAAGCTCTGGTGCTGCTATCATACTACATTTAATGTGATGGCAGACTTAGTCTGTTTTATAAGGCTAATATATACTATATAATTATGAATATGAACCAAGTTTATAGGATAATGGTCCTGCAGAACCACATGTGATTTTAGCTTGTTTACCGAAGATGACAAATAAGATGATGCATGGAAATTAAGGGTCTGGAATCATTTTTATCTTAATTATGTATTATTGGCATTGGCAACTATTTTTGAACGGGTTACTGTGGGCCACACATCTTGTAATAGTGCAGGTTTATGTTTTATAGGCTGCAATAAATAAAAATATTTCTAGGATTTTACCTAGGAGTAGGATTTACCCCCCAACCCCCACATACACACAGAATTTTACTGTGAAACCAATGGATACTGCGTTATTTTGGGTTCATTTTATAAAATAAATAAAAATACTGTATTATGCTGCATTGTGTAACATGGAGGAAAAAATAGCTAAGTGATTGTTTCTCATGAAATGCATTTTAAAATATGTATTTTATATTAATGTACAATTAATAATCTTTTATTTATCAGAATTTTACTGTCAAACCGATAGAGACTAGGTTATTTTCAAACATAATTTAATAAATGAAATGACAGTGCATTGTGTGATAATGGTGCAAATTATTTTTTGTGCAATCACCATCGATGATAGAGATTTTAGACCTTATTAATTTTTAAATGATTATCTTCCTGCCATGTGTTATAGTGTTACAGAACAAAATTGATTGCACCGTTAGATAGAGGGGAAAAAAAAGAATCGCTAAATGAATGATTTTCTGATCATGAGATGCAGTTTAAAATATTGTGCTTTATATTATTAGTCATTTATAATCAATTAAGTGGAATGGGTTTGCAGTTCTGCTGTACAAAAAAAAAAAAAAAACTTATTACTAGGGGTGTGACGAGACCGGTATCTCACGAGACGAGATGAGACTCGAGATTGAGTTCACGAGACGAGACAAGATAGTGAAATACGTGACTAGAAAAAATATTCTGCAGGTGTATTTGAAATGTTTTAACTAATCATCTTGTAATGAATGTCATTTCAGTTCTACTTTCTGAGTATGAATTATCATATGCAGTAAAGGACAACAATACTAAAGCACTGTAAAAGGTTTTGCCACTAACTCAACTAACTGACTTCTGTATGATTTCAGTCTCTTCAGACCTTACTGTACATGATTTATGAGCTTCTACAACTTTTGACCTCCTAACTGAACTCCTTTCCACAAACTGATCATAGAAATAAAAACAGTATAAATAAAAATGGTAACCCTTTACAATAAGGTCTCATTTATTAACATTAATGTATTAACCAACATCAACTAACACTCTAAAAAATGCTGGGTTAAATATGGACAAAACCAGGGATTGGGTTGTTTTCACCCAGCCATTTTTTTTTCAACCAATTTTGGATTTATTTTTTTAGCCAGCAATATAGTAATATAGTAATATAGTAAAAGGCATGTTTTTGCTCACCCCCAACTAGGGGCAAATTTGTGGGGTATTTTAAGCTGAAACTTGACCATACCAGAGACTTATATTACATCTTGTGAAAGAGGGCATAATAGGTGCCCTTTAACCCAACCTGCTGGGTTTGTCCATATTTAACCCAACTTGGGTTGTTTTTAACCCAGCATTTTTTAGAGTGAACAATGAGCAATATCTTTGCTACAGTATTTATTAATCTTTGTTTATGTTAGTTGATAAAAATAGTCATTCATTGTTAGTTCATGATAGTTCACAGTGCATTAACTAATGTTAACAAATGAAACCTTATTGTTTGTGCTTAATAAGATTAAGAGAAAACTGTTATTCGTTTTTATGGTAACACTTTACAATAAGTGCAACCATAATGGCACTCTCAATATTCAAAGTGCAAATAAGACCAAATTTTTCTTTGATACAGAGCTAAGAGATGGTTTACAACTACACTGCCCAGCCTAAAATAGCTTTCATTATTGAGAGATATTTGTATTCATCAGGGAGCCGCTTTCAAAATGCGGGGTATTGAAAGCGCGTTTGAATGCGCGCTCGCGTTTACTTTCACTTTCAGCGATCGCACGTAACTCTGTAAATATGGAGCTGCGGCGACTGTTATCCAACTTAATTAAATGTTTTTTATTTAAATACAAAGCAAAACTATAGTGGAGGCGTAATGTAAACGTAGCGGTGGCATATTCTTTCCAAATCATCCTAACACTCTGTCATGGCAACATCACGAGACTACTTTTCGCCTCGACGAGAAATCTCGTCACAGTTTAGTCTCGCGAGATCTCTTGACACAAGATCTCGTCACACCCCTACTTATTACTTATCTTATTTTGTAACATGCAGGTAAGCTATTTTCTTTGAATGTACAAGACTTAAAATAATTAAATTGAAGAATAACAAAGTGCAGTAAAAAATATTTGTGCTGCAAACCAGTGTGTTTGATTATGGTAATGAATTAAAATAATTATATGATAATAACTTTTTTTTAAATTAGAAGTTTGAAATATCAAGCAACATAGCGGACTGTTTTTTTGTACAGTAAATGACACCAGAAGCCTCACACATTCAAGTTACAAATAACCATGCTTGTTCTTGCATTAAAAATAAGGTGGTATTTCTGTTCCACAAAATCAGACCAAAATATCTATGACTCATCCTGCACTACACAAATATTGTCCAATCAGATGCAATATAGAATGAGAATGCCCTGCCCTTAATTCCACATACATCTGACTAGCAGCAAATCATGGTTCATGACTGTGAAGTAACTAAATATTAATCCCACATTTTGTCTAGCGACACATTCAAGAAGTTCCACTGCTGGACTTAGTTAGAGGATAAAAAGATCTGCAAAGGCTTTAAAAGATCCACAAGCTTTATTTGTATCAATGCAATGCAATGAAACAATGCAATGAATTTGTATCAATGCAATGCAATGAAACAATGCAAATCATCCGATTTCTGCCCTCTCTGAACCCTGTGCTGGAGTCCCATCTGGCCTTGGGTGAGGAATTTGGTTGCTCATTCCTGTGAACCCATAAATTCTCATGTGTTGTTTTGGATTTTGTTTCTCGCAGCATTGTTTATTGGTGTGTGTTAGATGAGTGGACAATGAGTGGAGAAGTGTGTGTGTGTGTGTGTGTGAGGATGAAGGACAAGATCACAGTAGTGCATATGATCTGATCTGTCTTCATCAAGCAATATTTAAGTGTGTAAACTTTATCTAAAATCTATGATGAGACCCACAGAGTGCGGAACGAAATTCAACATTCCCTGAAAGTCTCCTGCAGTTTATGGATAGTGTCTTGGAATGTTCAAATAATCTGATTTCTGAACATTGTTGTTAGTTCTGGAAAATGTCTGAGTTGCAGTTTTTGGTTCAGCATTTCAAGTGTGTCTTTAGGTTGGATTAGGGTCAAGCTTTCTCTTTTACCCACGCTGCTCACAGTTTAACCAATTAGTGTGAATAATTCAGACCAAGTATTTTACGTTGAAGCGACCTTGATGAAGAGCCTAAAATTTGATTTGTCATGCTTATAGGCATCAGGGGTTAATCCTGCCTTCCTCCCTCGTGTATTCGACAGTGGTTTGGGTTTCATTTGAACGTTCCCACCGTCAACATCAACTGGTTTCATAATCCATAGAAACACATAGAGTATGAAATGTCAATGCAGAGTACTTCAAGAACAGCGTAATTATAACACATGGCCAGACTTTTGTTACATCTTTTCTTTTTTCCCTGATATTCTGTTACTCCTTTAGCACACTGCATAGTTTATTATGATACAAAGTTACCAGTTCTGATTATAGCCATAGTTTAAGGCCATCTAATCTGGTCTTCCTGAATTCTGGAAATATGTGGTATACTTTATGTAGAGGTTTTTTTTTTGTTTGTTTGTTTGTTTTTCCTGCAGTCACCATGTACTGTAAATCGCAAATGTTTCCTTGTGTTATAGTGGGTGTTTTACCAGAGACCATAGTCTTTAATCACCAAGATCCTTCCTCACAGCTGGATTGAACCGCACTTAAACTTTGGGATAGTTCACCCAAAAATGAAAATTTTGCCATCACTTACTCCAAACCTGTATGAGTTTCTTTCTTCTGTTGAACACAAAAGAAGATATTTTAAAGAATCAAGTCAAGTCATCCTCATTAATATAGTACTTTTTACAATACAGATTATTTCAAAGCGCAGCTACAACAGCTCTTGGAAAAAGTTATCGAGTTAAAGTAAGTTTTTAATTGAATCACTTCCGTTGTAAAAATCATTAATTATTAACATAGGGACCACTTAAATGACGTCTTAACTGAAAACAGAAGACTTTTAATGCATTCTTGCTGTTCATTTACGTGTTTAGTCTATAGGTTTGCGTGTTTGAATGTGTATGTGCGGAGACGCTTAGTCTTTTTTACATCACCAAATTACATGTCTGGCCCGCATAATACAGAATTATTAGTCGTTTCTGTGGAGCCATGTGAACTGGAATCATTTTGATAAAGTTTTATCTATACATAGGGAAAGGAAAGGGAAGGAGGCCTTCGCAGGGGATAGTTTAGTTGACACTTCAGGTCTGCGTTGTCGTCATGTCTAGGTTCAGGTTCTTCATCTCATCTAGATACTGCCTGGATCTGGCAGACTACGGTAACTCTTCCGAAGTTTAGTTAGATTTTAAAATCTATACAATGTTTATTAGGGAGCCAATGCAGTGTTGACAGAACTGGGCTAATATGGTTCTAGTAAGAACTCTAGCTGCTGAGTTTTGGACCAGCTGGAGTTTGTTTATTAGGCGTGCAGGGCAACCACCCAGTAGAGCATTACAGTAATCTAGCATTGAGGTCATGAACATGTATTTTAAAGAATGTTTGTAACTAGAAAGTTGACGGCACCCATTGACTTCCATAGTTTTTTTCCTATTATGGAAGTCAATGGGTGCCGTCAACTGTCTAGTTACAAACATTCTTTAAAATATTTTCTTTTGTGATCAACAGAAGAAAGAAACTCATACAGGTTTGGAACAACTTGAGGGTAAGTAATGGCAAAATTTTAATTTTTGGGTGAACTATACCTTTAAAGCTGCAGTCCGTAATGTTTTTTAGTTAAAAATTATCCAAAATCGATTTTTGAGCAAGTACATAATCAGCCAGTGTTCAATCTCAATTCACAAAGGTAAGCTTGTAATAATGTTTTATAATAAGAGCAGTACTGGTGGATTTCGAGCATGCAGCTGTTCATCTTTGCGTCATTACATCACGTCTGTAAACAGAAAGGAAGGAGTCCCAGTATAGTAG
This sequence comes from Culter alburnus, assembly GCA_028476615.1. Lineage (NCBI taxonomy): Eukaryota > Metazoa > Chordata > Actinopteri > Cypriniformes > Xenocyprididae > Culter > Culter alburnus. Next base: position 1,147,395 of record JAOTNS010003244.1, on the reverse strand, counting down.
CTATATCATGTGAGGATGCTGCTTGTAGTGGATCATTTGTAGCCTTTTCTCACAGCAGCTGAAATAATTAACCCTCTGAAGTCTGAGGCTGATTTGGGGCTTGGAGAAGTTTTGACATGCCCTGACATTTGTGCTTTTTTCAGTTGTTCATAAACATATAAATGACAAAAGTGTCATTACACTGTATTCAGCACAAACTAGGCTACCATAATATGTGAGGAACATGTATGTACATGTTTGTATTTTTGAAGGAATAATGTTTATGCGTGGTTATTGAAAAAACAAAAAACTTAAGTCACTGAAATAAGGCCAAAAAAAGTATATTAAATCTGTGTTCACAAGACTTCTGGGTATTGGAGGTTGTAGACTAGAGTTTTTGCTTCAAAATTATGTAAAAATTATAATGCCTACTTGTTCATATAAAACAATATATTGATTTAGTTTTTGTAAGACACTTTTGTCAAGAAACACAGTATGCGTGGAGGCGTGAATCATCATGAATAATGGGTCATTTACACCTGAGAAGACAAAAGAATCACATAATAATGACCTGAAATGACTTGCATATTAAATGAGGCCTTTCAGTCAGGTAGGCTGTGAAAAAACCCTCTGTAATCATGTCTCAGCTCAATTTAAAATAATGGTATTCTATTATATTCTTTAAAATATAATGCATTTCTGTGATACAAAGTGTCTGAACAATTATGTTACCTCTATGGCATTTCATATAGGCTTTTAGCTTAAAAGCATGCACATTTGGAGAAATATTGATGGATTCTTATATGTTTATGTCAATATTCTATACTGAGGAGTAATATTTATTCAGTATTTATTATCATCACTATGAGTGCTGGATACTGTGTTTTCAATTCATACTTGCAGCCGGAGGGCGCTGGAAAAGGAACCAGGAACTAACGGCATGTCTTCTATAGGTCGCTAACCATGGCTTTAACATCCAGATAAACACTTTTCAGGACAATAAATACATGATTGAGACGATGTATGCATGTATTGCCTCTGAATTTGCCTCTGAATAGCGCTGGCTCCATGGGCATGGCCGCATTAGCGGATAATGAGCTGAATCACAGACTTCTGACATGGCTCTCTTTTCATACAGATTACATAAACACAGAACAGTTTTCGATTTGACTTGCATGATTTAAAACATGACATTTCAAAGTTTTTTTAGACATAAATGTCTTTTTTTTGTCATTAGTATTCATAAGTTACAGTTCATTTTCTGAGAACTATCACATTGGACTTCGTGCAGAGGGAGACGAGAGATCACGCATCATGTTAGTTTTCTTTATTTACAAAAAGCACAACATTGTGTTTTTACTCTGAGTGTACACAAATAAAAGAAGACATAGTTTCAATTGATATATTACTTAAGTCTCTATGACAAGAAATGACAGAGTATTTTAAGTCTGTTTTGTTGCAATGTGAAAAAAATCCTGCAAAACGCGCCGGCGCGTTTTCAGACCTCAGGGAGTTAAACATCATTTTGATGGCGGATTGTAATCCAGAATGATCCAAATGACAATCATCAGTGACAACTGGAGATTCACCCGTAGTCAAAAAGCAAAAGACTTCGGACTGCGGAGTGGCTACAGAAATTGAAATCTACAGGTAACGCTAATACACACTAAATACATAGTCACGCAATGCTGATGTTGTTAATATTAACAATTTGAGAACAAAGTATAACAGTAATAATAATTTGCATGGTTTGATGCAAATCGTTAGATTTAATCAACATTGGCAGCGCAATTTATTGTAGGCCTAATGCTTTTCCCCTCAGTTGGTCAGAACAAAAATGTCAGACATGTTACTTACTTGTTCAGATGACATTTTCCAGTGAAAATTCTTACTTTGGTCGTACTTCCAAGAATGCAATTGCAGGTTTCAAACAGAGATGGCGACAAAGAGGCAAAACTACGGACTGCAGCTTTAAAGGGAACCCCTGGTGTTAAGACTTGTATGGCTTAATATAACTTAAATGATGTCTCTTACTGAAATATGTTGTAAAAAACCTATGAAAGATTTACGTTATTAAAAAAATCCACATTGTTTTATACAAATTTTGGACAAAGGGCGGCACCATTTTATTTAAGTGCGCAGTCGCTGATGTCAAATGGTTGCACTGATCACAGCTCAGTTAATTTGATCCCACTGCGTCTGTTCAGCCTTTTCAATTTGAGCCAGAGTGCAAATTTAGTGAGGATGAAAACATTGAAGATGTTAATTATGAATCATATCAAAACGAAGCAATTGGAGGGTTGAGGAGGCGAGAGTGGGGGCAAAATGGATGGTGTCTCTGTGGCAATTGCTTGCCGATGCTAACCGAGAGGGAGAGTGTTTGCTGTAAGGAGATGCAATTTCTCGCTGGATCTGTTCAAGGTAAGTTTGTGTCAGGTAAGGTTGAATCATCAGGTTCCTCCACAAACAAGCATGAACTTCCCCAATCAGTGGCTGCGGCGTCATGTTTACATCCTGTCAGGTTGGCATCTAGCGCGTCTTGTCTCTGCCGTTTCACAGCACGGATTTCACTCGATATCTGAGGGCGATTAGACTCCCGACGGTACGGCATTTGGTTTTCTCTTTCAGTAGTAGCTGTGGTCTACTAAATGCCTCAAAGTCATCAGGGTTAAAGTGGAGAGAACAGAGATGCAGGTCTTTAGGAAGTTTGGTTCGTCCTCAGGCATCTTCCCTTTTTTTTCTCCTCTTCTTATCGTTAGGAAAGCAGTGAAGACTTACATCGCTTCTCCTTTTGCCCTTCGACTGAACATTACAGCCAAAAGCCGCACAATGTGGTATCGTATTGTATTTTTTGGGTTGTGTTGTGATAAAAATAGCAACAGTTAGCGTGAGTTGCTTGCCGAGTGCAACCATTTATGTCATCGACTGTGCACCTAATCAAAATGGCGCCACCCTTTGTCCAAAATATGAATAAAACAGTGTGGAGTTTTTAAATAACGTAACTCCTTCAGGGTTTTTTTTTAACTACATATTTCAGTAAGAGACATAATTTAAGTTATATTAAGCCATTCAAGTCTTAACACCAGGGGTTTCCTTTAACTCCCTGAGGTCCGAAAACGCGCCGGCGCGTTTTGCAGGATTTTTTTCACATTGCAGCAAAACAGACTTAAAATACTCCGTCATTTCTTGTCATAGAGACATAAGTAATATATCAATTGAAACTATAGAATGTCTTCTTTTATTTGTGTACACTCCGAGTAAAAACACAATGTTGTGCTTTTTGTAAAATAAAGAAAACTAACATGATGCGTGATCTCTCGTCTCCCTCTGAACGAAGCCCAATCTGATAGTTCTCAGAAAATGAACTGTAACTTAGTGAATACTAATGACAAAAAAAGACATTTATGTCTAAAAAAAACTTTGAAATGTCATGTTTTAAATCATGCAAGTCAAATCGAAAACAAACATTCTTTTGTGTTTATGTAATCTGTATGAAAAGAGCCATGTCTGAAGTCCGAGATTCAGCTCATTATCTGCTAATGCGGCCACGCCCACGGAGCCAGTGTTATTCAGAGCTAAATTCAGAGGCAATACATGCATACATCATCTCAATCGTGTATTTATTGTCCTGAAAAGTGTTTATCTGGATGTTAACGCCATGGTTAGCGACCTCTAGAAGACATGCTGTTAGTTCCTGGTTCCTTTTCTTCTTTATATGAATTTGTGGCCTAAAGGTGTACAGAGAGCGCCCTCCGGCTGCAAGTATGAATTGAAAACACCATTCCTGAAATGTCCTCTTCTTCTTTAGAATAATTTGTGGCCTGAAGGTGTACAGAGCGCCCTCCGGCTGCAAGTATGAATTGAAAACACAGTATCTAGCACTCATAGTGATGATAATAAATATTGAATAAATATTACTCCTCTGTATAGAAAATTGACATAAACATATAAGATGCAATAAAGCCTATATGAATGCATAAGGAAACATGCATCACAGATATTTCTTCAGGTTTATTTCTATATATGCAGTATAAAGGTGAATACAGAAAACTGAACATGATCCAAGATCATCAGAATATAATAGAATACCATTATTTTAAATTGAGCTGAGACATGATAACAGAGGGTTTTTTTCACAGCCTACCTGACTGAAAGACCTCATTAATGTGCAAGTCATTTCAGGTCATTATTATGTGATTCTTTTGTATTCTCAGGTGTAAATGACCCATTATTCATGATGATTCACGCCTCCACGCATACTGTGTTTCTTGACAAAAAGTGTCTTACAAAAACTAAATCAATATATTGTTTTATATGAACAAGTAGGCATTATAATTTTTACATAATTTTGAAGCAAAAACTCTAGTCTACAACCTCCAATACCCAGAAGTCTTGTGAACACAGATTTAATATACTTTTTTGGCCTTATTTCAGTGACTTAAGTTTTTTTGTTTTTTCAATAACCACGTATAAACATTATTCCTTCAAAAATACAAACATGTACATACATGTTCCTCACATATTATGGTAGCCTAGTTTGTGCTGAATACAGTGTAATGACACTTTTGTCATTTATATGTTTATGAACAACTGAAAAAAGCACAAATGTGCATGTCATGTCAAAACTTCTCCAGGCCCCAAATCAGCCTCAGACTCCAGAGGGTTAAAGTCGGCATGAAACAGAAGATGTGATAGTCTTTTCTTCCCTTTTGTGATATATATCTGAGTGAAACGGCTTCTGGAACAAGAACAAATGTAGGGCGGGGCTTGATTTTGTCCGTGGGGAATTGATTTTGTGGTTTGCTATTGGTGCATCTCATATGAGTGACAGGTTGCCCCGCCCTCTTCATCACAGAAGAGAAGAGATGTCACTGCAAGAGGGAGGGGAAGATATTTTGATTCAAGATTATGAGGCACAATAATGATGTCCTCGGATAATTCATTTATAAGACATTCTGAACAAACAAGAATTGTCAATTTTGATTTCATGGTGACTTTAAGAGATCCTTGTCACTGATGTGTCCTCAGATGATGTGAAAGGTGTACTGATAAAACTATTGCTCAACATTCAGCAGCAGTAATGACTTTGGATAAGCAGAACTGGCCATAAACCGCCAAGAGAGGAAAACCCTCACAACTCTGGCTCGGCCAAGTTAGTGTGTGTCTTTTCTATGCTATAACCATTTAAAATGTATGCTCCACACACTGTACATAACATACAAAATAAACATTATATGTTGTTACTCTGGCCAGGGAAACAGGCCTCCTCCTCCAGAAAAGTGTTTATTATATCTGTGTAAATATTAGACTCCTTAGAATGTACTGGACAGGAGCCCTAAAAACACAAAAAATATTTTTTTTTCTTTTATGTACAATACAGGTAGGAATCAGAACAGAACACAAGTGAAACCTCTCGACCAGCTCCTGTTTATACTTTGGCAACTCAGAAGTTTCTTCAATCTGCAAAATGTCAAACCTATCATCCTGAGGACAGAGTGGTTTTCATTTGCTTTGATGTCGGGTTTCCTCATGTCTTTCTGCTTGTTCATTTAAACCATGGAAGACAATCAGCGCTGGTGGATGAAAAATGTGATAAACATTGGAACAAGGCTGGTTGGGGTCATGATGCTCTCCGGCTGGGAAGATGAAGAGATTTACTTCTTGCCAGTAAATGTGATGCTCTCTCCTTGAAGGGTTCAGTGCATAAAACAAAATAACAAAAGACAGCCACCTTCTTCTGTCTTCACATTAAACTAGCTTGTAGCATCCTAGTGAGATCATATTCTCACCTTAAACCATCTATACTATTTTTACTTAACATAAAATAACCTCATTTGAAAAGTACACTACCGTTCAAAAGTTTGGGGTCACTATTTCTGAAACAAATTACACTTTAATTGAGCGAGGATGCATTAAATTGAACAAAAGTGACAGTGAAGACATTTATAATGTTACAAAAGATTTGTATTTCAAATAAATGCTGTTCCTTTGAACTTTCTATTAATAAAATAATCTTTAAAAAATATCTATCAGTATCACAGTTTTCACCATTGATAATAATCAGAAATGTTTCTTGAGCAGAAAATCAGCATATAATGAATTCTGAAGGATCGTGACTCTGAAGACTGAAGTAATGATGCTGAAAATTCATCTTTGATCACAGAAATAAATTACATTTTAGCATATATTGATATAGAAAACAGCTATTTTAAATTGTAATAATATTTCACAATTTTTTTCTGTTTTTACTATATTTTTGATCGAATAAAAGCAGCCTTGGTGGACAAAAGAAACTTTTGCTTTTCAAAAACACATTAAAATCATCTTACCGACTCCAAAAGTTTAATACAGTAATAAGCAATACGACAATAGTAATGCATAATACATCAATAATTTGCTAAATGCAAAATATTTTAACAATCTGATGAACTGATATTTGGTGTAGTAAAAAAAATATATTAAAAATGGCTTAATTGATTAACTAAATTGAATTAATGATTTTGAACTACTTGAGGTTCAAATGATCAATATTTTCTAAGGGTTAAACAATTTCTTTCAGGTTTTTCTATTAAATTCAGTTGCTATTTATTTTTATATATAATAATAAACACTCAACAAACATGTAAATGCACATAAGGCAGGTTTTGCATTAACATTTGAATCAAATTATTCATTCATTCTTTAAATATGATTTGCACAGTTAATGTCATAACTTGTTTTCATGTTAAATTTATTTCAACATATTAAATAATTAAGACATTACTAACAGGTAAAGTATATATAACAAATATATAAACTAATATAGTGCATATATTTAGTGAAATTCACCCCTCTAGAGTTCATTTCTCTAGTGAACTAACATGCTGTGGACACTAAATGACTTGCCTGAGGTAAATGTAATGCTATGTGAGATATTATTCTCAAGCTGTTTTATTGAAGTATTTCCGGGGTCGAATCACTGGTTGAGAGATTACATGCATATCTAGATTGTCTTTTCTTCTTCTTCTGTGTTTTTTTCCTGTTGTGGCAGTTAGCAAACAGTGTTGCATTACTGCGAGTGCCCCGTTCAGGATTGGAGTGTAGATTGCATGTGACCGACTGTATTCACCTGACTGTATGAACCGAACTGTGACATCCATGCCTTACGGTTCGGGACGAATACATGTACCGTTACACCCCTACTATCTATGGAAAGTGCTTCACATATAATGGGTTTTCTGGTGCCAGTTTCATCCATCACATCCTATTTCTGTTGGTTGCAGGTCAGAAAGCAGGGGAATTTGGAGGTATAAAAGAATATTGGTATTCCCACATGGATGAGATAAATTGCTGTTTATGTTTCAGCGTAGGCTGACACACATAATGTTCCTTTGTTTATGTTTTGGATGAGGACCTGCCTGGCAGCAGCCGCTAGATACATGTTGAGACAGCCAAAGCTGCAGGAGAGCTGTGCTATATGACTATACTGGCGTTTCCCAGAATGCCAAAAACGGCATTTGTCATAAGCTAAAGCTGTGCCTTTACTGTAGGATTATGTGATCTGAGCATGAAAAGTCATATTTGAATATATTTATTTGAACTGAATGAATTGGTATTCCTCCTCCGTGTGCAGAAACGCAATTATTATATATTCTTGGCGGCCAGGCTTTGCTAATGAATATTGAGGTGGGCCCAAATGGAGTATAGAGTGATAACTAAATGAGAATTCAGCTCCTCTGCCTGCTGTTTCTCCCTGATGGCCTGCCGCTCGGAGCCGTCATCAATAGCTGGAAAGGAAATAATCCACAGTGGGACAGGAGCCCCGAATCAACCCACTTCCCACGGAAAGAGCCCATCGCGGCGGACACCACCGCACAGGAACCGCAGCAGACCAAAATAAATGTGAATCCTCTCCCGTTCATCCCTTGGCAACGGCGAAGTTTCCTCAATCCGCAAAATGTTAAATCCAGCTTCCCCGCGAGTAGCATTTGAGGACAGCATGGTTTTCATTTGCTTTGATGTCGGGCTTCCTCTTGTCTTTCTGCTTGTTCATTTAAACTGTGGAGGACAATCAGCGCTGGTGGGTGAAAAACGTGATAAACATTGGAATAGGGCTGCACCATATTGAAAAAACCTGACATTGCAGTATTTACTTTTTCTGTGATGTATATTGCAACATGAATAAATATAGGAATGCTCACTAGATGACTTGAATAGCTGTATTTGGAAAGAATAAATCATTCTAGAATGAGTGGGGTCATTTTGTTGGGGAGTGCAGAATATAAATCATTTAAAAAAGCTGAAGAATTGGTACTATATCAGGCCTACTATATTGAAGGTTATTGAAGGTTAAGACTGCTTGATTTGTACTTATATTACACTCTAGGAAGTTTTTATGAAAATAAAGTTTACAATCATTTACTGACTTTGCAATCACATAATTATATAAACATATATACCATACAAAATGGTGTCTGTCATAAAAACTTATTCAAACATGCATTAAATATTGAAGAATATTAAAAATTACAATGAATATGTAATATAGTGCATATATTTAGCAAAATGCTCCTCTCTAGAATTAATTTCTCTAACTGACTAACGGTTTTATGGTCACTGAATATGTTTTTTTTTTCTGAGGTAAATGTGACGCTACATAACATTTTTTACAAGCGGTTTTAATGACGTCTTTCAGTGGTTGAAACTCTGATTAAGCGATTACATGAGACATGCTACAGATTTCGGTAAGTTTTACTGTATCTTTTAACATACCTTCTGATGTTCATTCATATTTATTTTGCACTGTGACTGCACTCTAAAAAATGCTGGGTTAAAAACAACCCAAGTTGGGTTAAATATGGACAAACCCAGTGATTGGGTTGTTTTAACCCAGTGGTTGGGTTAAATGTTTGACCCAACCTGCTGGGTAGTTTTATTTAACTCAACTATTGTTTAAAATGACTATATGGCTGGCTTAAAATGAGCCCAACATATGTTGAAATTAAAAATCAGACACATAATTACTAGAGGCAACAATAATATCAAAAGGTGAACATTCATTAAAAAGCAATTTAATAAATGTTTATTATTTAATTATTATTAATTAAACATATTAATAAATGTTAATTTCCAACCTATTTTGGGTTCATTTTAAGTGATCAATAAAGTAATTTTTAAACATTAGTTGAGTTAAATAAATCTACCCAGCAGGTTGGGTTTAAGATTCAACCCAAGAGCTGGGTCAAAACAACCCAATCGCTGGGTTTGTCCATTTTTAACCCAACTTGGGTTGTTTTTAACCCAGCATTTTTTAGAGTGTGGTATTAAAGTGGAGGAGATGATCAGTTCATGTGCACTTCTCTTGAACTGAGGCGCAGCGATCATGCTACATTAAACAGCGCCAAAACGGTATTTATTTTTTGAATTTCATAATAAAATGTACAGAATTTGAAATCTGAGACTTTGCTTTATATCAGAAGTAACAATGCACAAAGCTTATTGCGATTTATTGGATGGAAGATGCTCTACAGTGTTCCGTTCATTCATGAATTGAAAACAGGATAGACTATGATTCTTGGGATTTAAGAATCAATATTGGTTTGTAAAGAATCGATTAAAATCTAGAAATGTATATTTTTACCCAACCCTAGTTCACGCCATGTTGTAACTCCTATAATTATGAGATTATAGTAGCGTTCATGTCCTCGTAGAGCTCATAATTACAATTTGTAAGCTGGGAATTTTCGGAGAGCTCCTACTTGTACCACATGACTGCTACAAATTCATTTAGGCATTGATAGTGTTGCCATAGAAGAATATAATTCCCAGTCTGTAAGTGAACAACGTAATGTGTTGTCATTTTGAAATTATATATATGTCACGCAGCCCTACATTGGAAGAAGGCTGAGTCGGGGTCATGATGCTGAAATTTTGCCAATGTTTCCCACTGGTTAGGCGTGCACAGCATTGCCTTCTGTGCGAATCTATGAGAGAAGCCAGAGAAGATTATGCAACATGTTACTCAACAGTTCCTTCACAATGCAGATGAAATGGCAAATGTATGTAAGCTTTAGCTGATTCATTCCAGGTTTCTTCCATGCAGAGTGACTTTGAGGATGGATCCGAGAGGGAGGTGACGAGGGGAGCGGACGTGCTTCCAGAGCTCAAAAATGTCGTCCTTAGAAAAACCGGCGACCTGAAAGAGAGCCATGTTTGCTTTGGATGCAATCAAAAGAGTTACTGAGCGATAACGGATCTTTCTCTATTCCTGTAAATGACCCGTTGACAGACGGAAAGGAGACTGTCCTTTGTCCTTGTGCCATCGCAGAACCAAAAAAGGAACAACGGCAAAAAAAGAGAGCGCTTCCTCTTGTATTCTTTCTATTTCAGTCTTTCTGTGGGATTAGAAGACGTGTAGGAGAAACTACATCCTGTGTTGTTTTAATGTTATTATTGTTATTCATAATATAAGTATTAATAGTAATTGTATATTACCATTATATATTACATTTTATACAACAGTTCTTTCTTGAATCTGATTGGCTGAGAGCCATGTGATATTCTCCCAGTATCAGCACTTGTATGGTTACACCGTTTGTATCACTCCGCTTGTGGCGACTATCATGGCGGTCGAGCAAATATATAAATATGTTTTTATAAATACTACTGTTGTTGTGTCACAAAATGTAGTTTTATGAGTTTTTTAGGTGTGAATGTAGTTATTTAGACCTCACATATGTGACTCATATATAAACATAGTGCCTATTTTACTATTTGTTTTGATGCTTTCACATATATGTTAGCACCAAACAGCTTCATCTGTCTTTCAGCAGTGGTAATTCAGGTCCTCAGCCTTCAATTCATCATCTTTTGTATTCGGGGCTATCGTCCAGAAGTGTGTTTAACCCTTAAATGCATGACTGTTTCGCCAATCATTCTTACATATTCGGGTCTTTATCGACCCGGATCTATATCTAACACAGAAGGATCTAATATAAAACCCTGATATTAGAGTAACAATTAAGAAGAATAAAATAAAGCATATTTTGTTACCTTTTGGAGCTTGAAAGGGCTCCGTTTGAGCAGATGTTTTATGCCATCATCACTGTCCTCGTCAGAGCTCATTTGCCAGTAAATTCAGCAAATAATAGGCTAGTTTTATGTTTGAGTCACGAATATGAGCCCATTCGCGATCTCAAATGTATTCTCAAAACTATAATTTTCAACATCTTCAAAATCAATATTTCGATCGCTAACAGCTTCACCAGATCTATCCAGTAACAGTTACAGTCATATTTGATTGCGTTCAGTACTTGTTCTGCAGTAAATTGCTGAACCATTTCATGTTTTTCTTATTATTTCGTTTTTTGTCTGAATGAATCATCACTTCAGCATTGTGTTTCAGACATTGCCACTTTGTGGAATAAAGGTGAATTGCACTTATTCAGTCATCTAAGATTTAATTATTGTTGTGCAGAAAAAATATACGTACACTCATACACACCTCGGGTCGTTAGCGACCCTATACAATTTTTACAAAAAATGAATACAAAAATAGGCATTCTTTTATAATTTTAGGATTTTTTTCTTGTTATATTCTTTATAATGAATTGATTGAGGAAATACCAAGAAGGTTGATGTCTAACTTTAAAAAATGAATGAGGAGGAGGGTAATGAATGACGTCCCGGGTCACTAAAGACCCAAGGTATGCATTTAAGGGTTAATAGCCCACAAAGTTATTTACGCGAGTGAAAACCGCATTCTAGAACCAAACTCGTATGGTCTGTAAAATTCCAAAGGTCACTCTAGGTCAACCTTTTTGAAAACTCCTGCCAGGGTGAAGATTTTCAGAAACTCCGGTTGCAGTGTTGTCGAGTAGCTGGTGAAACTGTAGATTTTGGCTTGTGACGTCAGAACCGGAACCAGTAATAACCTTTCGCCGACGTGTTTGTCTTTTATAATGGCTATTGTTGTTCATTTAAATTTTATATAAATAATATGCCGTATTTGGTATTGGAATACCAACGTCAATAGTATCAGTGAAAGTTACATTATTACGCCAGTAGATGGCGGCAAAAACTCTCTTTATGAGTGAGTCAGAACAAAGGAAGTTGTTTTAACGCTTTGGGAAATCCCCATAACTTTTAAAAGGACAAAGACAAAGATATTGCTTTCCTCACATACACACACCCTATGTACGTTAAACATGTAGAAATGGAGTTTGCTGGATTTTACTGTGAACCGACAGGCCACTGAAACATGAGCTGCTCGCATGTAAATGAACACAGGGATGCGCTTTGCTCTGAAACGCGTAGAGAGAAGGAAAACGCAGCTGTTATCTGTGTATTAATACTGTATTGATGTATTGAGGATTGATATGTAGAGAAAAATCAATATTTTTGATCAACACTAGTTCAGCATCTAGTCTTGAAGCAGCATGTAATCATATTTATTGGTAATTTAGGATGGTAATCTGTGGAAATGAAAAATGTTAATCATGTAGAGTGACGGTTCTCTTTTGTAATTGACCTTCGAGTCATACTGCGTCATAAACAGACAGAAAATATCCGCTTGAGTTACACAACCTGAGATTAGAGGATTTTGGCGTCACAGCAGCACCGTGAATGTGTGTCAGAGAGAAAGCGTTTCACAATGGCATGGTAACCGGTGGCTGTTTGAGTGTGAAGCGCATTCATATTGCAGACCTACCTTTTTAAAGGATATTCCTACTCACTATCAGTAACTGCCAGACATAAACATGTTCATAGTTGTTGGATAATTCCATTCTTGGCTTGGGATTGGTCGATTCTAGCAATGTTACCAGTCTTCAATTTTTTTTTTTACTTGTAATCAATGCCTTTTTAGCTGTGACTATAATTGCAATACAGTGCATCATATATTGTACTTTCTTGCATGGCCACATAATATCAAAATTGACAATTCTTGCTTTTGCAGTATTTATTATAAATGATTTATCTGTGCACATCTTTTTTTTTTTTTTTGTTTAATTCATGTGCCTCATAATCTTTAATCAAAATAACAGTGACTTCTCTTCTCTGATGATGAGGGCGGGGCAACCTGTCACTCACATGAGATCCACCAATAGCAAAGTACAACCATCCAATCAATTCCCAACAGACAAAATCAAACCCTAGATTTATTCTTTTCCAGAAGCCGTTTCACTTGGATATTCGTCACAATAGGGAAGAAAAGACTATCGCAACTTCTGGTTAATACCAAATGAACACAAGTTTTAAATACAATCGGCAGAAGTGAAAATTTAAACGACTACATATACGAACTACACACTGTTGCTTGACCATGCATTTAACCAAAAACTTTCCAATTGATTTCGGGACAAAGCTGGAAGTTAAAAAATACTAAATCTCCAGTTTCCTGTTTTTTTGTGATCTATAACACTGGCTCAATTAATTATTATTTTATTTTTTGTGAGGGCAGAAGCATCTGTTTTTCCGACCAATGGCAGATGGCAAGAATGTTTGAAACTTTTATATTTATATTTTGTTATGAAATTATATTTTAAATTTTTTTTGTTGATGCTTGTAGTACAGAAATTACACATCACCATTAACTTCACACTCTGCACTCCTGTTTCCAAAACAGGTTCTGTTGTGTAATGCAGGTACTTTTACTCTAATTTGCCTAAAAGCGAGTATTTATCATTAAGTTTGCACATCTTCCTGGGTGCCACAATGTCTGTGTAACATCATACAGACAAAATCAAATGGGGATTTCCAAACAAGTTTCCAAGTTGTCTGTTCTACAGCACTTTTCCAAGTAGGGATTTGGGAATTCCAAGTGGAATGCAGTGTAGAATTATATATTGACTACAGTTCCAAAAGAACACTTGAGTCGGGTTAAACTGATTTTTATTATCTGGGAACCACAGATTGAAGCCACAAAGGGTAATACACAACAGTATGCAACATACATGTCTTGAAGAAAGAGCCACAGAGAAGCTCTCGCATGCATTTATACAAAAATAACAACTAAGATGTTTTGCCTGTATCAAAGGAGCAGACAGAAATGTGCTCTTAACTGATATGATAAATTGTTCGGTTTGGCTGAAATACAACTGGCTCCTACTTTATTTGATCAGTTTAAGGGACTGTGGTGGAAATGTAATGCAGTAGGTCTCACTCCCTCACAGTCTTTGGGAATAAGCAGAAAAAAAAGCTTGGAAGGATCTCAGGTCAACACTTGTTTACAGTGGGGAAGCATTTTGCCTTATCATGCTTTCTTCTCCCAGCTTTGCACATAGGGTGTGTGAAAGTGTGTGTGTGAGAGAGTGAGAGAGAAACGTTTCAGAATGGACCACATACCTTGAATCTCAGGTATGTGAGATGTTTTCTCCCTTGGTGGCCAAACATATTTGTAACCTTTCCTCAACTACTACTCTCTCTCTCTCTTTCTAATGGCTGTGTTCGGTGTAATATCTTAGTTACTGAATAAGCCCTCCTGCACAGTATTATTCCATTATTCCAACTGTTTCATAGTCATGCTACATTAGCTGCATTTCCATTACAGATTTGTGCAAAACTTTAGCGATATTTTCTAAATGTCGATAAAAACTATTATAAAACAGTTAGTTCCTGTCCTTGATTCTGATTCACGATAAAACACGGCTATGACCGCTTCACCCAACGGTTCTTTGTATCACTACTTAGCAACATAAACTGTATATTCTCAATTGATATTGTTCAGTGAAGATTACTGTATTATGTAGAAGAGTGTTTTGAGAAAGAGATCATTCAGATTTAGCATTTTCCTTCAGGTCAGTCCTATGTTCATAATAAAATATCTGTTTAAATGTCCAATGTATTATCTTGTCCTTTTAACAGTTAAGGGGTTTTCCCGTGACTGACAGCGCTAGTCAAAGCATTTTTCAGTCGCGTCTTGTTCCGTGTTCACAACAGTTCAGTCTTTTCAATATAAAAGTCTTTGCTACTGACTGACACACTCATAAAGACAGTCTTTGCTGCCATCTAATGGCGCATTAATGTAACTTCTGTTGCTGTTCACAGTCAGGGACTATTTTTTCTGGAGGAAGGAAGACTTTTAGAAAAAGTTTACTTCATGAAAGTTGCATCGATACATATTTCTGGCTTTAATATTTGTATTGTGTGGTAACTGTTTTATAAAAGCGATAAGGTACTTGAGGCTAGTGCTGTATTGTGAATAAGTCACAGCTGAAGGGTGTTAGGCATGATGTGAAGCCAGGAACTCATTTTCAGCCCTGGAGTTTCATGCATTGACTTTAATTCACGACTGACTATATTAAAATAATGTAATTAAAACCTCAGTATATAAGTCTGCAATAGAGCACTGTTCTCTACAGCCTTGTAAATAATTGTATTTTTCAAAAATATCTTCAAATACCCATGATAGTACAAATGATAATACAAAAAATGCTAAAATTTGATATAGAGTTATTTTTATAGTTATAATAATGATTTTATAATGTGAACCATTGATTAATTCTCTAGCCATCTAGTGGCTGTAGTTAAAAATTCATGTTATTTTAATTTTAATTTAATTAAGTGTTTGCTTTCCAGTAGATGGCAGTAATCGTCCACTAAACCGAGGCACATTTTTCATGTCTATCATTGCTATTTTATAGAAATGTATATACTTAAATTATTACAAATTGAGGCAAATAAATAACACAAAATACCATAAATCCTACAAAAATGCACAACTTTACAGTAAAATATTAAAGTTGGCTATCACGTTTGTTTTAAAAAAAAAAAAAGTTACAAAATCACATTTTACTCTCTGGTTAAGCTAGTTGGACAGAAAAATGAATATTGTTGGCCAATGTGTAATAGCATAGCAAGCAACATAACATAAGTGATAGGCCATATTTGCCTACTATTATTACGATATAAGTAAGCTTTATCTTTTGCATGTTTTCCCCTCTTCCTTTTTATTTATTTACGTTACTTAAATCGGCCTCCGGTGGCTTAGACCTATTGCCTTACCAATTTAGCGTTGATTTAGAACTTGTCCCGCTGTCCCTACAGACGTCACCTCATCCCTTCTTCTCGTATACTTTTGAGTGAGTTGTCTTCTCCGAGCGCACACTCCGAGTCCCTCCTGACCAGGTTAATGTACCCACGAGTGACATGATATCATTGACGTTGCGTGCAAATGAGAGGTAAAAACCCGATCGCGTTTGTTTTTATTTGCGCGGGTGCCCCGTGCCGCCCTGGGCCATCCAGGCCTAAATCCGTCACTGAATGGTTTTTAGGAAAAAGTTAGGCTACTCAGATTAGTACATTTGGCCTCGTCCACAGTTTCTAGAGCATCCATATTTCAACCGAGTGCCATGACAACACCGGCCCTCGCGGCCAAATAAACTGACCGGCCCACCGGGAATTCTCCCAATGCTCCCGATTAGCCAATCCGGGCCTGTGTGAAGCGTTCAAATTAAATTGAACTTGATAGAAATAAAACTGTAAAAAGAAAAATAAAACTAATATATATATATATATATATATATATATATATATATATATATAATATATATATATATATATTATAATTCTATATATTATTTTTCACAAATAAATAATAATAAAAAAAAAAACAGTCCCTGTAAATGCACTCAGTAAGTCTGTGTGCAGAACTATCAAAATAAAAGTCACGCTTTTTGAATGGATGTCAATGGAGGAGAGTCTTCACTACCCTGAAAAAAAAACACTTTTGAGGGAAAACAGCTTATCATTTAATGAATCGACAGCCTGTTGGCTAATCTTCAACATGTTTGCCCTTAAAGATTAGTTTTGGATGGATCTGTTTGTATATAGCTTACACTGAAAAAAAATGGTGTTTTATCAGAGAAGTCACAGACAATTTTGCGACAGGTAGGATTCAGTTTGGATTCGGCACTTCTCATGCATTTCTATGGTATCTGTAAACAGTGATTGACTGTCACACAACTGTAATTCAGTGACATCAAGGCTGTAATGTGATTGGTTATCAATGCATACGTGATCCAAGTTCGCCGTTAGAGCCACGGACCCCGATATCTCCCAATAATAAGACCATCTCTGCAAATATATTGGCCTTGGCAATATATCGGCTGCATACAGATTACATTACAGTTATGATAGGATACACAGTTTTTTTGCAGAATTCAGATCTATATAATACATTAATGCATTACTTTTGTGCAATAAACAATCTTTGTATTATGTTGCCACTTAAAATCAGGGTCCTGAAGCTAAGCAGGTTAAGAACCACTGGGATAGATGTCAAAGATGTTAAACAGGGAAAGTGTCTTTTTTCCCCTCTAGTTTCTCCTCTAAAAGACGGAGCGAGCACACAAAAGGAGGTGAAACCATAGAGCCGGGCCAAAAGAGCTAATGGACAAGTGATGAAACGGTGTTTCCTGAGCTCTGAAAGGAGTGCTGAGAAGTCGCTCGGGCTCGATAAGTTTGATGGCTGGACGTTAAAATAGTTTGTACATTAAAATAGTTTGAAGGATCAAGTCGGAAAACACGATGAAGCTGTCAGCCAAACTTGAGTTGCCTCTCCTTTGACAGTCGCTGCTCTTTTCCAAAAAGTTCAGATTTCAGAGAAAAAAAAGAATACTACAAAAAATCTTGGTAGCAACCAAGAATATTGTTTTACTGGCAAGGCTCAGTAATTTACTGGAAAAATGCGTCAGGGAAAAGTATATATTACTCCGTTTGTCCATGTGTATGTGTGTGTCTGTAGTGATGAAGTGTGTCGTCAAAAGACATGGTGCCTACGTGACTTGGATTGATTGTTTCAGGTGAGAGAAGAGGCCAGAGGATTTGGCTCAGGACCGCTTTACACACAGATATAGTAGTGACATTTATATTTATGACACTTTCTCCATGACTACCAGGCAGTGTTTAGCAGTATGATCTTTCAGTAAATCCTATTATAGTCTCTTTAATCTCAAATATAAACCAGGGCAGGGCTTGTTCCTACAGTGCGGTTTTAGCATATTACTGTATTATCCCACTATCACTCTATACATCCATGATGGCTGACAAAACCGTTAAAGGGAGAGTTCACCTAAAGATTCATTTTCTGCCATTATTTTTATAACCTTTATGTCATTCCAAACCTGGTTAAAAATGGTGTTGTTGCTCGGCTGAGGTTTTCAAGCTTCAAAAACACACAGTATCTTTAAAGACTTGTGCGTTATTGTCGAAGGCTCCCTTACAAATGGTATCTGGGTAGTATATGGCTATTTTGCATTTAAACCTTTGTTCCACCAGTGCAAAATGCAATTTGTGTTCAGCTTTTGTTGCAAAAAGATGCAATGAAAAAATTGCATGGATTATTCGTGTTTATATAAGAGGTCGATAGTGGATTTTACTGATAACAAGTGGACCGTACTTGCTGATAACCGATTAATCAACTGATAGTTTTTTAAAAGGGATACTGAATAAAAAAACAGACATAACATGGATTTTTGCTGATAATCAATTGTGATAATCGATTGATAATCGAACTATCAGTGCTGATTAATCGGCAAAACTGATAAATTATTCAACCTCTAATTTATATGCACAGGAAAAATATATTGACTGAAATGAAAGATGAAATGTCTATCTGTACAATTTCATGTTTTTAAGTATTTTATAAGTTTCAATTGATGCACGGCTAGTAAATGAGACCTACTGAATTGATTTGATGTGAATTCTGTCATTACTTCATAGTGATGCACCACAATTTTGCAGCTGAAATTATTAGTCTGAATCATCGACCGAAACATTGACATTTCATGCACACAAAGTGAATAAACTTCAACACACATGCCCGTGTGGATGCACCTCACCATGACCAAAAATAATGTTAGAGTAGCAATATGTATTTTTCGGCTGAAATATCGAAAGGCGACTTGTTGCCGAAGAACTTAACTACGACTGGTTTCACACACAGTTTCTGCCAATCTCATGTTAATCTTGAGTACCTACAGAGTAGTATTGCATCCTTCATATCTCCGAAAAGTCTTTAGTTTTATCATATTTATAAAATATACATACGCTGTACCGAGTCTTTCCGAAAACAGCCGAGCACCTGGAGGCGTGTTGCGTGGCCGGAGCCTTTTTAGAAAGCCATGTCATGCACGAGACACTGCGAAGGATGCAAGCGGGACGGTTTTGCACGTCAGACTAGTGTGCGTTTACAATGGAAAAGGTAGCGAATTGGAATGGAGAAGCGCGTTTTGTGTGAACAGCCCTTAGGTTTACTTTGAAATAATTTAAGCATATTTTCCCACTCTTTGTGTATTGTTGTTTTGAGTGGTTTACAATAAACAAACAGACTCCTATAGTGGTTAGCTAAACAAATGTATTTAAACACACACCATACGTCGCATGATCCCTTGATAAATTAACTATACAGTGGGTATGGAAAGTATTCAGATTTTTATAAATTTTTCACTCTTTGTTTTATTGCAGCCATTTGCTAAAATCATTTAAGTTTTCCTCATTAATGTACACACAGCACCCCATATTGACAGAAAAACACAGAATTGTTGACATTTTTGCAGATTTATTAAAAAAGAAAAACTGAAATATCACATGGTCCTAAGTATTCAGACCCTTTGCTGTGACACTCATATATTTAACTCAGGTGCTGTCCATTTCTTCTGATCATCCTTGAGATGGTTCTACACCTTCATTTGAGTCCAGCTGTGTTTGATTATACTGATTGGACTTGATTAGGAAAGCCACACACCTGTCTATATAAGACCTTACAGCTCACAGTGCATGTCAGAGCAAATGAGAATCATGCGGTCAAAGGAACTGCCTGAAGAGCTCAGAGACAGAGTTGTGGCAAGGCACAGATCTGGCCAAGGGTACTGCTGCACTTAAGGTTCCTAAGAGCACAGTGGCCTCCATAATCCTTAAATGGAAGACGTTTTGGGACGACCAGGACCCTTCCTAGAGCTGGCCGTCCGGCCAAACTGAGCTATCGGGGAGAAGAGCCTTGGTGAGAGAGGTAAAGAAGAACCCAAAGATCACTGTGGCTGAGCTCCCGAGATGCAGTCGGGAGATGGGAGAAAGTTGTAGAAAGTCAACCATCACTGCAGTCCTCCACCAGTCGGGGCTTTATGGCAGAGTGGCCCGACGGAAGCCTCTCCTCAGTGCAAGACACATGAAAGCCCGCATGGAGTTTGCCAAGATGTTGAGAAATAAGATTCTCTGGTCTGATGAGACCAAGATAGAACTTTTTGGCCTTAATTCTAAGCGGTATGTGTGGAGAAAACCAGGCACTGCTCATCACCTGTCCAATACAGTCCCAACAGTGAAGCATGGGGTGGCAGCATCATGCTGTGGGGTGTTTTTCAGCTGCAGGGACAGGACGACTGGTTGCAATAGGGAAAGATGAATGCGGCCAAGTACAGGAATATCCTGGATGAAAACCTTCTCCAGAGTGCTCAGGACCTCAGACTGGGCCGAAGGTTTACCTTCCAACAAGACAATGACCCTAAGCACACAGCTAAAATAACGAAGGAGTGGCTTCACAACAACTCCGTGACTGTTCTTGAATGGCCCAGCCAGAGCCCTGACTTAAACCCAATTGAGCATCTCTGGAGAGACCTAAAAATGGCTGTCCACCAACTTTACCATCCAACCTGACAGAACTGGAGAGGATCTGCAAGGAGGAATGGCAGAGGATCCCCAAATCCAGGTGTGAAAAACTTGTTGCATCTTTCCCAAAAAGACTCGTGGCTGTATTAGATCAAAAGGGTGCTTCTACTAAATACTGAGCAAAGGGTCTGAATACTTAGGACCATGTGATATTTCAGTTTTTCTTTTTTAATAAATCTGCAAAAATGTCAACAATTCTGTTTTTCTGTCAATATGGGGTGCTGTGTGTACATTAATGAGGAAAAAAATGAACTTAAATGATTTTAGCAAATGGCTGCAATATAACAAAGAGTGAAAATTTAAGGGGGTCTGAATACTTTCCGTACCCACTGTACGTTCATGTTGTTTACTTTATGTGCACTTACGCACCGATAGCCAATAACACGCAGACATTGATTTGCAGCAGTTTTACTCATGCCTGCCAACCTTTATCGCTGGGACCGCTCCATCTTTCAGCTTCAATGACCGACTGGTGAGCGTATGTGCGTCAAACAGACGGAGCTCTGTAATTCTGACTAAAATCTTTTTTTGTTAGAAATTAAATATAGGTTTAAATTGCTACATGAAACTCAAGTAATCAAATTTTTATGAGTACGGTAACAGTACAGTTTGTTCCTCATTCCTCATACAAGTTAACATTTGTTTTCATAGCCTTTATTTTGCACATTGTTTGGAGGGCAACATTGGGCAGGATGTGGGATATTTTTTTAAATAATGAT
The DNA here is from genome assembly GCA_028476615.1 of Culter alburnus. NCBI lineage: Eukaryota > Metazoa > Chordata > Actinopteri > Cypriniformes > Xenocyprididae > Culter > Culter alburnus. The sequence continues at coordinate 1,126,057 of JAOTNS010003244.1, read as the reverse complement.
TAAAATAATTTTTTAAATAAAAAATAAAAATTTTAAATAACCAATTTTTTTTATTTAATCAAAAAATAATCAACAGATTAATCAATTTATTAAAACAATCATTAGTTACAGCACTAACCCTGAACAACATAAAGAGTTCAATTTCCCATTTACCCAAAATGTATTACCAAAACTTTATTTATTTATTTGGCTAAATAAAAACTAATTTCAGTTTTGGTGTTTCATTCAAATTGGATGCACCACTATTCCATTTTTTTTTTTTTTTTTTTCTAAAATGTGTACAAATTTAAGACATTATTTACTGAAAATCTTTTCTAGGTGTCCCTGGTGTGTTCATGAATGATAAACGAATCATTCTTTTTAATGAATCATGTTCACTTCCCAAAACCAGTCTAAATTATTTGTTTATTATCCAGTTTTCCAGTTTAACTCACTGACTTAAAGGGTTATTTCACCCAAAAATGAAATTTCTGTCATTTATTACTCTCCCTCATGTCGTTCCACACCCGTAAGACCTTCGTTCATCTTCAGAACACAAATTAAGATCGTTTTGATGAAATCTGAGAGATTTCTGTCCCTCCATAGACAGCAATGCAACTACCACTTTAACGCTTCAAAAAGTTCTTAAAGAGAACTTGAAACTAATCCATATGAATTGAGCGGTTTTGTCCATATTTTCACTTTATATGATGAACAGATTAAATTTAGGCTTTTATTCCCTTATAAACATTGATCAGAGAATATAATCAGAAGCTCAACCGAACCTGAATGACGTGCGAGAACGAACCTTGTTTCTCGCACGTCAAGCAAACATGTATAATATAAGTCTCTGAATATAAATTAAATCTGTTCATCATATAAAGCAATCAAGTCTCTGCAAAAAAAAAATGGACTAAACAGTTTTACAATCTCTTTATGAACTTTTTGAAAGTTCAAAGTTTCTATTGTGTACAGTAGGCTGTCTATGGAGGGACAGAAAGCTCTCAGATTTCATCAAAAATATCTTCATTTGCATTCCGAAGATGAACGAAAGCCTTAGGGGTTTGGAATGACATGAGGATGAGTAATTGATGACAAAATTTTCATTTTTGGGTGAACTAACCCTTTAATGATCCAGAGACCCAGACTTAAATTTGGTCTGTTTCTCACACAAAGCTGACATAACTTCAGAATACTTGTAGCGCCTTTTTTATGCATAAATCCTTCATTCCCATTCATTGCAATTGCATGGAAAACTGTGACCATCAGCAGAATTATCTTTTTGTGTTCAACTAAAGAGGGTGAGTGGTGATGATGATGATAATATTCAGTTTTGCATGAATTATTCCTTTAAATTTGAGTTAACCTGAGTTGGTGTGTTTTCTCTGATTCTCCTGAAGCGTTTCTGCTGCTTCCTAAAGCCGGACAGTAGGGTGCTCCTCACCTCCATAGGAATTAATCTGGAGAGATATCTGAAAGACTTTCCACTTTCCCCCCCTCAGACTCTCCTTACACAACTGTTTGTTGATCCTCCTTTGATCTCGGTGAGAGTCCACAAAGCCTATGCTTTCAGTCGGACAAGCTTTTGGAACTTCCTGTAAATACAATATGTAGTGAGACCCCATATCGGATATTTTGTTTTCATTTATCCCAGTGCAAACAAGTTCAAGTCACTGTAATTAATTATTTGGCACCGCTTCACAATAAGGTTTCATTTTTTTTTAAACATCAGTTAACATGAAATTACAATAAACAAATCTTAATGTTAATTTCTACATTTTCATTAATACTTAAAAAAAAACCTTGTATCTGTTAAAATTAGTTAATGCACTGTGAACCAGAGTTATTAACTATAACTATTAAAAACATTTCTGCTAATTGAAATAAAATAAAATAAAATAAATATTAATTGGAAAACTTAAACTAATGACAATTAAAAATGTTGCCTTGGCAATAAACTGAAAGTTTAAGTTGAAGCACTAAAATTATCAACTGGAAATAAATGAAAACTAAATAAAATTTAAATTTTAAAAAATTAAACCTAGCAGAATTTTAAAACAAACAAACAAAAACAATAAAAATGACAAAAGCACATGCAGAAATTACAAAAAATAAATAAATAAAATTAACATGAAATTTTAAAATAAAAGCTAATTCAATAAAACTATAATATAACTAAAATAAAAATTAAAATAATACTGCTATGAACTAACATGAACAAACAATAAATGATTGTATTTTTATTAACTAACATTAACAAAGGTTAATAAATGCTGTAAAAATCTATTGCTCATGGTTCAACTATGCAATAAATAACCTTATTGTAAAGTGTTACCAATTATTCCTATTAAGATCTTTTATAATTACCCAAAATGTCTCTTTCTCATCTTTGGCACACCATTTTCTGGTTTCCATGGTGCCGTCTCAGTCAACTGTAGAGGCATGACTGGCCAAAACTGGTTTGACAGCATGTGCACCACTGCTCGATGGAGAGGGAATGAGTAGCAACAAACGCATGAGCTGAGAAAACAGAGGAAGGAGAGGTATTCCCACTGGGCTGTTTATCCAGGCTTAAAGCTCTGCTAGACCCAACTGCCCAAGGGCCACGGCTATGAAGTCATGCTTTCTGACAAAACTGGCCCCAAAGTCCAGTGTGTGAGTGTGTGTGAATTAACAGCCAGAAGTGGTCAGCGGGAGCACAGGTTGATTCTTTGACATCATGGGAAAAGTTCTCTCCAATGCGCTCTATAAATGTACAAACAAGCAAACAGACCCCATTATCTACAAGCTAAACCACTCTATCCTGGCCTGGACATTCTCAAAGATATGCTGTTCACTGGGTTTGTTTTTGAGTCTGGTTTGATTGAAATCATGATGTCTGTTTAAATGGGCAGTGATGCATTAACTTTATATAGTGCATTAACTTTATATAGAAAACTGCACAAGTGTAAGGAGAGAAAGTGTAGACAGTAGGTTATTGCAGTTATTTACTATGTGTAAATTAAGTATAATGCATATATAGCACTGTTGCCAAGCACCATCCGATATGATTATATGTAAACGTATATTCAATATTCATATTCATTGTATAAGGATGTTTCTAAAATTAAAGGGGTCATGAACTGCATTGTTTTATTGTTTTATAATGTTTACTGGGATGCACTTATAACATTAGTATGCTTTTTACATCACAAATTGTCATAATTTAGAAATAAAAGGCATTTTTCCTACCCTGATTTTAGTCCTCTGATTTGAATGCTCTGTTTTAAGGGGCGTGTCTGCTGTGAGACTTCAGTGTAAACGCCCACTGCTGTGATTGGCTGACATCCTTCCATTTGAAATAGTTAAGTATTACTCTCTCGAAAACTTTCAGCACATTTCTACTATTGCAGCTCTCAAGTTTAACTAATCGTGAAAAGTATTGCATTACATTTAGATCTATGGCATTATATTGAGATCGTGGCATGAAAGGTTGCAGTTGATGAACATTGTAGCCGATCACAGACATGAAAGCAGTGATCTCGTCATTGAAACTCAATTTCTGCACAGTAACAAATGCTTTCATCGTTAACTAACAATGCAAACTCGATGTAAGAGATTTGTTGAATAAAGCAGGAGTTTTGGTGCGAGTCCAGAACTCAGTCACTGATAAACTCACGCTGTTTGATTGACAGCTCCAGTGATTGTAAAGGGAGCGTTTTTTGATCACTTTCTATATATAAATTAATCACCGTTTAAATAACAGATTATTTTCATCCTCCTAAGAGAAATAATGTGAAGTTGAGCGTTTAGTCACTGGTTTGATTTACTGACACACAGACAAGATCATCTGACTGTACATGAATCATTAATATCAGATCAGGCATTAGAATGAACACAGTTACTGACATGTTGTTGCATTACTGTCGAGTCCATATCGTAAAAGCCTAAAGTCCGAAATATGATTGATTTAACAAAGAATCCACAGTGAAGTGTACCGAATACAAATAAATAAAGCTCAACTGAGACATTCACATTGTTGAAAATAAATAAGCATATTCCTGCATAGGATCCTTTGAAAGGTAATGTTATTTTAGTCCGTATCGCTCTTCTCTCCTCATCTCACTAACACACCAGTGGGTGGGCTACACTGCAATAATGAAGTAGGCGTTGCTTTCTTCTGTGGAGGCAGAGTTTCACCTATCTATAGGCACATTCCAGGATCAGTCGTTCTCTGGGTCTGGTGTCAATAAAAGCTTTTATTGGACTTACAAGGAAGTTTTCAGTTCTGAAACTTACAGGATATTCTTACAGTACGATGACCTCTTATATATAAAAGGCTGAAGGAAAGTTGATTTTTCAATTCCTGACCCCTTTAAATTATTTCTAATAATTTTATCAATCTACATTCGTTTCATTGCAACTTTTATTATTATATTATATTATATATATTATATTATATTATATTATATTATTTATATTATGTCTGTCTGAATACTCGATTCTGATTGGCTGGAAGGTGTGGAATAAAACCGTTTAACGCACAGGTAGTTCCAAGTCAGTTTAATCACCGTTCTATAGTTAAAGGGTTAGTTCACTCAAAAATGAAAATGATGTCATTAATGACTCACCCTCATGTCGTTCCAAACCCGTAAGACCTCCGTTCATCTTCGGAACACAGTTTAAGATATTTTAGATTTAGTCCGAGAGCTTTCTGTCCCTCCATTGAAAATGTATGTACGGTATACTGTCCATGTCCAGAAAGGTAATAAAAAGATCATCAAAGTAGTCCATGTGACATCAGAATTTGACATTAGAATTTTTTGAAGCATCGAAAATACATTTTGGTCCAAAAATAACAAAAACTATGACTTTATTCAGCATTGTCTTCTCTTCCGGGTCTGTTGTCAATCCGCGTTCACGACTCCGCTGCTTCTTCTTCTTCTTTCCTGTTTTACGGCGGTTGGCATCCAGCTTATTGGTGCATTACCGCCCCCTTCTGCTCCGGAGTGTGGTTCACGACTCCGCAGTGACGCTGCTGACGTGTTATCCGGTGCGCCCGAGCTTCTTTACAGTCTGAGGGAGACGCACGCTGTATTCAAGCTACTCTACATTGTTTGTATTTTGGTATTGCTATATTTTTTAAAATGTGTGCGTAAGTGTGCATGTGCGGATGTCCTAATCGCCAAAAAGCATGTAAAAGTGCATTACCAACGCCGACAGATGAAAGGATTCAATGGAATCAATTCAATGGAAAGGATTCCGGAAGAGAAGACAATGCTGAATAAAGTCGTAGTTTTTGTTATTTTTGGACCAAAATGTATTTTCGATGCTTCAAAAACTTCTAACTAACCCACTGATGTCACATGGACTACTTTGATGATGTTTTTATTACCTTTCTGGACATGGACAGTCTACCGTACATACATTTTCAATGAAGGGACAGAAAGCTCTCGGACTAAATCTAAAATATCTTAAACTGTGTTCCGAAGATGAACGGAGGTCTTACGGGTTTGGAACGACATGAGGGTGAGTCATTAATGACATCATTTTCATTTTTGGGTGAACTAACCCTTTAAGGGTTAGTTCACTCAAAATAAAATTTCTGTCATTAATTACTCGTCGTCCCAAACCTGTTAGACCTTGGTTTGCTGCCTATGCAGCAAAGCGTTTCAATCTTCTCTTTATTCAAATACAGCGATAGTGTGATGGCCATAGGCGTTTCCTGGAATGACATTTGTTACCTTTCTTCTGCAAGGCATATTTGTAGTTTATTTACGGGAGCGCCCTCTGGCTGTCAGATGGAGCAGCATTTACCCGTACTTCACTGACAAGCTGCGCAGCCAATTGCCAAATCACGTGCAGTTTATTTTCGATTAATCGTGCAACCCTACACCTATAAAATATTTGTGTCTGGTTTTGTCAAAGTGCACATGAACTGGTAAATCAAATTTGTAAAGATACGACTGAACAGAACAGGACTTGCAATTAATGCAATATAGCCAGTACCGCCTTTGGTTTGTCTTACCTTTAATAGATTCTCTAACCGTGGCGATTCTGTGTTTTTTCCTCCCTGTGGGTTCTAATGCAGATGTATGTTTTGAGTAGTCTGGAGTTTATTTCTCCGTTCCTAAATCGACCTCACCATTATTATGGCTCGCCTGCCTTTGTGGCACAAAACCACAGTGGTTTCTATAAAAATATTCTCTGTGCACAGAAACAAAGGCCTGACGTGTTTAACTCTGATATTTATATTATATCAAGCTCTTATTATCAAGGAAATTTGTAAGCACTTCTCGTTGAGCTCGCTCATCAAAACACTGGTTAGGGTGTCATGTGGTGCGGTCCAGGCCATCGACCCTGATTTAGTATGAATGATATGCTACAGCGTATTTATTTGAGTTCGGAGTGCATTCCTGGAATGAGGACTTGGCTCATGTGTGGCTCATATTTCTGACCAAAGTGGCCATGCTAATAGCGATAGCACGTCGACCCAGCAGAACTCAGCACCTCTGAAGTCTGGAACGACAACGTACAATTACGCAGCCATTTACTGTGAACTCAACATGAATCATAGCAGCTTAAGCAAGGACAAGAATTATGAATATTGCCATTGCCTAGCAACAGGTAAACTTCAGGGTCTTAGTGTATAATGTGGTTGAAGTGGGAGATAGAATTGCAGAGAATCCCACGGCCTTCACATAGCTCCACACCACACACACACACACACACACACACAACACACACACACTCCCACTCACTCCTGTACACTCCCGTAGAGCCAAGCCAAAGTAAAAGATAAAAATGGATTCCATTAAATCAAATTAGAGTGATTTAATGCAGTCAAATTCGAGATCAAAGACAGTGTAGGGCCAAGTAGGGCTGTGCAGTTAATCGAAATAAAACTGAAACTGTGAAATGCTTTAGTGCAATTATCATATCACAAATTTAAAGGATTGGTTCACTTCAGAATTCAAATTTCCTGATAATTTACTCACCCTCATGTCATCCAAGATGTTTATTTCTTTCTTTCTTCAGTGGAAAAGAAATGAAGGTGTTTGAGGAAAACATTCCAGGATTTTTCTCCATATAGTGGACTTCACTGGGGTTCAACGGGTTGAAGGTCCAAATGTCAGTTTAAGTGCAGCTCTACACAATCCCAGACATCATTTTCTGAAAAACAATAAAATTTATATACTTTTTAACCACAAATGCTCGTCTTGCACTGCTCTGAGATGCGGCACACATTACGTAATCACGTTGGAAAGGTCACGCGTGACGTAGGCAAAAGTACCGCGAAAAACTCCATCTCATTTTCTCCTCCAAGATCATTGTTTTACTTTTTTTTTGTAAAGGGCGTTTGACTTTGTACGTTCACTTTGTAAACACTTGCTCGGTACTTCCCTACGTCACACGTGACCTTTCCACATGATTACGTCATGCGTGGAGCATCTCAGAGCAGTGCAAGATGAGCATTGTGGTTAAAAAGTATATAAATTTTTTGTTTTTTTCAGAAAATGATGGTCTGGGATTGTGTAGAGCTGCACTGAAACTGACATTTGAACCTTCAACCCGTTGAACCCCAGTGAAGTCCACTATATGGAGAAAAATCCTGGAATGTTTTCCTCAAAAACTTTAATTTCTTTTCGACTGAAGAAAGAAAGACATAAACATAAATTATCAGGAAATTTGAATTCTAAAGTGAACCAATCCTTTAATTGCAAATTTCGCAGTTTAAAGCTTGAAGGTCTCCCTGCTGTTTTCCACCCAAAAACAAACAAACAAACAAACACAAAAAACTTGATGGAAATAACACATATATTAGTATATTATTATTATTATTATTATGATTACTGTGTAGTCAACTATAAAACAATGAATGTAAATGCATGTAATGCATGTCTATTATTTTATATAGCCTTTATATAAGACCTTTAAAGGTTGTAGCAACAGATTGCATATAGTTTCGCGTTTTTTTTTTTTTTTTTTTTTTTAATTCTTTGGGCCAATGGAATCGCTTTGGGGTCCTAAGTACGGAAGAGAATTAGGGCCAAGCAATAAAAAATAAAACCATCTCGAGATTAAAATTGTTAAATTATGAAAAAAATTAGTTAAATTTCGATAAAAAAAGTCTAAATAAAATGTTGAGAATAAACTCGTTAAATTACGAGAAAAAAGTCGTTACATTTCGAGAAAAAGGTTGAGATAAAATGTTGAGAATAAAGTCATTAAATTATGAGAAAAAAGTCATTAAATTACGAGAGCAAATTTGTTAAATTACGAGAAAAATTACGTTAAATTTCGAGAAAAAAGTCGAGATAAAATGTTGAGAATAAAGTCATTAAATTATGAGAAAAAAGTCTTTAAATTACGAGAACAAAATTACAAATTTGTTGTGACCTTCAGTTAAAATGTTCATTTTTAATCAGTTTGCCCATCCTTAAGTCCCTCTTCAACTTCCTTTCACACCAGCAAATATGTCAACACAGGAAAGAAAACCACGCTCATCAAGACATTTCATGGGGTCTTTAAGAAAGTGTGTTTTTGTAGCTCTTGGAAGCTCAAATGGGTTGGGAAATGCTTGGAATTTGACTTAACACATAATGAGAGCTCAAACACACACACTGACAAATTCATGTTTCCTTTAAAGCAAGACACATACAGACAAAAACAATTTCCATGCACTGGTACATTTTGTGCATTTTCATTTAGTTTAAACAATGTATTAATTTCAAGCAGAAACAATGAGCTCAATGAAGTAAAGAATACATGTTGTTGACAAATGATTAGGATATATAGAGAAATTTAGCATTGGTGCATGTTGATTCAGTTTGCATCTTCTGAAGTCCTGTCAGGAGTTGAAGTCAAGAGATATTCAGTCTTACTTTTCTGATTCAGATTACACCAATCTACCTTTTTATGTAACTGACTTTAAGAACCCACATGGAAAAAACCTATATAAACATATATGTTTCAATATAGGTTTTGATATAGGTTTTGCATATATGTGACTATAATAAAATTGGCCGTTTTCCTATATTATAGGTACATATATGTACCTATAATATAGGAAAACGGCCAATTTTATATATGTCACATATATGCAAAACCTATATCAAAACCTATATTGAAACATATATGTTTATATAGGTTTTTCCATGTGGGAAGAACCATACAGGGCTTTACAGGTTCTTTATAAGGTAGTGGTGCTATATAGCACCTTAACCACCCCAAAGAACCGCTGAAGAACCAATTTTTTTAGAGTGTAGTTAAATTCCATAACATGCCAATTACATGTGATACCAATTTCACGTGTTCACTTCGCACATACATAAGTTCTTGCATAATTTTTTTTCATTAATTCTTAGTTTTTGCCTTGATAATAGAAAATATGAGCTAGGCATCATGTATGACAGTCAAAAATGAGATATGAGCTACAAAATGACCAGATCCTGCCATTAGCTATATAGAAGACATATCTTGTATGTATAGGGCTTATATGTGGATATGAAGAAGCAATACAGGAGACCTATATTTCCTGTATATGCACATATATGCACCTCAATTTTGCCTATATGTGGCATATATACGCATATATGCAGTATATATAGGGCATATATGCAGCATATATGCAGTATATATACGCATATATGCAGCATATATATTATCATATATGTGCATATATGCAGCATATATGTGCATATACACTGCATATAGGTTTCATATATGCGCATATATCCACATATAGGTTCTTTCCATGTGGGAAGTTAGGACTAGTCTTGAAGAAAAACAACTTTTAAGACTAGTCTAAGCAGTTAATGCAACCGGCCCTTGCCGGAGCGTCTTAAGACTGAAGTTCTGCAACAGGGAAGATAATCGTGTTGCAGGGAGTAAACAATTTCTGATTTGGTGTTGTAAAACATGTGTACAAAAACATGTGCACACATTTTGTGAATGTTTGACTATGTTTATAGGCACCGCTCCACATCCACATTGCGAACTCACCGAGCCACACACCAAGATACCAAAATGTGTACCAAAGGACAGTGGAAAAGCTGAGGAAACGCTATTACACAATCTTCTTCCGAATGTTCAGCAACCACTAAGTAAATCTCTTGATTGTTTCAGGTGGAACAGTGACATGAGAGGATCACGAAAAGATAAACAAGCTCGAGCGAGAAAGCGGGCTTGATTTTGAGCAGCTCCAGTCATGAGCATCGCTCAGTCAGCACGGATATAAATTTATCTGGCAAGTGAGAAAGAAAAAGAGCAGATTTTGGCAGGAAGCTTGCGTCTAAACCACCACAAACAGGCCCGATGTTCACAAAGGTGGTCACGGTGGCCACAAAACAGCCTTCGGCAGTGCACAGAGCCCACACAAACCCTAACGACACAGAAACATGGTGAGGAGTTATTTCAGACCGGGAGAAAATACACACACGCAGAGTTTGGCTTCCAGCGGCTTTAGCAAAGGAATCTGAACGTGTTCTGCACTTCAGTGTCAGTAAAAGATTGATACTAAAGACTGTTGAATTCATGCTGATCTATTGAACTTTTAATTTGATAACTTCACTCTTATATCTGTCAGTCTCATGATTTCATATTGGTCAGTGGATGAATGCATGAATCAGTAAATATCAAGATCATTTATTGGTAGTAGCAGTATGTGGAGCTCCAGGTTGTAGTTTCTTGTATAACTTTTTATGTATATAAAACAAAATTGTCACTATATGCATCTGAATCTTAAAATTGCCAAAGACAATTGAATTGCCAAAGACAATTGAACATGAATTTTTCAAATAGTTAGGAGAGAGTTAGTTACTTTGCTTCACGACCATGTGGTCCTTTGCAGGTGTCTGAATGATGTCACATGATATTGATTGCATGACTTGATCCAAAATGGTCCCTTTTATATTGGTTACTCCGAATGACATCAATGACATCTGACATCTTTCTCATAACAAAGAAATGACTTCTACACATAATTTTAATGCCATTTTGCACTATGTTGATATATGATGTTATAAAATCATGCCAGAATAAAAATATATACATTTGTTACATTTTAAAGTCCCCTTGTAGTCAATTCTATCTCTTAAAACTCATCTTTTATCACCACAATTACATATTTAAATGTTTTTCCTGTGAAAAAAATTCTTAATGCCTTATAGCTTGAATGTAACTCTACACCCTTGCTTCCTTTAATATGCACAGATCGATGAATATGATAATTAGCCCCGCCTCCACTCACTTGCACAAGCTCAGACGAGATCCACTCGGTCAATTTACTGAGGTAAACGCTGCACAACGTCGGACACATAATGATGATTAATATGACTACTAGCGTTTTGCTTGACTACGCTATCAAACAGCTAATAATGTGCTGGTAATGCTACACAATGTTCACAATCACGAGTCAGACAGCTGCCTTCTAACAATCAGTATCCTTAAAAAACGCTTTGAACAACTCAGAAAATCAGTGGAGAAATATATAGTTCTAAATCTACCTGATTTTTTCATATCAACAGAAAAATATATAACCTTCTTTTGAGGCTCCCTTGCACAGTCAGTTAATGATATGCTAAAGCCCACCGGCACGTTGACGTGATTGGTTGCAAGGTAGTTTGTGATGTCAGAAACACCAGCGATTTCAAACCGATTTCTTTAGATCACTGCAGTTTTAAAGAGAAAATACTCAGCAATGGTGTTGACTTATGAATTGGCACATGGTTTGTAATAAAGCATGTTAAAAACACCAGATAGACATATGAACAACGTTAAAAACTTGATTTTGACCACAGGGGGACTTTAAGATATTTTAATCACAAATGAAATGGTTGCATTGGCCTTCGGACGGTTAAAACGAATGGCCTTTCGACACTTCAAAATTTAGCAAAATATGATTAAAACCTTTTGGATTCAATAAAAGAGATCTAGTTGTACTACCTTACATGCTTTGGATGTCATATCTTTGTTTTATTATTATTAAGCCTTTTGGACAAAAAAATTACGTGTCCATCATTGACCCATCTATATATATATATATATTATATATATATATATATATATATATATATATATATATATATATATGTTGCAAATGCTACTCATAACTAGGTTGCATGATATATCAGTGCCATATTGGTTAACGGCTGATGCAAAAAAAAAAAAGCCAATATATTTATAAATATGTATTTATTTTTACTTATTGGTATCGTCGATTGAATATATATTTTTAACATCTAATGTTCACTTAAAGTCAAATGGATAATTCTTATTTTTTTATGGAATATTGCAGTATTTGTTAATGATTTATCACAACATTACTTTAAATTCATGTTCCTCATAATAATTAATCAAATTAACCTTCCCTCTCTTCTCTTCTCTGATGATGAAGGCGGGGCAACCTGTCACTCACATGAGATCCACCAATAGCAAACCACACCCATCCGATCAATTCCCCATGGACAAAATCAAGCCCCGCCCTACATTTGTCCTTGTTTGAGAAGTTGTTTAACTCAAATATACGTCACAACAGGGAAGAGAACTTTCTCTTTAAAAACACTAAGAACTTATGATGAGAGAGAGATGAGCAGAAGTCTTGCAGCAGTCAAGGCTCATGCAATCCACTCCATAAGTATCTCAATATGTCCATCCTGTTACTGGCCAAAGGTATTAATATGGTCTCCACTGACCTTAAATTATGTGTGTGTGTGTGTGTGTGTGTGTGTGTGTCCGAGAGAATGAGATCCATCTGTAGTTGCTCCCTGCATGTGCTTCAGCTTAACCTCTTAATCAGAGCAGTGTTGTGGCCGTACCAGAGGCAGAAGATGTGCCCTCCCCCCTACCAATAAAGTTTAGTTAAAAAATATATGAATTGCATTTTAATGAAATTTTAAATAAAACATAATTTCATTGATCTTTATGCCAGCAGAGATAGCTTCTGCTGGAAATTCAGATATATAAATACAAGTCATGAGTTTGAAACAACATGAGGGTTGAGTGAATGATGTCAGAATATACAGTTTTGCCTGAAGTATCTCTTTAAGTTGAGATGTCCTGTCTAGGTTTGTGGGGTAGAGTTACCGTGCACAGGGCATGAGAAGGACCCGTGGTAAGTAGCTTACGGCTTTGCCAGAAACCATTGGTGATGGAATGCACTTCCTCCCAGTCTTAGTGCTGGCGCTTGACCACTTGGAACAGCGAGATGCATTAATGAGAGGCTTTTGTGTAAAAGCACTGGAGTAATGATGGAGAGAGAGAGAGAGAGAGAGAGTACAGCTCTAGCCATGTGGGGCTGCGCAGAGATATCCATACGCCAAGAATAATATAAATATGAAAGGTATTCATTTGTGTGAATTTATGTCCTTGATTCTTTATCTTCTCCTTCTTTATTCAGACTATCCTTATTCTGCAGCTTCTTAAAAGGACAGTTCAGCCAAAAATGAACCTTCTGTCATCATTTACTCACCCTCATGTTGATTGCTGACCTGTATTATTTTGTTTTTCTTCTTAAAATTAGGTAAATACATCCAGAGATGAACAACAACAATGACATATTACACCATGTCAACTAAAATAAAGCTAAAATGGAAAAGCCATGGGTGACAAACTAAGCAAACCCTATGATTAAATGGCTTTTAGAGGCACTTTTAGCAGCAATAACTTGAAGGAATCATTTTCTGTATGATTTTATCAGTCTCTTGCATGGAGGAATTTTTTAACTACGTTGCTTCATGTCATTTCTCAGGTTCGTAGGCATTTGTTTATGCACAGCTCTCTTAAGGTCCCGCTGCAACATTTCAGTTGGGTTGAGGTCTGGACTTTGACTGGGCCATTGCAACACCTTGATTCTTTTCTTTTTCAGCCATGCTGGTAGATTTGCTGGTGTTCATTGTCCAGTTGCATGACCCACTTTCAGCCAAGCTTTAGCCGTCGGACGGATAGCTTCACATTTGACTCTAGAATACTTTGGTATACAGAGGAGTTTGTGTTCGACTCAATGACTGCAAGATGCCCAAGTCCTAAGCCCAAATCATTACCGCTCCACCAGCGTGATGAACAGTTGGTATGAGGTGTTTGTGCTGATATGCTGTGTTTAGTTTTATGTGCATTATGGCCAAACATCTCCACACATTGTTCCAGAGGTTTGTTCAAATGCAACTTTGCTAACCTGCTGCCATGTTCGTTTTAGAGAGATGAAGCTTTCTCCTGGCAACTTTATCATTTAACATGTTAACATGTTGTTGACTCCTGGCAGCTGTCTTGAATGTTTTCCACTTGTTAATAATCTATCTCACTGTAGAATAATGGACTTCAAATTGTTTGGAAATGGCTGTATAAAATTTCTCAGATTGATTTGCAGCAGAAATCACTTCTCTAATACCATTGCGGATGTCTTTCCTTCTTGGCATTGTGTTAACACACACCTGAATGCTCCAGACCAGCAAATTCCCAAAACTTCTGCTTTTATAGAGTTGATCACACTTGCTGATGAAGACATTTGATTAGCAGCGCCTGACTGATACTTACCCTCTTAATTCCAATAGAAGCTTTTGGAATGCTTTTTACACCAGATTACAAGCAATATTATTAATTAAATTCAACAAATAGAATTGAGTTAGAATGAATCAAATTAAAAGAACTCTTTATTTTTTATTGCCAACATTGAAGACACCTGATGATAACAAGCAGAATCACTGAAGGAAAGAGAAACACACAAGAATTAACAGAGGTTTAGATGTTGATGTTGATTTTATTGAAAATATTTGGTCACCATTATTGTGATCGGTGTTTCACTCTTTTGACTCTTTGCTTTTTATGTCAGTTTGCGGTTTTTGTAATGGTGTTTGCTAATTTTACACATTTTAAATGTTTGACTTTTAAGGAATTAATTTGATTAATTCTAACTCAATGCTTATATTTTGAATTTAATTAATAATATTGCTTGTAATCTGTTGCCACAATTTTATTGAGTAGATAGAGCGTATTACTTTTTACAATGCATGCACTCTAAAAAATGTTTGGTTAAAAACAACCCAAGTTGGGTTGAAAATGGACAAACCCAGCAACTGGGTTGTTTTAACCCAGTGGTTGGGTTAAATGTTTGCCCAACCTGCTGGGTAGTTTATTTACCCAACTACTGATTAAAAATGACTATATGTCTGGCTTAAAATGAATCCAAAATAGGTGAGAAATTAAAAATCAGACACATAATTACTAGAGGCAACAATAATAATCAAAAGGTGTACATTTATTAATAAGCAATTTAATAAATGTTTATTGTTTATTATTCATTATCTTATTAATAAATGCTCATTTATTAAACATATTAATAAATGTTAATTTCCAGCATATTTTGGGTTCATTTTAAGCAAGCAATACAGTAATTTTTATACAACAGTTTTAAATAAAACTACCCAGCACGTTGGGCACATTTAACCCAACTGCTGGGTTAAACAACCCAATTGCTGGGTTGTCCATTTTCAACCCACTTGGGTTGTTTTTAACCCAGCATTTTTTAGAGTGTAGCTTTTCCGCCTAGTTTTGTTAAATAAATAATGAGGTGTATTACCTCATTTTAAAGGGTTAGTCAAAAAATGAAAATAATGTTTTTACTCACCTCATGCCGTTCCACACCCTAAGACCTTCGTTAATCTTCAAACACAAATTAAGATATTTTAGTTGAAATGCAATAGCTCTGTGAGGCCTGCATAGCCAGTAATGACATTTCCTCTCTCAAGATCCATAAAGTTACTAAAAACATAAATCATTCATGTGAGTAAGTGCTTAATATTAATATTATAAGCGACTTTTTGGAGCGCCAAATCTAAATACGACTTATATTGATGGCCGATTTCAAAACAGAACTTCGGAGCGTTATGAATCAGCTATCGAATCTGCTGTTTGGAGCGCCAAAGTCACGTGATTTCAGTTTGACACGCGATCTGAATCATGATTCGACACACTGATTCATTTATGCTCCGAAGCTTCCTGAAGCAGTGTTTTGAAATCGGCCATCACTAAATAAGTCGCTATTTTGTTTTTTTGGCGCTCCAAAAATATTCTCGTCGCTTTATAATATTAATATTGAACCACTGTACTCACATGAACTGATTTAAATATTTTTTTAGTACCTTTATGGATCTTGAGAGAGGGAATGTCCATTGCTCCCTATGAGGCCTCACAGAGCTATCGGATTTCAACTAAATATCTTAATTTGTGTTCTGAAGATTAACGAAGGTCTTACTGGTGGAACGGCATGAGGGTAAGCAATAAATGACAGAATTTTCATTTTTGGGTGAACTAACCCTTTAAGACCTGCCAAGGACCAGAGATTTTTTTTAATGTCCTGATACATAAAACCATAGAATCAAGAGGGCGTCCTTTCTTTTTCACATGACTGTGTGTGTGTGTGTATGTATATGAATTGCACTTTTATGTAGTTTGTGAATAAATTAATTGGGGCAGGGACGATAAATCGATGCATCACAATTCTGAGCTTTGTTTTTTAACAGCAGACAGCGCTCTAGGCTAGTTTTGAAGCGCACACTCAAATGCTCATGAAGAAGAGGCTTGTGCATTCGGCTGAATCTGAGAATGCACTTGCACCTCAGAATGCTTTTATGCGAGACTAATGTAAACAGCCTTGTATTCTACCACAGATCGTATCTGGTGAAAATGCATATATTTGCTGTGATATACCACACACCAAATTGGCACAAATGTTCATTGATTTCACCTGAGCATCCAGTGTTTATCACTTTATCAGGGTATCCATTATTTTATAAATCATGTTAACAGGCAAATGATTGTCTGACACATGTTCCGGTACACACTAAAAAATGCGGGTTAAAAACAACCCAAGTTGGGTTGAAAATGGACAAACCCAGCAATTGGGTTGTTTTAACCCGGTAGGGTTAAATGTTGCCCACCTGCTGGGTATTTTATTTAACTCAACTATTGTTAAAAATTACTGTATTGCTTAATTAAAATTAACCCAAAGTATGTTGGAAATGAACATTTATTAATGTTCAATGAATTATTAAACATAAACAGGTAATAAACTATTAACTATTAATTTATATATAAATATTAAAGCTTATTAATAAACATTCACCTTTTGTCTATTATTGTTGCCTCTAATTGCATCTGGTTTTTAATTTCCTATTTTCATTTTAAGCTAGCCATATAGCAATTTTTAAACACTACCCAGCAGGTTGGGCAAACATTTAACCCAACCGCTTAAAACCCAATCGCTGGGTTTGTCCATTTTCAACCCAACTTGGGTTGTTTTTAACCCAGCATTTTTTAGAGTGTACAGTACATCCTGCACCAACATCCTGGTGTCTGCTTTGCAACAGGACAGTAAACCTCTAAACACCAATTGCATTAGCTCATTATTTTTACTGTTATGGGTTGTGTTACGTAATGCTCGAGCAAAAGAGCATACTGGTCTGTCCCATGAGCTCCAGGGGGGATTGGCCATAGGAAATCCCAGTTAGGTTGGGCTCCGAGCTCTTTAATGACATCAGCTCATGAAATGCCATCCTTGCCACATGTGTGAACAACCACACTTTTGATCACGATCAGTTCTTGAGTTCAAAGCAGGAACTCCCAATCACTTTCTCTTGTGTTCCTTTCTGTACGTGTGTGTGTGTGTGTGCATTACTTCCTTTTGAGTGACAGGTTATCATGTCATTGGAGGAATGCTTCCTTCTAACTCTTCAGATCATCCATGTCAGTGCTATAATAACCACATTTCGGAGTGAAAATTGTTTCTACACCAAATTTCTTCAGTGCACAAGGCAACACTGGATTCTTGGTCATAACATTCTGGAGTGCTTTCCTATCTAATTCTCCTTCATAAATCCATGCGTGTGCAGCCACAAGTACATCTGTGTTACTGCAGTTTAAAATACACACACATACACACACATTAGAGGAGCAAATGCGCTTGAGCCACATCAGACGCGAGCGAACTCGATCACCACGCATGGCATATTTTCCCATCAAACATCAGCTCATCAAAACAGACGAACCCGCAATATGGGATTTTCCTCTCCATCACTGTAAAAAAGCTGTAAAACGCTGCATGAAAGATTTTGTCCATTTAAAGTTGTTGTTGTGATTATTGATGGCAAAGCTGGAAAAAGGTCAGGACGCAAATCACAGCTCGTAAAAGGCAGATTCTGTCGTTTGTTTTTTGTCTTAATTGGCGACGGCTGCCTCAGTGCTGCAGTACCAGCTGCGGCTGCGATTTAAGACGGAACCGTTCAAAGACGAGCACAAGGACCTCTTCGTTCTGTTAGAAGACGTAATTGGAGCACATATTATGCCGTTAGCCTCATGGTTTCTGTCAGCGATGATGTTGTTGTCTTTTGAGTTACTTGTAATAGGTTTCTTCTGCTGTGAAGCTGGCACAGAAATACTTGCATACACACTTGCACCCGTTTGGTAGGCAGAAAGCTTTTTTTATATACTGTCAGATTTAGAGCACATTTTTTTGTTATGCTGTAATATTGCGCTGTAGTGGGTTTGTGTACAATTTTGTGAAGTGTTTGCATTGTATTATATGCTATACATATACTACCATTCAAAAGTTTGGAAACTTACTGTTTAATGTTTTTGAAAGAAGTCTCTTACTCATCAAGCCTGCATTTATTTGATCAAAAACAGGAAAAAAACAGTAATATTGTGAAATATTATAATTTAAAATAATGTTTTCTATTTTAATATACTTTAAAATATATTTTTTTCTGTAATGCAAAGCTGAATTTTCAGCATCATTACTCGAGTCTTTTGTGTCACATGATCCTTCAGAAATCATTCTAATATGCTGATTTGATAATCAGTTATTATCAAAGTTGGAAACAGTTGTGTTGCTTAATATTTTTTGGAAACTGTGATAATTTTTTTCAGGATTCATTGATGAATAAATAGTAAAAAAGAACAGCATTTATTCAAAAAGAAATTTTCTAACATATAAATCTTTATTATCACTTTTTATCAATTTAACACATCCTTGCTGAAAAAAAGTATTAATTTCTTCCACAAAGAAAGAAAGAAAGAAAAAATACTGACCCCAAACTTTTGAACGGTAGTGTATATTATTACAAAATATTTAATTTAAATAAATGCTGCTCTTTTAAACTTTTTATTATCAAAGAATCCGAAAAAAAAAGTTTAAGCAGCACAACATTTGTAATAAATCAGCATATTAGAATGATTTCTGAAGGATCATGTGACACTGCAGACTGGATTTAATAATGCTGAAAATTCAGCTTTGCATCACAGACATAAATTATATTTTAAAGTATATTATAATAGAAAACTATTATTTTAAATTGTAATAATATTACTGTTTTTTTTCCTGTATTTTTGATCCAGGCTTGATGAGTAGAAGAGACTTCTTTCGAAAACATTAAACATTTTTGAATGGTAGTGTAAAGCAGTTTATTAATATAGAACAGTGATTAAACTGACAGTGATTAAGCTACCTGTTCATTACGCAGTTTGAACACACACCTTCCAGCCAATCAGAATTGAGTATTCAGATTCATGCTATAAATGGAAATAATGCAGACTGATGGCTTCAACAAAAGCATATGCCATCGATTATTGGATTTCTATATCCGAACTCTATAATGGCCTCCTCTGTTTTGTGTCGGGGTCCCAATCACATTGTCAAGTTTACCATCTGACTCTACGTTATCTCTTATTTAAAGTTTCGTTCTCAGAGAACTGAGCCTTACAAGCTATAATGCATCTCATGAAAGTCATTTATTTGCTTGACATTTTATAGAACTGTATGAATTGATTTAGATGTAATAGTTATTGTCATCTCAAAGCTCAAGCCACACTTTGGAGGGCGAAGGTGGAAAAGCCACGTTGTCTCCTGCCGTCGTATTCTCTTCCACGACTTGTCAAAGCAGTTTCTTATTCAAATACCACAACAAATCACTGCCGCAGTAACTGCCCTACCTTGTCAAGCCTCATCTCAGCAGCGGTCAGCAGACACACATGAAATTATAACATGCCGTGTATGGCAAATCTGTCTTGACTTTTACATGTAGGGAAAAATGAATCAGAACCAGGTCTTTTGACTTTTGTCTTTTATACATTCGTTTCCACTTGTTTTCCACTGGGTTATTAAAGGAAGGAACACAAACTGCATCCAATCGCTCCGTACCAGAGGCATTATAGTAGTGATTTACACCAATCATCTTTAGATGTTATTCATATTGACGTCAACTAATAGTAGTGTGATTATTATGATTAACTATTTGGCAAAAACTGCATGCAAAGAAAACGGCTGGGAGTTTTACAAAACTTTCGGAGGGAAAAGCAGTGCAGTTTTTGAAGGCATTCCAAGAAAAGTAGTATTTTCATCAGGATGCCAGTCTCTCCCCCCTCCGTCCTCCTGGTTCTTGCTCACTGTTCATTTATCCCACTCTGGACATGGAGAAGTGAAGACTACAGTCTAAGTATGGACGTCTTTTATCAGCCACTGAGTGCAGCAGGAACCACGGCTGAATGATCAGTTCATTTCATTAACAGCAGGGCTCTGGTCCATACTGGAACTCTACACGCTGTCTCAAGGGCTCCAGTATCAGTTGATGACGTTGCTTACTGAGTCTTGAGTGTTTTTGTATGTGTATTTGCATGTGTATGGGACTTTTTTTTTTCTCTGGCATGGGCTTCCTGCTCTTCTTGATTACATATGGCCAGGGTACAGTTTCAGAGAAGAAACAGGATTTATTTATTCATTGCCAGGGTACATTGAGAAAAACAATGTGATTTATTTATTTATTTGACATATTGCCAGGCTAAAATTTGAAAGAAATAATGGGACTTTATGTAGTTATTTATTGTATTAGTTATTTATTTGTTTGTTTGATGCATTTCCACAGTACAATTTGACAAATATTTGATTGTTTGTTTGTTTTTGTTGTTTGACTGACATACTGCCAGGGTAAAATTTGAGATAAACAATTGGACTTTTTTTAATTATTTATTTATTTATTTATTTGACATATCACCAGGGTAAAACTTGAGAGAAACAATGGACTTTATTTATTTGTTTGTTTGTTTGTTTGACATACTGTACTGTCAGGGTAAAACTTGAGAGAAACAATGGGATTTATTTATTTATTTATTTATATTGCCAGGGTAAAATTTGAAAGAACAATGGGACTTCATGTAGTTTATTTATTTTATTAGTTATTTGTATTAGTGTTTATTTGTTTGTTTGTTTGATGCATTTCCGGGTACAATTTGACAAACATTGGACTATTTGTTTGTTGTTTGTTTGATTGATTGACATATTGCCAGGGTAACATTTGAAAGAATAATAGGACTTTATTATTATTATTATTTATTATTAGTTTATGCATTCCAGGGTACAATTTGACAAACATTGAACT
Source organism: Culter alburnus (assembly GCA_028476615.1). Lineage (NCBI taxonomy): Eukaryota > Metazoa > Chordata > Actinopteri > Cypriniformes > Xenocyprididae > Culter > Culter alburnus. The sequence continues at coordinate 1,104,674 of JAOTNS010003244.1, read as the reverse complement.
ATTTGTTTGTTTGTTGTTGTTTGATTGATTGGCATATTGCCAGGGTAAAATTGAGAAACAATTGGACTTTATTATTTATTATTTATTTATTTTTATTTTATTTATTTACATATCACCAGGGTAAAACTTGAGAGAAACAATGGACTTTATTTATTTGTTTGTTTGTTTGACATACTGTCAGGGTAAAATTTGAAAGAAACAATGGGACTTCATGTAGTTATTTATTTTATTAGTTATTTTGTTTAATGTTTATTTGTTTGTTTGTTTGATGCATTTCCAGGGTACAATTTGACAAACATTTGGACTATTTGTTTGTTTGTTGTTTGATTGATTTGACATATTGCCAGGTAACATTTGAAAGAAAATAGGACTTTATGTAGTTATTTATGTTATTAGTTTATTATTAGCTGTTTGTTTGTTTGTTTTTTGTTTGATGCATTTCCAGGGTACAATTTGACAAACATTTGAACTATTTGTTTGTTTGTTGTTGTTTGATTGATTGGCATATTGCCAGGGTAAAATTTGAGAGAAACAATTGAACTTTTTATTTATTTATTTATTTATTTATTTATTTATTTGACATATCACCAGGGTAAAACTTGAGAGAAACAATGGACTTTATTTATTTGTTTGTTGTTTGACATACTGTCAGGGTAATTTGAAAGAAACAATGGGACTTCATGTAGTTATTTATTTTATTAGTTATTTGTAATTAAGTGTTTATTTGTTTGTTTGTTTGATGCATTTCCGGGGTACAATTTGACAAACATTTGGACTATTTGTTTGTTTGTTGTTGTTTGATTGACATACTGCCAGGGTAACATTTGAAAGAAATAATAGGACTTTATGTAGTTATTTATGTTATTAGTTATTTTTATTAGCTGTTTATTTGTTTGTTGTTTGTTGTTTGTTTGATGCATTTCCAGGGTACAATTTGACAAACATTTGAACTATTTGTTTGTTTTGTTTGTTGTTTTGATTGATTGACATAATGCCAGGGTACAATTTGACAGAAACAATTAGACTTTTTATTTATTTAGTTAGTGGTTTACTTGTGAATTTATTTATTCATTCCATTTAATGATGTACTGCTTTAATAGCATTCTATGATGTAAACAAAATTTTAAAACTGTGTCTGACTCCTTTTGTACTAAGACTTATTTGATAGCTACAATTTTATGCATGTAAATGTGCACAATTACACATTTTCAAACATTCTGCATAATTAAAAAAAACCCTGGAAATTATGCACAATAATATATGTTGTTCAAAAATGTTTTGTACAAAACTTTTCATAAGTGATAACTGCAATTCATCGACTGGCCACTAGGACAAAAAAAAGAGCAGAATCTCATTGAGTCCCATGTTAAAATGCCCAACTTTACAGCAGAATAAAACATGTTTACAGCCTGGATCAAATTGTGGTTTTGGTCTATACAGCTAATTTTGTCCTTCATGACAACTCTGAGGAGGGTGATTTTTTTTTTTTTATAACTCATCCGTTTAAATTATATTAAGCCTTAAAGTTCTGCATAATTAAGGGCGTGGTCACTTGAGTGACAGGTTTGCCGCTGCTGTCTGTGAGCCGTCACTTTACCTCAGCTAATTCCAGCCGCTGAATTTGGCATCTCTGCCGTATTTGTGCTTTTTTTCAGAATTATTTTATACAATTATAAAATAATAATATATACAATTATATGGCTTATTGTGTTAATGGTCGAGACAGATGTGCATCTGTGTACATGTGCATGCATGCAAAAGATAAACAGAACACATGCTGTTGGATTGTCTTGGCATTAGCTAAAAGTTTTGTTCCTGAGATTTACTACAATGACAATAGCAGGAGGATATAAAACTCTGACAGCACTGCTTGGATATTATAACTAAAACTGCTGCATTTTGAAAAATTATACTTTGGACACGTGCTCATTTGTTTGTGAGATATATACGATCATATACAGTTTTACAACATAAATGATGCTCAGATTGCATAATTTCTTGAAGAATGATGCAGAACAGATCATTCAGAAGAAATGTGATGCAAACAATGGATAATATATCAATATTTCATGGTTTTAATGCTTTTGTGGACAAAAATTACTTTGTTGTTTTTCAGTGGACACTCATGGACATTTTAAGTGCAACGTATTGGAATTTTCTCGCTATCGCTATTTCATTATAAAGGTATGACATCCCGTTTGATTTTTCATGTTGTTATTTGCACACCCGACACAAATTACAATTACTGGTGCTGGAGCATCTATATCGTAAAAAAAAGACACCGTATTGACAGTAAACCTTTAGAATTTTCAAATGATATAGCTTGTTATCTTTATTAATCTTTTAGATAGTATCTTAGATAAATAGATAGCTTCTTTTGCCTGCTAAAATGATCACGTCGAGCTAGGCAGGCATGGTTTCAGTAACAAGTCACCTCAGTTTCAACCACGCCCCGCCTCTTTGCCCATTTTCAGTTATCCGGGAGTGACGTGCGGTGACGTGCTGCTAAGATGGCAGCGGCCTCATTTTCGCTTCAAAAATGCTCTTTGGAAATCTACGGGTGACGTCACGGACAATGAAACCATAAGGTAAAAAGCTTTTGAAAAGTTGCAAAATAAATGTGCAGCCATTTCAGTCTGTATCTGAATCCTACGGAACAGGATTAGGGCCAAGCAATGATAAAAAAATAAAACCATCTCGAGATTAAAATTCGAAAAGATTAAAAAAATAAAATGTTGAGAATAAACTCGTAAATTACGAGAAAAAACTCGTTAAATTTCGGGAAAAAAATCAAGATAAAATGTTGAGAATAAAGTCATTAAATTACAAGAAAAAAGTCGTTAGATTATGAGAACAAATTCGTTAAATTGAGAAAAAAAGTCATTAAATTACGAGAAAAAAGTCGTTAAATTATGAGAACAAATTCATTAAATTATGAGAAAAAAGTCATTAAATTTAGAGAAAAAAGATAAAATTTGAGAATAAACTCGTTAAATTACGAGAAAAAGCTCGTTAATTCGAGAAAAAGTCGAGATAAAATGTTGAATAAAGTCATTAAATTACGAGAAAAAAGTTGTTAGATTATAGAAATTGAAAAAAATCGTAAATTTCAAGAAAAAATAATCATTAAATTAAGAAAAAAATGAGAAATTCTTAAATATGAGAAAATTTAAAATTTCGAGAAAAAAGTTGAGATAAAATGTTGAGATAAACTTGTTAAATTACGAGAAAATTAATTTGAGAAAAAATCAAGATAAATGTTAAAAAGTCATTAATTACGAGAAAAAGACGTTAAATTATGATGAAAAAAGTCATTGATTTCGAGAAAAAAAGTCGAGATAAAATGTGAGAATAAAGTCATTAAATTACGAGAAAAGTCCAGATAAAATGTTGAATAAAGTCATTAAATACGAGAAAGAAGTCATTAAATTATGAGAACAAATTGTTAAATTATGAGAAAAAAAGTCGTTAAATTTCGAGAAAAAAAGTCGAGATAAAATGTTGAGAATAAAGTCATTAAATTACGAGAAAAAAGTCGTTAAATTATGAGAACAAATTCGTAATTTAATGAATTTGTTCTTGTAATTTAACAACTTTTTTCTCATAATCTAACGACTTTTTTCTCGTAATTTAACGAGTTTATTCTCAACATTTTATTTCGACTTTTTTCTCGAAATTTAACAACTTTAATCTCGAGATGGTTTTATTTTATTTTTTTTATTGCTTGGCCCTAATCCTGTTCCGTAGAGTCCCACCCACTCAAAATAACAGGGTTTTGTTTCTGCAGGCCTTGTTGTCAGTGACTGCGCACTTTTCTGCTGAGTCATAGTCATCCATTTCTTCCTCTCTCCTGCTCCTTCACGCCTGCCACAGTCTATCCAGAAGACACGCCTGCCTTTGGGCCGCTTTAATGACTAACCTGCCCACCTCACCCGCCACCTCGCCCTCTCGTCCAGCTTCTCTGAGCCGTGCCAGCGCACCAGACCAAGGATTCCCTCTCTTTTATTCCTCCTTCCAGCGTTCCGCTACTTATTCCTCCTTCCGTCTGTTAGCGGGCCGTTAGTCGCCTACTCAACCCCTTCCACCAATGCTTTCATATAATTGTACTTCCAGGGATGCAGCCAGGCAGACTGAGTGGCGCAAGCATTCAATATTTCATTCGAATGACAGCGATATGATTCACTGCTTTACTTCACTGTTTTTGTGTTGGTTTGACATTTACCATGTACATTGAAAAAAAGAATGATGTAGGATTTACTTTGAAACTGTTTTTTCCTTCAGACATTGATTGTAAATTTCACAGATAATTACAAAGTAACACGATTTTAAAGATTATTATAGATTATTGGAGTATATTTTACAATTCATTCCATGTTTAATTCAATGTGTTACTTGCAGTTTCTTATTTGTGAAATTACTAGCAATTTCTGATGGAAAATTGTTTTTCAGTGTAGTATTTTCTTGTAAAACATACTTACAACTTGAAAGCATTTATCTCTGTTTACAGTGTACTTGTTAAAAGGACGTGTCACATGGCAGATTTTTTCGCTACCATTATTGGAGTGCACTTTGCCCGTACCCGACTTTATTATTTACGAGAATAATCGTAAAAGGAATTTGGGAAATGGATATTTTAGCACTTTTATATCTAATTGTGAGTCACGGAACACTTGCTCTGGCGCTCCAGAAACGATAGTCACCTGCTACTCCATGTCCTCACCCTCCTACAAGCCAGTGGAAAGAAATATTCCATCGGATTTTATTTCTGTTTTCTTACGTCTCCAGGAACGAGGTCCTCAGTCTCATTGGCAGCCCGGACGCCACGCCCTCGCACCTCGTAAGCAGTGACGTAGGTTGTAGCGGGTGTTTTAGTCACCTACTCTGGCGCATACATTTTTACTAGAGGAAAAAGTCTAAATTTAGTGCAGAGGAAAGGACAGCGTGCTCATTTTGAGATATGACTACTACTAATAACTACTGCGTCAGTCAGACTAGGAAAAAAGGAGGGAGATTAGGTGATATTATAACAGAAAGGGAAAGAAATGGATAAACATGAGGGTTTGGGATGCAACATTCCTTATGAGAGCTGCTTGTTCCTAATGTGAGAAGTTTCAGTTCATGTTCCTGAGAAAACCACAAGAACCAAAATATTTTTCTTTATGTATTTTTATGTATGTATTATTTTTTTTTATTCATTAATGATTATTTATTAATTATGTTTTATTTATTTATAATTATTTATTTTAATTTTAATAATTTATTTAAATTTTTTAAATGTTATATTGCCTTTATTTATTTATTTTATTATTTTATTTTTTTATTTTATTTTCCTTTATTATTTATTATTTTGATTATTTATTTTAATTCTTTAAAATTGTTTATTACTTTATTTATTTATTTAAATTTTGATTATTAATTTTAATTTTTATTTATATTTCTTTCTTTATTTTAATTTTAATTATTTATTTTATTTTTTAAATTTTATAACTTTATTATTTTTTTTAAACTTTACATTTCTTTATATATTTATTGTAATTTTAATTAATTATTTTTTTATTTTATATTACTTTAATTATTTATTTTAATTTTATTCATGTAAATATTAAGGTTGTCAAAAGTACCAACTTCAGTACCAAGTTACTGAAATTTAAAATATGTGACGATACCAGCATTTCCCCCTAGAATTTTGAACAGATTCTTAAACACTTCTGATTGGCCCTTGTGTTCACGCGCTCAACAGATATATCTGTGATTGGCTACAATGATCATGCTTCAAAAACATAGACTCTTCACAGAGTGCTTACACAGATACACACGCGTCTGTCAGCGGATCCATCTATCAGCGGATATATTGGGGATGTGTATTTGCGTAAGCGCTCGGTGAAGAGTGTCAAAGATGTCTATTTACAACATGCTTTTGAAGCGTTGTTGATCATTGTAGCCAATCACAGACATATCTGTTGAGCATGTGAACACAATGGCCAATCAGAGGTGAATCCGCTCAACAGCGCTCAAAATGCAATGAAACGACTGACGCTGACTGATGCATTTAGCTGACTGACATTTCATCCTTATATGTTGCATTGCATAAAACAAAATGATTTACAGCACAGTAAAGACTTAAAATGTATACAATCCTTTATTTCACAGAAGAAACGCACCAATTCGGTGGTGGATAGGAGGGTGTATCTTTTCAGCTGTTAATGCGATTGATCCAGCCACTAACTAACCCAATGGCTGGGTAACACAAAACTACCCAATAATGGAAAAAATAAGCCAACAGGTTTTTTGTACTTGCACTAACTACTGTCTGACTAAGTAAAAAAGGAGGATTTAGGAGGTAATATAGCAGAAAGGTAAAGAAATGGATAAACATGACTGCTTTTTGTTTAAAAGGGTTCAGGATGGGACGTGCCTAATGAGAGCCACCCGATTGCGATTATTAGTGCAAGATGTTTCAGTTCCCGGTTTTCAGTTCCCTCTCTTCCTGACGAATTGTAGATCTCAGCAGGCAAAACCGCTGGAGGCTCCTTCACACCCTGAGAGATCTTTTGTGGAGCATCATATATCTGACATGTTGAAATCCAGCTTTTGCGTGTGTGTCGTCCTGGAGAGACGACAACACCAGAAATGTGAGAGGAAATGGAAAGATGGGATAGGATGGAAAGCTGTAAGTGTGAGATGGATAGCTGGTGAAGTGTGATTTGGAAAGGATTAGGTGTTTTAAAAGACTAACCTTTTTTTGTCCAAATGGGCACGGATGCCGACAATAAGCAAAGTGGCCTGGCAGAAGAATTGCTCCATAACAAAGAGAAGAGGCCTTTAGACCGGGGAAGATCTCACTGGGAGCATTTTAATTTTTTGGATGATAATGAGTCTTGCTATAAGTGGGATTTTGGCCTCTGTTTTCCTCCTACACAACGTTCTCTTCCTTTCTAACGTATACCTCTCACTCTTTCTCTCCCCGTCTGTCTGTTTGAAGGCACAGCACACGCTGACTAAAAATTCAGATGTATTACACCGATCCTGCCAGTGAAACTGTGCAATGCTCTGGAAAGAATGGAGAGAAAGATGTGGCCTTACTGTGATCTAAGATGAAGTGACAAGTCTTGTGGAGTGTGACCTTCCACTCACGATGAAACTGAAGTTTGCATATGTACATGTGTGTTGTTTTGGGCTTTTGTGTTCACCTACTTTTTAGATGTTGACTGATGAGTGTGGTTCACACTTGTCTCAATTGTTGGTTGGATGATTTGATGTTGCACTGCTGTGTCATCATGAAAGTTCATCCTTTGCATGCATTAAAGTTTAAACTTTCAAGCGATTTAATCCGTTCAAGTGCAATAAGAAGCAAAATAAATCTTGTAGTTTGTCTTCACTCTAAAAAATGCTGGGTTAAAAACAACCCAAGTTGGGTTGAAAATGGACGTACCCAACGATTGGGTTGTTTTAATGTTTTTTTTTTTGCTTATTAATAAATGCTCACTTTTTGATTATTGTTCTTGCCTCTAGTAATTATGTGTCTAATTTTTAATTTCCAACCTATACTGGGTTGATTTTAAGCCAAACATATAGTATTTGTTAAACAATAGTTGAATAAAACTGCCCAGCACATTGGGCAAACATTTAACACAACCACTGGGTTTGTCCATTTTCAACCCAGCTTGGGTTATTTTTAACCCAGCATTTTTCTAAATTGTAGGTTTATTGCATTTAACCGGTCTAATACACGCAAAATGACAGACTTTTCAAATATTCACGTAAACACAGTTGGTAATCTTAAGTGAATATAAATGATAAAATTAGTTGTTTACATTCATTTAAAGGTGCAGTATGTAATATCGACAGCTAGAGGTTTAAATGCAACAGGAACGAGTGCAATTGACAATGGATAGCGACGATTTGATCAGCTGATATATCCGCGACCCAGTTAGTTTGCTGGCTTCCATGTCTGCAATTCGCTGTGTTTTCCACCAACTGGCAACCCGGGTGGAGAAATACTATTGGTAAGTTGCCAGCGGGAGGGATCACACAGACCAAAACAAAAACAGACATTCCGACACGGAACACACATTTCAAAATGGAGAAACAAGTATTTGAACTTGGCATGTTTCTAAATCTCTGCAAACATATTATGGTATTTTTATGCTTTAGCACAGTAAATAATAATTACATACAGCGCCTTTAATCAAATAAGAGTAAATCGCTCACTGCATATTTTATTACTGACTGTTTAGCTACTTGTCTTCAGTTAGTTTGCAAACTTTTTACTGTATATTGGTCAGTTTTTATTATTATTATTATTATTATTTCTAACAAAAACAACTATATTGTGATATTTCGTGAAATAAAGTGACTCGTATCATGATATAAGATTCCGGCCATATTACTCACCGCAGCAAAGATATTGAACATGCACACACAGAGTATTGACATTTTTATGTTGTTTTTATTTTTACCGTTATCTGGTTGAGATTAAGCATCAATAAACACTTTATACTTTGCATTAGCTTGGTTTCTGTAGTTTTCTTTTGTATTTATACATTTCACTATATGAATATTATTTCTGGCTCAGTTTTGAGGGATTATGGCATTATCGGTTCAGATACGAGTGTATTCTGTGGCTTCTGGATAAGTTGTGGTTGAGTTCTGGCTGACATCTGGGGATTACGCCGCTGTTGTGGGCCAGTTATGATTTCCTGGGACATGGAAGAAGTTCTGGGTGAGTTTTGGTCTGCTTCCGGCATGGGTCTGGCTGACTTTCGGTAAGCAGCTTTAGGCTGATCTTGGACCGTAATTCAATGCGGTACGTGGGCCAAACTCTCATCTGAAATTCAACTGAATTCGGCCCAACACAAATTTGCTATCTGGGCAGTACAATGATAACTCACAAAAGTCAGCTTATTGAAATAACCTGTTGTTCCGGGTTTACATGCAAATCAATATCCCTTCAACGCAAGTAAACTGCGTTTACAAGACTTTATTAATAAATCAGTTTATTTCCCTGCGGTAATGATGTCAAAACATCATAATTTGCATATCTGACTCTGAGTATTTCATTTGTTATGTCTGCTGTGATGTTAAATAAAGCATTAAAAGCCCGAAGAAGAGTATTGCAACATGTCAGCGGGAAACTTACGGCTCATATATGATCCTCTCATGCAGTTACAGATGCAGCATTTCGACTGTACCACTTCTTCTTCTTCTGCTGCATGAGATGAGAGCACTTTTATAATTTTTTGGATCAAGAAAGAGTCTGAGTTTGCAATATATTTCCTCCTCCCTTACTTCAAAATGCTCGCTCTGTCTGGACGTGCTTAAATCCACAGGAAGGACGCGTTTCTGTTGCACATCACACATGCACACTTCAACAAGTCGACAGAAAGCAGGTTAAGCATTTTTTTTCTTTAATAATAATAGATTATGCAAGGCACATTTTAATATTTTTTTCTTAAAATAAAATTATAGATGGTTCAAAAGAAACTTATGCCATTGTCTCAGCCACCACATCATGTTCCGACTCATTTGCATAAAGTTGAGCTCAACTTTGTCACTGCGCCAACAGTCTCTGTCACTGGAAAAAACAACTCTCATTGAAAACAAATGAGGTCCAGTTGCTTTGTTGCGGTGAATCACTGTCCGTATGAATGTCCCTGTATGCATATATTTCAAAGTCCTTGTAATTAACCATTTTTTTGTGTGTGTGAGTTGAGGTTTTTTGGTCTGAACAAACAAAAGCACAAAGAGCAAGGTCACAATGTTTTGCTTTTGCACATTACTTTTTTGGCAGAGGATTTTGACCAAATGCATTTGCGTATATTACATTTATGGTGAGAAGTTAAATAAAACCTGTCAACTTCAATAAGTTCAAGACAACAAAACCTCATGATTTGAGCACCGAGGAGGGCCTGTTAGTTTCCTGCAGGTTTCTGGGTCAAGCTCAAAACCTGGTCTCATCAGCATCTGTAGTCCAGAGTCAGACTCCAAGTCAAACAGAGAGGGATAGAGGGATAGTCATTGATCCGGTGGCTCACGGGGAGAGCAGACATCCTTAACAACTGCTAGACATCTCTACCTTCCTCACTGCTGTAACTGAGAAGAGTTTATTCGTGGTATATGGAGACGTGTCTGAACTCTGTGCTTTAGTCCACATTAGCTTGAATTACTGTTTTCTTATTTGGTTGTTCATTTTGGATGTCCCTAGGAAAACGTTCCTGCACCTTGCTGGCTCTAGTTTCAGGAGTTTGCTTGCCTTGGGCTTAATGTTCGAGCATGCATGCTTGTACACGTATAAATATGCAGTTAGTCTAGACTGTGCAAAGGAGGTAAAGAAATTGCACTTTACACTGTGAGTTCATCAGAGTCTGCATCCGTGTATTGACTGACAAATGACACGCATATGCTTTTGTACTTCCATTAGTTCTGTGAGTATATGTGTATGTCTTCACAGGCTGTGAAACCTTTGGTGTACACTTTATGGAGGAGATATTAATCTGCAGTTTCAATCTGAATCGGGTGTTGTATTAAACCTTTAATTTGTTTCAGTTTGTTGCGACAAACACTCGATCCAGATGCCTAAATGCATGTTTGTCCAACACCCACACACTCAGAAAAAAATATACATCAGCTTGCCTCAGGGTCTGTAAAGGTGCTGTCCCAATTTACCCCGAAAGGGTGCATATTATTACCTTTTTAATGAATATTGCCCCCAGCTTTTGTACTGTGTTCTGAGAGTGTTTGATGCTTGTTTTCTCACAGGACCCAACTTTTGCTTTTTGTTTTGTGTTTGGTTCTGTTTAGATTTGGGCTTTGTTTGGTTTTTGTTGTTTTTGGTTTTGGCTTTGGTTAGTTTTGTTTTACATTTTGTGCTGTGTTGTGTTTTGGTTTGTTGATTGTGATTTAGGGTGTGTTCACAATTGTAGTTTGGTTCAAAAAAGAAAATGACACATTTAGTCCTGGTTCGCATAGCGTTCAAACTGTCATTTTTAACACTGAACCTAAGGTCACAACCTGATTGGACCGATTTTATGACATATATTTAAGGTGAAACTTACCAAAGCTCTGAAACAATCTGTGCATTTACATGCACCCTCATAATGTGATTATAATAGGATTTCGGCAATGTTGCAATTAAACTTTACCTCGTGTAAACGCAATACTTCGATCAAACGAATGCGATTAAGCTTATAATCGTTGTAAGCATAATTGCATAAAACTAGGTGGCGTACGCCTATTTTAATCACAATAAACAGGCATGTAAACACCTTAATCGCATTATTACTGCTCTGACCAAAGTGTGCATGTGCTCGAACGTAGACAGATGCCGTATGTTGTTCACCCAACTTCATAAATTAAATTAAATAATTACCAAATCTCTTAACTCTGTCAACACAACTCGCTGTGCAGTCTCTGCTCCGTATATTCATCCGGACAATGGCCGGTAACATGCATACTGTATGCCTATCTGAGTGTGGTATAACCATGCTTATTAGCGAATAATCAGAGTAATAAAAATTGCATGTAATTTGGAGTGAAGTGTTGTAAACATCTTACTGCCATTAAGACCTTAGTCTGATTATGAGAAATAATCACATTATTAGTGCACATGTAAACATAGCCAGTGTTTTGTCTAAATGTGCTCATTGTTTTAGGGATGCATCGATATGAAAATTTTGGCCGATACCGATAACCGATAATTCTTTGTACTTGAAAGCCGATAACCGATATATTGGCCGATAAATCAAAATACTAATTTTTATATAATTTTTGAGAGCCTGATTACAAAAACAAATGTCTCACCATTAAAGGTCCCGTTTTTCATGGTTTTTTTGAAGCTTTGATTGTGTTTATAGTGTGCAATATAACATGTGTTCATGTTTCGCGTGTAAAAAAACACAGTATTTTTCACATAATTTACTTATCTGTATACCGCTGTTTCCACTGTCATAAAAACGGGCTGATGACTTCCTTGTTCTATGAAGTCCCTCCTTCAGAAATACGTAACGAGTTCTGATTGTGCCAGCGGTTCCTGTGTTGTGATTCGACAGCTCTGAGCGCACCGTGCCCGGAAAAGTCACGCCTCTTACCATAACGTGGAGATGCACGCGCTCAGTGTTATTGTAAACATGTCTTTAATTTTACCCTATCAATTTGAGCCGGAATCAGACCCGGTGATTGGACTGCGGGATGAAAATAACAGCGTTTCGACGACATGGCGACAAACACACTCTACAAACGCAACTCTTGTGTATTCCTGTGGGCGGAGGTTAGTCAAAAACTGTTTTAGTGACGTCATTAAAGAAGGAAGTAGAGGGATGTAGTCCAAACTGGCCGTTCTATGTAGGCGACTTCAGTTAAATAAAATATCTCGCTTGGCATTGAACTTTGAGCTTTAAAATTTTACAGATTTTTTTATACTCTAACAACAACATTACACACTAACTAAAGTTTGAAACATGGGATCACGAAGAACGGGACCTTTAAAAAAGTCATGTCCCAAGCATTTCAACATAAATCAAACACATACAGTACAATATCCTAGTTTGAACCAGTGTATGTTTTAAAAAAATTATGGCCAACATTCTTCTTTATCAAAACAAACAAACAAAAAAACAAACAAAATATATTGCCTTACAAATAAATAAAATAATGCCTAAATAATGCAAACAAGTCATTGGACAACATTTATGTATAAAGAATCATAATGCATGTGCATTGATAAAAATACTCTCCTGACGGACAATAATGAAATGATTTTAAACCATATAGTTGATGCAGAATGTTTTTGGTTCGTTTAGACGTCATTTAGACCTACATTTTCAGGGGTCTCAGTCGTTTATATTATATTATATTATATTATATTATATTATTGTAAAGGAACAGAAACTACTTCAGATGGAAGATTTTTTTTTTTGCAGACCACCTTCTTTGTCTCTGTCCACTTTTGTTTGATTCTAGCAATTCAAATGAGGTATTGCAGTGTGTGTGTATGTGGGAATGTGTTTATGTGTTTGAGGTCGCAAAGATAGTCTGAGGCAATTTATTCCACATATTCTTTTTTTTTTTTTTGTCTCTGAAAGGTATTTGAGTATAAACGAATATTTGTTTATGTGAGTCTTTGTGTGTGTGTTAATTCACGTTTGTATGTGTTTTTGTACTTCTCACCCTGTCTGTTTGTTATGGCGGTCAGAACGAGAGAACCGTCTTAAACAGGCAGTTGGGAGGCGGAAGACAGACCTTGTGGTCGGGGTTGAATTATTGACATAGTCCTGGCCAGACCTTACCCATGTGTCTCCAACAAATCCCTGGGCCTGGAATTTGACCCACTCATTTACATGCATACTGAGAATAGGCTTTATCCCGGTCCAGTAAAGCACGCACACACACAGCGTTCCGGGGGGAGAGTTTCATTAGGACCGATCTGTTCTCATGTGGAGCCTCTGGCTTTGGGGTTTGGAAAAAAAAGAGAGTGGGATCATGTAAAAGATTCAGCTCTTTTTAGATCGGTTTGCATAATCATGTGCAACTTTCAGTTTTGGCCTTGATTGTGTATCAAAACATTCCATGCTTTAGGATTTAGGTTAAAGGTTACTGTGTAGTGGAGCGGATGAGTCCTTCAGTTTGAACCTATGCTGGACATGCTATGTCAAGTTATTTAGCGCTTTCACAATGCACATTGTTTAAAAGCAGCTTTACAGAAAATCATGATGTTATTACCTAGATATATCTATTATATAGAGAGCTGTGCGATAATATAGTTTACATTTTACATTGATATAAACAATCATGCAGCCGAGATTTGCTAGTGTATATGACGAATAAGGTTTTTAAAAAAAACATAATGGAGATATAATTAATTTTGAAGTTTTATTAAGTGTTAACAATGAGATTATGTGGTTTTTATAATCAGTTAACACTGCTTTTGTCATTTTTACAAGATGGACACAATTTGTCACCAAAAAAGTCATTCGGTTTAACCAAAATTTAGGTTTTACTGAATGACACTTTTGGTTATACTGAATGATGATATTTTCAAACAATGCTAACAGGCTGATATCTAGCTAACAAAAGGACATTTTATATTTAGTACAAGATTTTAAAATATTAATAATTTTCCATGTTTTATAGCGGTTGCACCAAATGACCTGATGTTTCGGGACATGCCTATGATCAAGAATTTTTCAAATAGTTAAGAGAGAGTTAGTTACTTTGCTTCACGACCATGTGGTCCTTTGCAGGTGTCTGAATGATGTCACATGATATTGATTGCATGACTTGATCCAAAATGGTCCCTTTATATTGGTTACTCCGAATGACATCAATGAAATTCATTTTTTTCGGACATTCTTTCTTATAACAAAGCAATGACTTCTACACATAACTTTATGCCATTTTGCACTATGTTGATATATGATGTTATAAAATCATGCCAGAATAAAAACATATATATATTTATTATATTTTAAGATATTTTAATCACAAATGAAATGGCTGTATTGGCCTTCGGATGGTTAAACCGAATGAACTTTTGACACTTCAAAGTCTTTAAAATACCTTTATATGTAGCAAAATATAATTAAATCCTTTTGAATTCAATAAAAGTGATCTACTTTACATACTTTGCATGTCATATCTTTGTTTTTTATTATTATTAAGGCCTTTGGAAAAAAAAAAAAGACCCGTCACGTCATTGACCCATATTCTGTATCGCTTTACATACTGTATGTATGCATAAAAAGTTGGATGTACTGTAGCCTATATACAACTTTAAATGCATAACCGGGCGATAATAGCAATCAAGCATTTGAAGTTTGCTATGCACTTCACGTGTTCGTATATGTATGCATGTAAAGTTGGACATACGTATGTATTCAACTTTATATGAAGAGCTTGGAAGATATTGGTCGGTTAGCAGGATTGATGTTTCCCCAGAGAAGCGTTTCAGCAGCCATATTTATCTTCATTCCCCCTTCCCCACATTGCTTGGAAAGGGCCCTGTTATCAGATCTATTCAATATCTTCAACACTGCTTTTAATTTGCAGTATCATTAGGCTTTTAAATTCATTGATTCCTGATTCAAGTCTTTTCTGTTTGGAGCCAATGGAAATAAATAAACAATTTAATGAACTTTTAATGAAAAGGCTTGAATGCCTCAGCCCCACTCTGCCTAATATCCGAAACATCATGGCACCAGATTTTTATAATTTGAAAATTGGATTAAATCAGGGCTGGGAAGGAAAAGTAATCATGGACTTTTTTTGATTCATTTTACACACTTCAGGGAATTACAGGCTTATAATGAATTGATATTCATCTATGTTGTGTGTATGCATGTGTGAGTGAGAGAAAGTTGGCATGTGCAATATTTGTAGTGGCTTCGCATTCTCAAATAAATAAAAGTCATTTAACACACACAAAATAGTTTATTCTATTCAAAACTCTTCCGACAACATGTTTTGCTAAATATACTTAAATATGAATTTATGTCAGACTGACTAGCAGTTATGTATTTATGTGGTTTGTGTGTGTGTGTGTATCTGTGCACGTGCATTTGGAAAACATATGCGGTTGGCCTGCAAGGTCTGTTCCCAGAAGCAAGAGATAATTCCCCTGTGACAGATGTTTCCAGATGTGTGGAATAGTTACTAATTGCAAAAGACTCCCACAGAGCTGGTTCTAACCCCCACCTCCTCCACTTTCCATGCAAGCCTCTAACATTAAAACCTGATCAGGGATAAACTCTCGCTAACACTCCGCACTGAAGATCTCTCCATGTGCACACATGCACAGTGGGCTCATTTTACCATTACACGATCTTTCAAATGTCTTTTACTAAGCTGAGAGGATCACAAAAAGATGCTCGATCTGTTCCAAACCCTGGTGAGGCATCATAGATATGCTCTCGATGCGAGATCGGCCTCAAAAGGTTGGAAAATTAGTTCACATGTATGCTTTGCAGAGAAGCCAGTCTCAGAATGCATTGCAGCAATTTTCAGCTGTAAAATACCAACAACTTTTATTCCATTACACACAAATTATGATTACAATGGCAGATTATTGATTAATAAAGACTTATTTTCCTTGCACAATACCAAGTTCTGAGCTCAAAACACTTAGTGCATGATTTGTAAACTAATACATTTTGACATTTGCATCACATAATCAGCTCCATATGTGTGTCTTTTCTGATGTAGTAAACTTGCTCTGCAGCTCACCTGATACAGCATTGCTCTTGTGATGTGAAGCGCTCGGGTATGAGTCTCGTGAAACACGAATCCCGATAAAAGATATCAAAGACTTTTAGAAGCAGCTAAAATGACATGGTTGCTTTAGCAAATGTGTTTTAATCTCAGGTTTGCTTTTGTTAATGCTATTGGGTAGGTTTAGTGTAGAGGGTGTGTCATTTTCAAATGCAATACAGCATTAACCTTTTTTGTGCTGCTCAATGGACATTTCAATTCCGAACTGCTGTGATACGTACTGTACTGTACAACAACAAATGTAATAAAACATTGCCAGTTTCACACTCATCTGTTTTGGATAAAACTGAGCACACTTTTAACACCATTCACTGGACATTTCACTTTTGAAGTGTTGCGAAACATGCAAGACGAAACATAATATTTTGCAGAAATGTTGCTACAGGCACAAAAGCGTTGGTTGGATATTTTGGGTGGAATTAATTGTAAACAATTTCTACAGATAGTTCTTCTGGCCAGGAAGCATTAGCTCATACAGAGGGCTTCCTCCTCATTAGGATGCTGTTTGGCATGTGATTGTTACTGTGATTGCATGCCCTCCACCTGTCATCTTAAATATCAGCAGCTCCTGTCTGAGAGCTGAGGAAATGAAGATTTCTACAAGATGTAAGCCATACAGATAGTACATAAAGACTGTCTGCTGCAGACAAAGTGAGTTACAACAAGGTTGTTGGGGAATATCTAACTAAAAGTATAGTTGCTCACTGAATAGCACAACAGTAACTCCACTGTTTTCGGAGCAATGTTGTCTTTCCAGTAACAAGTTACTTTTTAATTTCAATTGATCTAAAACTGTAAAGTTTGATGTAAGTGCTGCTGAAGTGGAGACAAACTAATTTTGAGGAAAAGACACTCAAAGATACGTACTGTAATTGAAAACCTTCCGATGCAAATAGATCAAGTATAATAAACAAAGATCATCATGTGTATTTTGGATGTTTTCTTTTCACTAGTCTGTTACAGAAATAAAATAGCCCAAAACCTCAAAATTGACCAGTGCGTGATAAAGCAATGTAGTGTCTTGGCTTAAAAATGCTTTTAAAACTCTGAACATAACATAAAACATGACAAAAAGCAGGGGCGATTCTAGGTTTTCAATATTAGGGGGGCTCAGCCCCCAATCAGGGTATGGTTTAAAAAATTATAATTTAATATATTGTTTATATACTAGGGTAGGCATGAACAATACAGTAGGTTCTACACTACCTACCAAGTCAATCCCTGAATATTGAATTAATTTCTAATCATTTTAAATAACAAGCTAATATCCATTCAATTATATTAAAATATAGACAGACTTTATATTACTGTTATTTTCTAGATTGGCAATATGTGGGTAAAATACATATTTTATTTATTTATTTGTTTAAAAAATAACAAAAAAACAATATAATACTAATTTAAAAATATGCATGCTTTAGTGGAGGATTTCTGTCACCTGGTGGAAAACAAACACTTTTAACATGAAAATGACATGAAATTACCGATATAACCAGTAGATGGCTGCGGAGGACCATTCTTTAGGTCATTTACCATTTCCACTCCCTTTTATAATTCTTTTCACATGTTTTGCTTTTGGATTTATTATAAAACATTAACATTATAGCAAACTTTATTGCACCGATGTATGAAGTATAACAAAAGTCACAAAGTCTCATGCCGTTCAGATGAATTTCATAAAATAAATAAGTCTAGATTTTAAAGTGGACGGGAAACCGTCTTGAATTGCTTCCGCATCACATTATGTAAACTGGATTTATTACAAAGAACTGCAAAGATGCAAATATCATAATCTATCAATAAATGCACACATGTTGTCGCTGGATTGAAGAACACGCTGAATAACGCAGACTAAAATACAGGGAGGAGCCGAAGCCTGTTGCCAGTTTCATATGAGTTTTAAAGGAGACCTATCATGAATTAGTGTATATATTACAGAGTTAATAGCAGATATTTAGGGGGACTGGGTGAAAATTTAGGGGGGCTAAATCCCTTCTAAAATCCCTCCCTGCTTTGGAGTGTCAAGTATCAGTTGAGGAAGAGCTAATAGGCAGCAGACCACAAAAAGTTACTTTACTTTACATTCATCTTCATGCATACAAAAATATATTGCGATGTGAATCAATACAGCAGCATTTCCCCCCCCTCAAAGCAATCTTACCTATACAATACCCATTATTCTTTCAAGTGTTAACAACCTTCTCTCCCATATCCTTTTTTGAAGTTTCACCAGGCCCCCAGAGCGCTACGTGCCTACAGCTTCTCAGGAGGGTTAACAGACTCTCCTGCTGCCTGCCAGCTCGATCTGCGTTGGCCAGCGTCCGTCCACGGCTCCTACAGTAACAGCCTGCTGGGCATGAGGCTTGATCTTAGGCCAAGGTCTGCCTTTAATCACTGCGCACAAGACCAACACAATGCTCAGGAGCCTCGCTTGATTTCTTGCGTTCTAAGATGATCCAGTCTGGTGCCGTGCCATCAGGACGGACTATCTTTTAGTGGTCTCTTGGGTTGTTTTCTCCTACGTACTGTATGGCCTGTATTTAAAGGGGACCTATTATGCCCTTTTTCAAAGTTTTGAGTTTGTTTTTGAGCTTTACTAGAAAAGGTTTGCATGCTTGAATGTTCATAAAACACATTATTTTCCTCATATTCTCCATTGTTGCAGCTCCTCTCTTCCCAGTCTGTCAGTAACGCTCTGTTTAGTTCCTGTCTCTATGAAGCCCCTCCTTCTGAAAAGCTCAGTGTGCTCTGATTGGTTGGCCGGAGCAGTGTGTTGTGATTGGTCAAGCGCTTTAGGCATGTTTGGGAAAAGTCCCGCCCCTTACCATAACCTCCAGTTTCAACACACTACTAACTAACTCAACCAGGCCCCGCCCCTTTATTCTGCATATGAATTATTTAAATGAGGAATATTGTGACGTGTTCGTTCCTGGAAGAAAACTCAAGACTACAATGGAGGCTTTTCAGGGATTTCAGAAACAGTGTGCACTGATATAGAGAATAATTTGTGCTTTGTAAGCTTTTTCATGCTCAAACAGGAATATTACACACTAAAGAAAGATGAACATGTAAAATAGCATCACATTAGACACACAAATTGTGTTCATTTCCTTTTGTATTCCATAAGTGTGCAGCACTATGAGATCTCGCTGTAGCAGATAGCATTAGCGCACACCATTTCTTGACTGATCCATATCAGTTCATTATGTGATTCCAATCAACCACAACCATCTGGGACTATAAATGTTCTCAATGTTCTGTACTAGAGACCCATCACACGCTACGTTTTAAAAGGGTCATGAAACAAGACGTGTTGCACGTGATGAGTGGTACATTTTCCCAATTTTTTGGGGGAAAATATCCTCCTCCTGGGCTGAAATCAATATGTGAGTGGATGTTTGATTTACGCTAGATTCAAAGAAATTTTCTCTGTTTTCAGGAACACTGGACATAAGTTTGTGATATATATAATAAAAATGCATAATATAATTTAATATAATAAAATGCAATCTGTATGCATACATTAGCTATAGCTGCTTTATGATGCTCACATTATATTGGTTGTTTATAAAAGCTTGTTTAAATGATTAATTGTTAAAGTACTGAATTCACTACATGCACCCTAATATCCCAACATCCTGCTGTCCTACACACCCTGATCCCAAGATGCAGCCCATCCGCAGTTGTTCCAAATACTTAAAGAATGTCTGTTTGTGGAAGAGCATTTTAATAAAGCTGGAAAATGGAAACTAATCGAACGCACACCCTCATCAGCTCATGGTGCAAGTTGTGTTGCATCAATATTGCATCATATCAGACAAACATTAGTAAAAGGACAGTGAGAAGATGAGGTTTCAATGAAAATATGTTTTAGGGGCCTTCAGTGTGTGTTTCATTTTAGTTTTAATATTTTTATTTAAATTTATGTTGGTGTGTGTGTGTATGTATGTATGTATGTATATATATATATATATATATATATATATATATATATATATATATTAAATAAAATTTTACAATAGGCTACTAAATTAATGTGTACAAAAAGTGCTAATAAAATGAGAACTTTATTTTATTTTTAGTAAAATAAACTTTAATACTAATATGCACTTGAATGGCGATATGATTTGGTCTGAATATCAGTAAAAGACTTCATCAGGTTTTTCTCTTTCTTAGAGCTTACTAGACCATTGCATTTGCCCAAGAGTTTTGAGAGCTCTAATTGTTTCAAAATTGCTTTTCTAAGAAAATTCTGACATCGTTTTGAGGACAAGTGGGAAAGATGATGCCAAATCTCCTGATAAAATTCCACTGGGTGTCCATCTGGTTCTGGTGATTTGATGTTTGCTGTCAGGATGAACAGGGGTTTTCAATCTGGTGTCTATGGAAAGTTTGAAAGAAAAAACAAAAGATTTAACTTAAAACATATTTTTAGGGCTGATAAAATTAACGTGTTTAACAATAATTTATATGTTTACTGAACTAGATATTCTTAATGATTCATTCTGTTTTCTAAAGGCTGAAATCAAGAGTTTAAATTGTTATAAATTACTTTATTCTATTGACAGACACCTTTTTAACAGTAAGAAATTAGACCAAATTTGCACAAAACAAAACTATATCTCTGTATATTTAGGCTGAATGGTGATATACTATATATAGGGATGCAAAGGGGTGGAAAATTTCCAGTAAATTTCTGGAAACTTTCCAAGATTTTTGGAAAGTTTCTGGAAATTTTCCACCCCTTTGCATCCCTAACTATATATAATCTCTGTATTTTCTATGAAGTGCATTAAATGTTCAGTTTTAATTGAAGCTTACGAAGTGATTTATTTCAGGGAGGGCAAAACACTTTTCAAGCATCAAAGCAGCAACAAAGTTTAACACTCTTCATACTGCGGTTTATGGTGCTGTTGCAAAAGGAGGAAGAGATTTGAAGTACTTTCACTTTTGGATGCAACCTGTTTATGCATTCTCTACAGATTAAATGATTTTGCTGCTCATTTGATCTTTCGAATAGGAATAATCTACAAATAATTGAACTACGGCTGCAAATAAATAAAAACAGACTACATTAACTCGGTCGGAGGAACACATTTACTCATATGAACATAATAATTTTATTACATTTGCAAGAGGATCATCAAATTTGGGGGTTCATGACATTAAAAAGTCATCATTTTTAATAGTTCACAGTTGTTTGTTAGAGTTTTCAGTCATCAGGAAGGCTTCTCTTGTCATTGATCTGCAGTTGGGCGAGCGGTTTGCGAGTGTGTGCCAGTTTTTAGTTCAAATTGAACTAAATTGTTTTGTCTTGAAAAAGAGAATTCTGTTTTTTGTTAATAATTCATCATGTTTTGTTATGAACTCCCATTTTCTTTGACAGTCAGAAGGCTTCTGAGACGCTAGGAGACTCAAGGCTTCCAATCATGTTTGTCTTTTTCTTACTTATTCTATAAAAAAACAATGATTTTTTTTTCTCCCTCTGATAATAACTACTTTTGCTGTTTCCCTTATGAGTCATGAGGTGAGTCATTAGTTTCCAGGAATAATGTCCATTCTTACAGAAGATAGTTATTAAAATTACTGCAATTTATCAATGAGGCATTAAACACCATCTGCTAGTGGGGCGTGAAGGTGATTCGGCTAAACGCAGTGCGCTCCGAGATGATTACACTGACAATAATTGGTCGTTCTGAGTTTTGTGGAATTATTAGAGATAAAGTATCTGTTTGTGAATATGATTACTGTGTGTAGTATGAGAATGATTAATTTGTTTATGCTATATTACGTGAGATGTTATCTGATGCATCACAATTGTGGTGTTGTTGTGATTAGCGGCACGTTTCAGAATGTGATATTGCTTCACAGTTTAATAAACAAGAACTGTTAATATTGAGCAACTTATGTTTCACGCCAGACTTATTAGTATATTTGTCTCAGCCAACAAAAATAAGCCAGAGCATTAAACTATCCATTATTTGACATACGCAACCATTCAAAAGGTTGGAATATTAATGTTCATGAAAGTAGTCTCTTCTGGTCATTAATACTGCATTTAATTTTTGTGAAAACATATTAAAATTTAAAATAAGTGTTTTCTGTGTGAATGTATTGTAAACTGTAATTTATTCCTGTGATCAAAGCTGAATTTTCAGCATCATTACTCCAGTCTTCAGTGTCACATGATCCTTCAGAAATCATTCTGATATGATGATTTGCTGCTCAAGAAACATTTCTGATTATTATCAGTGTTGAAAACAGTTGTGCTGCTTCAGATTTTTATGGAAACCGTGATTTTACAGGATTCTTTGATGAATAGAAAGATCAAAAGAACAGTATTTATAACATTACATATGTTTGCAATTTTAGATGCACAAATTCATGAATTATTTTTTTAAAGCGTCCAAACTTTTGTGGTATTTGCAGTCCTTATATCAGGGTGCGAATTTTTCTTTTACGTGTATTTTGCAGTGTTGAGCATTATAACCAATCACACATGTTTCTGTTGAGATTAGGAATGCAACATCCAATCAGATGCGTTTTGATTCATCACCCGTGTTGTGAGGGTTGCACGCGCTCACTGACTGAATTCTCAATCTGAACTCACACGAATTCTCTCTTATCATCATAAACAACAAAAATGCATATAAGATGCAAGTAAGACATTCATTTTGGAGACAATTTCAGAGATTATATCAGGAGTTTTTGCAAAAGTGCATAACTCACATTAAACTGAACTCATGGACCGCTTCGCTTTCTTAATGTAATGGCTATATTCCTAGAAATCATTAACACCCCTGGAAGCCATTGTGTAATTCGCACACTGAACTGAACATCTCCTTGTTTCATATTGTTTGTATAATGTATTATCAAGTTCATTGAGGTGTTTTTATCCTATTGTCTATGAAATGCATGAGTTTTTCTTGCTATGGAAAGCAACGTTTCACCCTCTGCAGATCTTCTGCTGTATGCTCACACTGGTTTGGTGTTTGGATGCTGTCCATGGGTGAACTTCAGCTCGGATGCTTCTACAAAATGATAGTACTGATAGTCTAAGAGCAACAGTGTTTTATAATGATTCAGGTACGTATTCTTCATTCAGCTAAGAAAGTAAACAGCCAATTCCATCTAAAAAAGCTTTGCTAGGATGAGTCCGATGTGAGAGCGGCCTCTGTTTGGAGCGATTAGAGGAAAGAGATATTTATCAGTGATAATTGACATGTCGCAGGGACTCGGGGAGTGGAGGGCTGGTTCTGCTTGGCTTCAGAATCATACTGGATCTGTTATTTGTTTTTCCATCTGTTTGGAATAAAAGAGGGAGGCTCTGTTGTCTCTGAGACAGCTGTGATGTCAGAGCTGGAGAAAGATTGGACGGGTTTGGAGGATTGTAGGGGTACGACATGACTTATGTTTTTGTATTAGGGTGGCAGTAGTAGTAAAGCGCTGAGCGACTGGGTTGGGATTGGAGTCAGGAGACAAAAAATCTTGCTGTGAAAACCTGGGATAAGTTTCACATAGTGAATATTTTCAAATAATATGCACTACCAATCAAAAGTTTGGGGTCAGTAAGATTTTCTTTCTTCAAAATCTTCAAATCAGCATATTAGAATGGTTTCTGAAGGATCATGTGACACTGAAGACTGGAGTAATGATGCTGAAAATTCAGCTTTGATCACAGGAATAAATTACATTTTAAAATATATTGATATAGAAAACAGTTATTTTAAATTGTAATAATATATCACAATTTTTACTGCATTTTTTGATCAAATATATACAGCCTTGGTGAGCAGAAGAGACTTCTTTCAAAACTTTAAACATTAAAAAGATCAGATTTTATGACTTGCCTTATGAGATTAGAAATGATACCCAAACCAGATATTTTTGCAGTGTGAACACCATGAATTGGATTTAATAGACATTTTAATTTTTGACACAGTGTCTCAAATCTGTTTTGTTTCAGATGCATCATCAGCCCAAATATGATGGGACGCTCCGTCATGCTGTCATCTGTTCAGATGGAGTGACATTTGTCTGGTAAAATCATGTTTTTCATCCAGCTCTAGCTCTCCCTCATGAACACATACGCTGGTCTCACAGGACGCTCTGGATAGTGTTATCGAGGATCTGTACAGTAAATAAAATCTGTGTAGATTTACAAAGCCTGAATTTATCGCTCAAGTGCTCTAGATCTCACTTAGGAGAGCAGAGGATCCAGGACTGTAAAGTCCATCCAGCCGTGAACCCGAGGGAAGGAATGCAGCAGACTCTAATGTTATCAGCCTCTGTCTGACATTCACAGCACTGATCCTGCCTCTTGATTTATACCTTCATTTTATACCCAAACATCTTGTTCTGGACTGGGACGCTGTGATCACTGACTATTGGATAAACATAAATTCCAATTTATGTTCCAAAATTCCATTGCATTGTCTGAAAAGAGAAAAAAATCATGCTTTGGTTAATCTAAATTATGACATAAGTTGAAATCACGTCTTAAAAGTCGAAATTATGACATGCTAAGTCAACAGTTTTACTTTGTCATAATTATGTCTTAAAACATCAAAATTATGAGAAAGTTGAAATTATGGCATACTAAGTCATAATTATGAGATAAAAAGCCAAAATTAAGATAAAAAAGTTGAAGTTGAAATTGAAATTGACATACTAAGTCATGACATGCTAATTTAGATAAAAAGTTGAAATTATGAGTCATAATTATTACATACTAAGTCATCATTTTTACTTTTTATGTCATAATTATGTCTTACAATGTAGAAATTATGAGAAAGTTGAAATTGTGATATACTAAGTCATAATTATGAGATAAGAAGCCAAAATTAAGATAAAAAGTTTAAATTATGATGTTTAAATTATGAGTCATAATTATTACATACTAAGTCATTATTTTTTACTTTTTATGTCATAATTGTCTTAGAATGTCAAAATTATGAGAAAGATGAAATTGACACTAAATCATAATTATGAGATAAAAAAGTTGAAATTGAGATAAAAAGTGGAAATTGACATCATAATTGACATACCAAATAGTCGAAATTATGAGAAAGTTGAAATTGATAAGTCATAATGAGATAAAAAGCCAAAATTAAGATAAAAAGTTTAAATTATGACATAAATTTAAATTATGAGTCATAATTATAACATACCAAGTCATTATTTTTTACTTTTATAAGATAATTATTACATACTAAGTCATAATTATGTCTTAGAATGTCAAAATTATGAGAAAGTTGAAATTGACATAAGTCATAATTATGAGATAAAAAGCCAAAATTAAGATAAAAAGTTTAAATTATGACATAAGTTTAAATTATGAGTCATAATTATTACATACTAAGTCATAATTTTTACTTTTTACGTCATAATTATGTCTTAGAATGTCAAAATTATGAGATAAAAAAGTTGAAATTGAGAAAAAAAAGTGGAAATTGATGTCATAATTGACATACCAAATAGTCGAAATTATGAGAAAGTTGAAATTGACATACTAAGTCATAATTATGAGATAAAAAGCCAAAATTAAGATAAAAAGTTGAAATTGACATACTGTCATAATGATGACATACCTAGTCATAATTTTCACTTTTTTGTCATATTATGTCTCAAAAACTCAAAATTATGACAAAGTTGAAATTATGACACTAATATTTATGAGATAAAAATCCTAAATTTAGATAAAAAGTTGAAATTGATATACTAAGTCATGACATACTAATTTAGATAAAAAGTTTAAATTAGGACGTTTAAATTATGACATTAAGTCATAATTATTACATAAGTCTTAATTTTTACTTTTTATGTCACAAATTATGTCTTACAATGTCAAAATTATGAGATAAATTGAAATTGAGATAAAAAGTGGAAATTGACATAATTATGACATACGGAATAGGTGAAATTATGAGAAAGTTGAAATTGACATACTAAGTCATAATTGACATACTAAATAATTATAAGATAATTATGACTTTCTGTTTCTGTTCTGACTTTTTATGTTCTTATGATTTTTCCCTTATGTGGTGGAATTGGGCTTCCATAGAAATCACACATGAAAATCACCTAATTTTTGTGCCGGTCATTCGTGTTGGTGGGCAAGCCTCAAAAGCCCAAAGTAACTTCAGTCCACAAACTTTAGAACAGAGGTCAAGGTAACACTTTATTTCAGGGTCTATTAACTAGCTGCTTATTAGCATGCATATTACTAGAATATTGGCTGTTTATTAGTACTTATAAAGCACATATTAATGCCTTATTCTGCATGACCTTATTCTACATTCTTAATCCTTGCCAATACCTAAACTTAATAACTACCTTACTAACTATTAATAAGCAGTAAATTAGGAGTTTATTGAGGGAAAAGTCATAGTTGATATTGAATATGCGTTCCATATACTAAAGTGTTACCGAGGTCAACAATATCAGATGGCACATAATTGATCAAAATACAATTTCAAAAGTTTTTACTTTACTGCTTTTCAAAGCATAATAGTTTTTAACTCCAAAAATATTGTTCCCAGTTATTTTGAACTGAACCAAAATGCAATAGCAATCCATGAACAAATCATTCTTTGGAGTTGATTCTTTTGAATGAATCTATTTTACTGATTCACAAATCACTGAATCATCTGATCGCAGCTGTTACTAACTAATTCAGTGATTCATTCAGAGCAAGTTTCACGTTAACATTAAAACCGAGTTGGTCATATCCGACTCAAAATGAGCTAAGATCCACTAAGCTCAAATGTGTGCTAATAATAATCTTAATAATCGATAATAGTGTCAGACTGATCTATAACCTATTTCCAGTCACACAGAGAGGATGGAGTTTAAATAAAGACACAAAACGTTACTTTAGACGTCTCACAGTAATTAACACAAATGAAACTTTGTGTCACACTTAGCTGACCCCAGTAGACTGTCAAGTTTAACAAATAAATGGCCGAAGACTTGTTCTGCCATCTGTGTGTGGAAGTTTCCGAGCTGTTTTAGTGGAGATGGAGGGATGAGATTGACCTGATTAATTGGTCGAGAACCTTCTTGTCCACAGTGAAGAAGGAGGTCAGCGTGACTTTTCATAGTTCCACTGATCTTTTCAGTAGAGCTTATGTGAAAATCAAGAAGAAAAGAAGCAGTTCTGACAGATCGGAGTGCTCGTCTCCATCCTGATGCGCTAATGCCGTCTTTCATCTCCGCGGTCGCTGCCATCTCGCCAGTTACGGTCGCATCGCCATGGCAATGTACAGAAAACAAACGACTAGCCGTGATGTCATAGTTGGACAGCTTTATTTGCACCCACAGAGTGGAAGATGAGGACTGTGGGAGTGCAGGATTCTGGCAGGTCAGCAGCGCTGTGCAGTAACTCTAGAGGAGGATGCTACTATATCCTATTGTTTCTCTTTGCTACCTGCAGTCAATGCGCTTTAAAAGGTTACAGTTAGCATGACAAAAGAAATCCGACTGGAACAAGCCCTGCTCTTCAGAGCATGAGAGAGCTGCAGTGTGAATCTCATCGAGTCAGCCCACTTCTGAGATCTTCTGAGAGATGTGTGGCTGATCTATCTATCTATCTATCTATCTATCTATCTATCTATCTATCTATCTATCTATCTATCATTAAATCTGTCCATCTCTATCTATCTCTCTATCTCTCTATCTATCTATCTATCTATCTATCTATCTATCTATCTATCTATCTATCTATTCATCTATCTACCGTTCTATATGTCGTTCTATCATTCTGTCTATCTATCTATCGTTCTATCTATCATTCTATCTATCTCTCTATCTATCGTTCTATCTATTCATCTCTATTAATCTATCTATTGTTCTATCATTCTATCATTCTGTCGTTCTATCTATCTATTGTTCTATCCATCTATTAATCTATCTATCTATCTATCTATCTATCGTTCTATCGTCTATCATTCTATGTCGTTCTATCATTCTGTCTATCTATCGTTCTATCTATCATTCTATCTGTCTATCTATCTATCTATCTATCTATCTATCTCTATCTATCTCTCTATCTATCTATCTATCTATCTATCTATCATTCTATCTATCTACCGTTCTATATGTCGTTCTATCATTCTGTCTATCTATCTATCGTTCTATCTATCATTCTATCTGTCCATCTCTATCTATCTCTATCTATCTTCTATCTATTCATCTCTATTATCTATCTATTGTTCTATCATTCTATCTGTCGTTCTATCTATCTATTGTTCTATCCATCTATTAATCTATCTATCTATCTATCTATCTATCTATCGTTCTATCGTTCTATCGTTCTATCATTCTATGTCGTTCTATCATTCTGTCTATCTATCGTTCTATCTATCATTCTATCTGTCATCTATCTATCTATCTATCTATCTATCTATCTATCTATCTATCTATCTATCATCCTATCTATTCAGCTCTATCTATCTATTGTTCTATCGTTCTATCATTCTGTCTTCTATCTTCTGTCTATCTATGTCTATCGTTCTATATGTCGTTCTATCATTCTATCTATCTATCGTTCTAATCTGTCCTATCTATCTATCTATCTATCTATCTATCTATCTATCTTCTATCTATCTATCAATCTATCTCTATCTATCTCGATCTCTATCTCTATCTATCTATCTTCTATCTATTTATCGTTCTCTATCTATCTTCTATCTATTCATCTCTATTTATCTATCTATTGTTCTATCGTTCTATCATTCTGTCTTCTATCATTCTATCTATATTCTATCTATCATTCTATATGTCCATCTCTGTCTATCTCTCTTCTATCTATCTATCTATCGTTCTATCTATCTACCGTTCTATATGTCGTTCTATCATTCTGTCTGTCTATCGTTCTATCTATCATTCTATCTGTCCATCTCTATCTATCTCTCTATCTCTCTCTCTCTCTCTATCTATCTATCTATCTATCTCTCTCTATTATCTCATCTCTATTTATCAAATTCAAATTCAAATTCTATCTATCTATCTATCTATCTATCTATCTATCTATCTATAGTTCTATCTATCGTTCTATCTATCTATCTATCCATCCAATGTTTATGTACAAAATAATTAGATATTAACATTGTATATTAAATAAGTAATTACAAAAATTAACAGTAGGTCAACGTCTAAGGGGCTTCTTTTGGTACTTTTATAATATCTCTTTTTGCAACTTACATATACGTGTATATATGTTTGTATGTATATGTAAAGTATGTTAAATTTGTAAGGACTACTTTTATGACACATTTATGTATCCTATATTTCTGCTAGTTTTAATTAAGATCAAGACGTTGAAGAACCACCTGCTTACAGAAAGCACACTGGCAGAAACATTTCAAATAAAATTTATTTTAGGAAACCCAACCGCAGTTTCACAACAACAAACACAAATTCACACAGTCTAAATATAGCATGCAGATTTTCCTTTACAGTTTTCCTCTGCTTTTCTCTGCATTGCAGGTAGCGAAATGCAACACGGGTTTCATCCATCACGTGAAGCAGCGTGGAAGACGGTCTCATCGCTCATCATCCACCTGTCCGGCTGCATCAAACACATAACACGTCTATGTTACCAGTATTTGTGGAACAAACACCTCTGCCATGCTAACACCCCTGGTGTTCATTATCCCACGGAGATCTTTTTCATTCAATGCAACACTTTGGAGACTGTCAAAGCGCTCAGAGCTCGTGAGAGATTTACTCGTCTGGAGAGCGTACGGCTGTCCTCGGCCTCCCAGCTATTGTCAGCAGCGGTTTGGAAGCGCTTGAACATCTGTATGTGCCTCCAGTTGTTTGTAATAGTGATGGTGTAAGGAGAGACACCCTTTTCTCTTTCTGACCCCCCTTCCTTCTCAAATCCCACATCAGTCCATCTGGTTTATGTTTGTTTGGCTAAGTCTGGACCGTAGCTGCTTTTCAAACTCTTGCTGCTGGCTGTTTTGGGGTCCAGATGGCTTTATCGCTGTGCTCAAAGTGTCCTTCATGGGTCGTCTGTGATGAGGAAGCCCTTCCCTATACGTTGATCCTCGGAAATTAGTGACTAGTGGTGAAGCATTGGTCATTTATGCTCTACAACCGTCTTAAAGAAAGATACAGCGACAGCCAGCCCGAATTCAGCCGTGGAGGGCTTGTTTGGGGCCAAATCTACTAACGTCAGGCCTCTATTCTTTTACATCTACACTGAATTTATAAATACGTGAGTCAGATGTTGGCGAGAACACTTCAGAAACGGCCTCCTGCATCAGATGTTGAAATAAACAGCAAAGTAGTGATGGCTTTCTAACAGCGTGTAAATGTATATTTCTATCTTCTTGTAAGGTTTTATGGTGAACTGTCATTGCAAACAGAGCTGAAATGTTTGTAATATACAAAACCATAATTTGTGGCATTGCATCGGGTTAAATTTATTCTCACAAACCATAATGTTTGAGATTCTTGGTTGATGAAGCAATAAATCAAATGGTTTCCATCATTTTTTCAATGTGGGTCATCATTATGCTCAATTGTCATTTTGGAGGTTGACATCATCCCACAAACTACTGGCAGACAACGAGAAATGATAGTAAAACAGTTTTTGTGCAATTATTCGTATAACATTTTTCCGGTCACATGAGTTTGTATGTTTAGTTTAGGGAAAGCTTGGGATGTTTACATCATAACAAGACATGACAATGTTTGCTAATATACCATTTTTCATCGCAATACATGCAGTATTGTTTCATTCCAATGGATTGTTACATCACATTAAGATCTACAGCCTTTCTATGTAAATTATACGTGCCGTTCTCAAAACTATGCCCTATATTCTTGCTGCAGTCAGTGCTATTTGTGCTTTTACCACCCATAGAATTTAATTTAAGAGAGATGTTGTGATGATTGTGTTCTGCATTGATATTTTAAACATGTTTGCAGCGTTTCCTGATTTGCATTATTCCCTTCAAGTGCTAAAATAAGGCAGACGGCATATGCAAATAAATGTCTCTCTTCTGCATCATAGAGAGAAACTATAGTCTGTGCCTTTCACAGCAGAAACTTTTCAGACACATATTCCAGACACATATTTTTATGCAAATTTTGGGATATCACATAAAAAAAAAAATAATTAAAAAAAAAACATAGAAATGCCAAGATGCACAAAAAAATGTACTAAAAATGCATAAAAATGTGCTTTAAAACATAGGCCAGTGTTATTTAGGTGTCATTGAGACACAGTAGATTTTATTAATATTTTAATTAGTTTTGTTTTTAGTTTTAGTTAACTATAATAAACCTGATTGTGGTGAATAATATTTGTATTCTATAAGAAAACATGCATAAACTATAATAGAAACACATTCACTGAATAAATTCCTGTATATGCAACAAAAACATGACTTTGCCTCGACAGGTCATGTGATTGGATAACCGGACTAACCAGTGGACCAATCTCATTGTGTTCAAAAGCAGGTCAGCATTTGTTACTGCATTTTATTTGCATGCAAGTAATTTAGTATTTAGGGAAAAAAAGAGTCAGAGTCTTCCCTTCTTGCACTTATACTTTGCGGCACATTCCCAGAAAGTGAAGATGTTGTTCTCTTGAACACATGGGATTGAAACGGTGCTTTATTCGCAGCTGTTTTCCGATTTGCAACTTTAGAAACAGCTACTGAAAAGCTTCCCTTAAAGGGTTAGTTCACCCAGTGGTGAACCATTGAAATTTTGAAACACTTTTGACGTAACGAAGCCTCGTTTACTGAAATCACGTCTTTGGCAGTTTGATACACACTCCGAACCACTGATTCAAAACAAAAGATTTGTAAAGCTTCAAAGCTTCATGAAGCAGTGTTTTGAAATTGCCCATCGCTAGAAATTGTTGAATAAAGTCGTTATTTTGTTTTGTTTTTGCTCACAAAAAATATTCTCGCTGCTTCATAACATTAAGGTTGAACCACTAGTAAAAAACTAGTAAATGTGGCCACGTAGAAACTAGTAAATGTGTGAACAAATGATCAATTTCAGCCGCAGCTTCAGTGTCTGTTCATAGTGTAGGAGGGGGCGGGACTGATTCTAGAGAGCATTTGATTGGACAGAAAATTTGATGAGAAGCTGAAGTGCGATGTGATGCCATGAAAATCCGTGATCCATTTTAGCGGAAGTGAGAGACTTGAATACTTATATCTCCTAAATGTGAATTTTGTCATTTTGTGTTTTGGAACACACCAGCTTATTCATAACATTAAGGCTAACATGTTCATACTAAAAGAAACTAAAAAACTTAAATTTTGATTTCAGGTGGACTTTAAATACGTCTTTAGTAGCTTTCTGGTCATCTGAAAGTGTTAATTATCTTGCTGGCAATAGAGGTCTCACTGAGCCATCGGATTTTATCAAAAATATCTTAATTTGTGTTCTGAAGATCAACGAAGGTCTTACGGGTGTGGAACGAACGACATGAGGGTGACAAGACAGAGCAGGTTACTTATGATATTAAACAAAGTCCCTGCTTTCAAATTGTGTAATTTTTTAAAAGAAATTCGAACAATATAAACCATTTTGTGGCTCTTTAATGTGTCGTGACAGATCGCTGTAGCGCTTCAGCTCAAGCGGCTCGTGAACCGATCATCTCTTTAATAGTTAATTTGTAGCATCAAATAAACATGAATGAACATCAGAATGAATGTTGTTTCAAACGCGGAAAGATGTCAATACACACCATTTTTCGAGTTCAAGTCCACCGAGGTTAATCTTCTAACTCCTGACTGCTTTGTCGGACAAAATTAGGCGTTATGATTGGTTAGATCGCTTGTCAATCAAACTCCCAGCGAAGGGTCAATTAATGACAGAATTTTCATTTTTGGGTGAACTAACACTCTAATATTGCATTGTGCATTCAGAGACTCCTTTAGCATCCACAGATCAAGATCACAATTACTCAGGAGGTTTAGGGCCAGCGTCTGATATTTGTGGAGGTTAAGCGGAGTTTGATGACATCTTTAAAGCTAGCGCTTTTAGCATGTCCTCTAATTTAGCCCGCAGTTTCTCACACTTCTCTCCTCAGGACTCAATTCAGGCCAGATCGGCCTTTGAATGGAGATGGGCAACAAAAGGTGACATCATTCCAGTAGGATCTCATTGCACGCATGCACAAACACACACACACACACACACGCCCCTACGCGGGGCCCCCGGAACAATGACATCATAGCCTCCCCTTCACTCGCTCTTTCTGAGATGCTGCGTTGCCCCGAACAACTCCACTGGATTTCACTGTCATGTTTGTGTGTTTGTGAAAGAGGAAAAGAGACAACAACAGACGGCTGTTAAAGGGACAGTACACCCAAAAATCATCATTCTGTCATCATTTACAAATATGACTTTTATATATTTATATATATATATATTTTTTAATTATCTCTAAGAAAATGTGCAATCATAGTTCAAAATGTGCAATCATATCATAGTTTGCAATGTGTAAACTATGAAAGTTAAACAAATAAATGACAGAATGATCATTTTTAGATGAACTGTCCCTTAAAGCTTGTGCAGATGAAAGCATGTTTATGCCGGAAGAATGTGAACCAAATCAAAATGGAGCAAAATTTTAGTACCAACCCCAAATTTGACTTACTTATACTTAAAGCGGCCATTTTTCCAGTTGAAAACACACCAAGTATGCACTCGCTGTGAACATGTGAATTAGTAAATCAAATGCGCGCCCCTCCTCATCTGCATACGGCCAACTCCCCATGACTCTCTTCACTAATTCCATGCCTGTACTCTCCTCCCACGATGCATTGTGCTGCCGTGATGTCAGTGTCGGCCGGCTGTCCCTCAGAACTTCATCAAAGAGAGACGGGTGAAAGGATAGGGCCGGGAGGTGTGGAGAGGAATATAAATTTGCTGTGGAAATGGGATAGAGAGAGTGAAGTTTTCTCGGCCTGAAACCCTCCAGGGTCGAAATGAACTAAACAAATTTGTTTATTAGATTTTTCCACCTCTTTTCCTCCAAAATGGCATTCTTTCTCTTTCTTTTTTTTGTGGAGCGATGGGAGTTGATTATCTTCCTTCCCCCTCACTGTGTTTTGGAAAAACTCTTCTGTAATTAGTGCTCGGCTGAATTAATTACGGAAATGGGGATGCGAAGGACGAGAGAAAAGATTTTGGGGGGTGGGGTTGAAGCGATTGTATCGCCACTGTTTCAGATCCCAGTGTTCCCACTAATTAATCTCTTCATTCACATGACGGGAATCAGCAGCCCGGATCGTATTTGCTTGAATCTCAGTCTGAGCTCCATGTCCAAAAAAACACGCTTGGGTTTCCATCTTCTTCTGTACTATGATTCCTGATGTTTGGATTCGATCACTTTCTCTTTCTACACTCTGAAAAATGCTGGGTTAAAAACAACCCAAGTTGGGTTGAAAATGGACAAACCCAGCAATTGGGTTGTTTTAACCCAGTGGTTGGGTTAAATGTTTGCCCAACGTGCTGGGTAGTTTTATTTAACTCAACTGTTGTATAAAAATGACTGTATTGCTTGCTTAAAATGAACCCAAAATATGCTGGAAATTAACATTTATTAATGTTTAATAAATGAGCATTTATTAATAAGATAATGAATAATAAACAATAAACATTTATTAAATTGCTTATTAATAAATGTACACCTTTTGATTATTATTGTTTCCTCTAGTAATTATGTGTCTGATTTTTAATTTCTCACCTATTTTGGATTCATTTTAAGCCAGGCATATAGTCATTTTTAATCAGTAGTTGGGTTAAATAAAACTACCCAGCACGTTGGGCAAACATTTAACCCAACCACTGGGTTAAAACAGCCCAATTGCTGGGTTTGTCCATTTTCAACCCAACTTGGGTTGTTTTTAACCAAACATTTTTTAGAGTGTAGACACTTTACATATTCAAATGATCTTTTATAGTAAATACAGTATTTTTTAAATGACAAATACAACAGAAAATCTTGGCAATTTATTTTGTTTTGTTTTATTTATTTATTGTTATTTTATTTTGTTTTTTAATATTTAATTTTAATTTACTATTTTATTTTATTTATTTATTTTTTTTTTAGTATTTTTAATTTTTTATTTTTTTTTTATCTTATTTTATTTTATATTTTTATTTTATTTCACTTTATCTTATCTTATCTATCCTATCTTACTATTGCTGGTAAATTACAACTTTCCCTGCTCTCCCATTTTAAAAGTAACATTCCCGAACACTGCTCTTTCTTTCTCTTGTCTTTGGATTGAGATGTTGAAGGCGCCTTACCCCATTTTTATTAATTTTCCCATGAAATACCTTTAAGCTTCATTCTGGCACAGGTCTGCAGAGTGATGTCAAACATTTGGAAAATACATGATTATCTGTGCTCTAAACACACACACACAGAAACCCAACTGATCAGTCAGTGTTTACAGCGGTTTCTCCTGTTATTTGAAAAGCAGAATGGCTGTTAATAGCGGTAATGGAATATAAGTCTGTCACTCCTCATGAGAAGTGAAGCGGTCCCAGACTGGCCCATCCAGAGGCCAGCATGCATTACTTCAATTGCATTAAGAGACATTTGCTATAGCAATTACTGCCTGTGGGAAATGGGCTTAACCTAACGCTCCTCTTCTCTACCCAGAAACAGCTGTGAGGCACTCGAGCAGGATCGTCCTCACTGTCATTTTCTTTCTTTCAGACAGATACCATCATCTGCCTTTTTTCACTCGGTTTCTGCCCTTTTCTCTCTTTTTTCAGAGTTGTTATTTCGTAGAAGATGCCTGATTCTGTTGCGACAACGTTTAAATTCAACTAAATTCAACTGTTCGGTTCAGTGTTATTTTAGTATCACTGAGATACTATTATAGTTTTAATTAATATTTTTGAATTGGTTTTTATTTTATATTTTTCACATTTTACATTTTAGTTAAATTAATTTTAGTTGGTTAGTTTTTTTTTTTTTTTTTAAAAGCATGTATTTTTAAACAATATAATTTTATATAATTGTAAAATTTAATTATATAAACAATAAAATACTATATACTGTGTATGTGTATATATATATATTATATATATATATATATATATATATTAAAATAATTTATAAATTTTATTCATATAAGAATGTAATTCTATTTAAGTTTCAAGTCAAACTAAATGAAAATGATAAATGTTGCTATAATAATTTATTTATTTAACTTTTTATTTTAACTATTTTTTTTTTAAATGGTTTTACACTCTAAAAAAGGGTTAAAAACAACCCAAGTTGGATTGAAAATGTTTGGGGTTTTTTTTTGTTTTTTTTAACCAGCAGTTAAAACAACCCAATCGTTGGGTTTGTCCATTTTCAACCCAGCTTGGGTTGTTTTTAACCCAGCATTTTTTAGAGTGTAGTTTTAGTTAACTATAATAACCCTGGTTTGGTTTCAACTGCACATTTGAATCATAAGCCAAACTGATTATTGCATTGATTACTATAATTGGCACATTCTGCAATTATATTTTGAATTCTGTCAGCATTGTGGCGATGGGGG
This sequence comes from Culter alburnus, assembly GCA_028476615.1. Lineage (NCBI taxonomy): Eukaryota > Metazoa > Chordata > Actinopteri > Cypriniformes > Xenocyprididae > Culter > Culter alburnus. The sequence continues at coordinate 1,067,871 of JAOTNS010003244.1, read as the reverse complement.
GAAGAAAAAAATCCCAAAACCCGATGCGAGAAACAAGCCAGAGAAATTTCCAAATGAAAATAAGCCATGCACACACATTACAACAGCAGTGTCAAACAAAACAAAAGTTCAGATGGTGGAAAATGTTATGAGCGCTGTGTGCATTTTCATGCTTCCACAAACCCGCAGCGTTTGGTGTGGTTTGGAGGGATGGCCGTTCATAAACGATGGGCGGCTGTGTTGTCACACACCGCAAAGACGCACACACACGCAAACGCACCACACCCAGGCACGCAGACTCTCTTTGAGGCCTTCACGTCCATGCATGATGCACTCGATCTCACACGGGCAATTAAGACATTTGAATGAATGCATAAACACGCAGGCGGCAGGTCAAGGCTCATTTAGTTTAGTGTGGAACTGTCACTTAGTAATAAATGAGGTGGACGGGTGACCCGCTCGCCTGCGCGCGTACACTGACCAGATATCCTGCTCCTGTTCAACGTTCATCACACATACGAACAGCTCGAGCCGGTTTTCTCTGACGCAAGCATCCTCGTGCACGGCCGCCACGGTTTTCTTTAAGATGCAGTATCCGCTGTCATCACCCATGACACACTCCGTCCTGTCTTCTGCTGTCGCCGGTGGGAAATTATGACTCCTATTATGACTCCCATTTTACCCCTCTTTCTTCACCTGGCTCACGGAAAATAAAATAGAGACAGACTTTCCCTTCGGCCTGGACAGGAGCTGTTGTTTTTTCACATTTAACGTTAAGGAGGACACTGGAGAGTATTGTGGCATCAGTGGCGTCATCAGAATGTGTCGTTCTTTTATGTTTGGTGACGTAAATCATCCTGCAAAAACTAAAACTGACAGGACTGAGACATTTAGGAGAAGATCACTGAGAGTTGGAGAACAAGGACAGTATAAATATAGGCCAGTGGCAGAGCTTCTCTATTCAGTATGATGCTGCAAGATCAATAAATTGCATGAAGAAATTCCATCCATCCATCCATCATATTTATTTGTCCATCCATCCACATCCATCCATCCATCCATTGAATTTGCATCCATCAATCCATCCATCCATCCATCCATCCATCATATTTATTTCCATCCATCCATCCATCCATCCATATTTATTTGTCCATCCATCCATCCATCATATTTATTTGTCATCCATCCATCCACATTGTCCATCCATCCATCCAACCATCCATCCATCCATCCATATTTATCCATCCATCCATCCATCCATCATTTGTCCATCCATCCATCCATCCATCCATCCATCCATCATCCATCCATATTTATTTGTCCATCCATCCATCCATCCATCCATCCATCCATCCATCCATCCATATTATTTGTCCATCCATCCATCCATCCAACCATCCATCCATCCATCCATCCATATTTATCCATCCATCCATCCATCCATCCATCATATTTATCCATCCATCCTCCATCCATCCATCCATCCATCCCATCATTATAGCATCCATCCATCCATCCATCATATTTATTTGTCCATCCATCCATCCATCCATCCATATCCATCCATCCATCCATCATTTTCCATTTGTCCATCCATCATCCATCCATCATCCATCATATCCATCCATCATATTAATTGTCCATCCATCCATCCATCCATCATCCCTCCATCATCCCATCCATCCATCCATATTTATTTGTCCATCCATCCATCCATCCATCCATCCATCATTTATTTATTTATAAATATTTATATTTATTTAGAAGTATTTATTTAGTGTATGTTATATGTATTTAATGTTTTGTTATACATTTATTATTTATTATTTATTTATTTATTTATTAAAATAATTAATTTATTTAACATTTTGTTTTTACATTTCATTCAACTTTGTTTTTACATTTATTTGTTTGTTTGTTTGTTTATTTAACTTTTTGTTTTTACATTTCATTTTATTTTATTTATATGTATTTATTTATTTAACATTTGTTATTACATTTTATTAATTTAAGTGTTTTTTATTTTTGTAATTTTATTTATATTTATTATTAACATTTTGTTTCTACATTTTATTCATTTATTTATTTATTTATTTATTTAACTTTTTTTGTCTTTACAATTTATTTATTTAACTTTTTGTTTTTTACATTTTATTTATTTGTCTTTTTATTTATGTATTTAATTCTTTTATAATTTGCATTTCAAATTCTGTAAATTTGTTTATATGTTATGACTCAGTGTCTATTCAAACGAATAGCTGCTGACGCTCAGTTATAGTGCTTACTGCTTGTCGTTTTCACGAAAACACAATATTCAAAGCAAACCGTAACCGCAGTGAATATGCATGCAAACATTTGCATAAAAATAAGCCTCGTGGCACACCGAACATCTATTTAGTTTCATTTTATACCATAATAATCTGTAATAGAGCATGCAGAAGTGTTATCATGCGTTATTACAGATGAATATCATAAATCATTATGTAAGCATGGCTTTTTAATGATTGCAGATTGATGCTTTCTCATTGTTGGACGGTATTACTCTACACGACTGACGTCAGAGGCGTTTGATTAATGAAGAGATTCAGTCAGCCATCAGCTATTTGTGATTTTATCCTCCACTTGCATATGTAAGAAGGGCCAGCGCTTAAAGCCTGGATTAAAACGGCTAATACTCACTTCTGCTGCATCACTCTGAATCACCGTGTCTTGCATTGCTTGCTACAAACCGAACAAATAGGAGTTTCCCAGTTTTGTGGTTCCCGCATCCCTAGAGAGGCTTTGTCAGGATTGCAAACTTAATTGCATGTGACTTTGTGTTCCATGCCAAACGCTGTAAGATCTGCTGGGACTGACAAGGGGGCTTAAAAGGGAGAGTATCTCCTCAGTGGCCTGCACATGTACCGGATTATCGGACATTTGTAAGTGGGTAGATAGTGTTACCCCTCCCTAATTTTCCAGCGTTTAACGTCTACCTCGCCGCAATTTTGCCTGTCCGCCTGCCACGGAGTCCTGTTACTCGGTAAGAAATGACTCCTGGATAAATCCCATAATCCATCCGTTCCGCCCTCCTGTGTGGAGGTGTTTTTCTGAGAGAGGCAGCTAAGTGTACAACAACGCAATGGCCAGTACTGCTCAAAAAACACAAAGCAAACAATGGAGCGTTAGGATAAACATTCAGGAGACCCTTGTTTTTGTCCCCTTCGTTTAAAAGGCCTTGATTATAATAACGGAGACGGAGATGTTGCTCTCTAGCTCTGTTCAAAGAAAGCTTTGTTTGTCGCGCTCTGCTGAAATTCGTGCCGGAAAGCTGAAGCTGCCCGGATTATTATCAGCAAGACCCTGAAATTGCTCGGATTGTCTTCTTGCTCCTTTTTGTCATTCGATCCGAGAGTCGCTTATTAGAAGTTCCCTGGTGGATCAGAAAGTTCATTCAGTTATTAAATCCAATCCAGAGATGTTCCTTTAAGATCCTGCTTATTTATTTGCTTCATTTGTTTGAATAATCTATGTAATCAGTTGCAAACCTTACAGTCTAAAACTTTTTTTTCCCCTTCATACTGTATATGCTATCTTGATGATGTCAGTTTATGACCATATTTGTTCCAAACAGCCCATTTTCTATTTGTTGCAAAGTCTGGGTTTTGTACATTTTAAAAAGATGAACAAAAATGTTTTTCAAAATTGTGGTAACACTTTACAATAAGGTTTCATTTATTTTACATGAAATAAGAATGAACAATACTTCTACAGCATTTATTCATCTTAGTTAATGTTCATTTCAACATTACTAATACATGCTGGGTTAAAGACGATCCAAACTGGGTTAAAATGGACAAACTCAGCGGTTGGGTTAAATGTTTGCCCAATGTGCTGGGCAGTTTATTTAACACAACTATTGTTTAAAAATTATTATCTGGCTTAAAATTAACCTAAAATAGGTAGGAAATTAAAAAAACAGACACATAATTACTAGCGGAAACAATAACAATCAAAAGATGAACATTTATTAATAAGCAATTTAATAAATGTTGGGTTAAAACCCAATTGCTGGGTTAAACAACCCAATGGGTTAAAACAACCAATCGCTGGGTTAAAATAACCAATCGCGGGTTTCAATCGCAGGGTTCTGGGTTAAAAAACTTGGGTTAAACAACCCAATCGCTGGGAACGCTGGGTTAAAACAACCCAATTAATGGTTAAAACAACCCAATCGTGGGTTAAAACAATCCAATTGGGTTAAAACAACCCAACCCAATCGCTGGGTAAAACAACCAAACGCTGGTTAAACAACCCAATCGTGGGTTAAAACAATCCAATCGCTGGGTTAAAAAACAAAAACAACCCAATCGCTGGGTTAAAACAATCCAATCTCTGGGTTAAAAAACCAATGGGTTAAAAAACCCTGGGTTAAAACAACCCAAATGCTGGGTTAAAAGAACCCAATCTGGGTTAAAACAACCCAACACTGGGTTAAAACAACCCAATGGGTTCCAATTCTGGTTAAAACAACCCAATCGCGGGTTAAAACAATCCAATCTGGGTTAAAAACAAACCCAAATGGGGTTAAAAACAACCCAATCCCAATTACTGGGTTAAAACAACCCATTTGGGTTAAAACAACCCAATCGGGTTAAACAACCCTGGGTTAAAACAACCCGGGTTAAAACAATCCAAAACAACCCGTTAAAACAACCATCATGGGTTAAAAAAACCCAAACAATCCTGGGTTAAAACAACCCAATTGTGGGTTAAAACACCCAATTGGGTTAAAACACAAGGGTTAAAACAACCCATTTTTTGGGGGTTAAAACAACCAATCGTGGGTTAAAACAATCCAATCGGGGTTTAAAACAACCCAACGTGGGTTAAAACAACCTGGGTTAAAACAACCCATCTGGTTAAAAAACCCATTCTGGGTTAAAACAATCCAATCAACCCAATGGGTTAAAACAACCAATCAACCCAATAAAACAACCCAATTGTAGGGTTTGGGTTAAAAACAAAATGGGTTAAAACAATGGGTTAAAACAACCCAAACACTGGGTTAAAACAACCTAGACACTGGGTTAAAACAATCCAATCGTGGGTTAAAACAATCCAATCGCTGGGTTAAAACAACCCAATCACTGGGTTTGTCATTTTCAACCCAACTTGGGTGGTTTTTAACCCAGCATTTTTTAGAGTGATTATTAAAATCAAAAGTTGCATTTGTTAACATTACTTAATGCACCGTGGACATGAGTAAAACAAACAACTGTATTTTTATTAATTGATACTGCAACAAATGTATTGTTCAATGTTAGTTCATGTTAATTAATACATTAACTAATGTTAACACATGAGACCTTATTGTAAAGTGTTGCCAAAGTTGTGAATAAAACAAAGATTATTGGAGTACACTTTACAAGAAAATAAAAAAATCAGCCTTTTTTACTGTAAAAATTCATATTTAATTCAGTGTAACATACTTTCTTTGTAATTATTAGTGAAATTTACAAGCAATTTCTGAGTGAATATCATTTCAATCCTGCACATTTTTTCTGTGTAAAAATGAAAGGCAATGGAAGCCCTAAAAAATCATAATAAATGTCTTATGAAGCCACTAGATAAGTGAAAATGTGAAAATGAATTGCATTTTGTTTTTGTATAAAAGTTCCTCTCAAATCTCATCTGATTTGACAATGTATGAATGCCCAATGCAAATACAAAATTTTAATATTTGTTACAGTGTACACTATAATTGCAGTGTGAACATTCTTCAAACTATCTTCCACAGAAGAAATAAACTCATACAGGTTTAGAATGACATGACTCACAAAATTTTCATTTTCAGATGAATTTAAATGTATACCGTCAGTATCGAGAAGCCTAGGGGAAAAACAAAACATGTTGGCCTCATCTGGTCTCCTAAAATAGAAACATCACTTCCTGGCCAAAAAGAAGGGTCATGGGATTTCAGGTGATGGTTCCGTTATGTCAGGCAACACGGGTTAAGGGTTAATTTTGGGGTCAGTGGGCCAATTACATCATTATCTTGACGGAAACTGAAATAACAGGTGACCACGAGGACAGGACGTTGACCTCTCCTGTGCAAGGGTCACACAGCTGGAGGAGACGTGTTTGTATGTGTGTGTTAACTGGTAAGTTGAGTGGAGAGGACACACCTCGCTGCATCTGAATGTCTGTGGTGTGTGTGTGTGTGTGTGTGTGTGTGGGTGGGTGTTTATGCTAGAAAACATTTCTTTAGGGGCATTGCTCACTAATCTAATGTGAAATATCCTTGTGTGGTTTTTAGCAGGGTTTCTGCCAGGAATGTGCACGAGCCTGTTTTCACCCTCTGACGGGACGCCCACGGACCCTTCGCAGACTTTCTGATGCATATTACAAGTAAAAGTTTTCCAAAATCGCAAAGCTACTATCACTTTGCCTGACACAGCTTCTGAGGAAGAACTAACCAGGTTAGTGTTCTCGACTAGATATCTAAAGTTTCTGCATGAATCATCATTAGTGTCACATGATCCTTCAGACATCATTCTAATATGATGATTTAGTGCTCAGCTATTATTGGTGCTTGATTATTTGGGAATATTTTTTACTATTATCAATGTTTTTGCAGATTCATATTTTAGTATAAACAGTGAAATAGAATCTTTTGTAACATTATAAATGTCTTTACTGTCACTTTTGATCAATTTAATGTGTCCTTGCTCAATAAAAGTATTCATTTCTTTTACTCTTACCTTCAATGGTTGTGATTCATTTCCACAAAACAAACTGTTTTTAACATGGATAATAATCAGAAATGTTTCTTGAGCAGGAAATTGGCATATTAGAATTATTTCTGAAGGATCATGTGACACTGAAGACTGGAGTAATGATGCTGAAAATTCAGCTTTGATCACAGAAATAAATTACATTTTAACATATATTCAAATAGAAAATGGTAATTTTAAATTGTAATAATATTTCATAATTTTACAGATTTTTACTGAATTTTTATCAAACAAATGCAGCCTTTGGTGAGTAGAAGAGACTTTGTGGGTCTACTTTATGGGTATTTCAAAAAAGTTAACTGTAAAGAAATATTTTCATGATTTGTAATCAATCTTCTATCAAATCAACTTCAATAATTAATGTGGTTCTGATAACATAAATATTTTGAGTTTCTGTTGATTAAATCAATCGCCTTCATTGTATTAACTCAAATGTTTAATTTCAGTGAACTCAAAATTTTAAGGCAACCAGGTAACTTATTTTTTTAAATTTAAACCTATTTTTTTTTTTTTTACAGTGCAGAAAACAAAACACATTTAGGGTTGTCAGGCTTTTATTTGTGTTTAACACACTCACTTTTATGGCGCTGTAAATCTGACCTGCCATTAAATGGCACTGTTTTCGACACTCTTGATGCTTCAAATCTTTTCCCGAAACAATCAGAGACAAGTGTCAAAGATTTAAGAGGCTTAATTTTCCCACTTTACTCAATAGTTTTAGGCCTTTCTGCAAATATTTCAATCACATTTAGCTGTTTTAGAGAGTGTTTACTCATTTTGAGCCTGGCTTTAAACATTAGCTATCTGTAATGTCATTTTTTGTATGTGGAAAAAGTGCCAAATAAACAAAACTAAACTAGCCAATCAGATTTCTTTTCACCCGTCCCCATACACATACACATATTTGACTTTACAACACGCAAACGCAAACCTTTATTTATTCTCATTCTCTCTTGCTTTTTAATATGTCATGAGTGCACACAGATTATTAATCAATTTAAAAATTATGTAAAAAATAAAAATGCATTAATTAGCGCCCTCTCATGGCACACACAGTGCATACAGCCGTATAGCTGCAGGCGCAACTGCCCAGAACTCTGTTTAAACTCCAGTTTCTTTCTATAAATATCCATCAGACTCAAGCATTAGTCATTCTCACAGGTTTGCGGAAATCAGTGCACCTCCCTGCGACCCCGTCCTCAGCTAAAAGTCACTTTATTTTTATCTCATTTTAAGTCAGTGCCATTCCAGGCAATATCTCATTTGTTTGCTTTGATTTGTGTTTAGTCTGAAGCCACACTAGTCAACGCCATGATGCGTACGATCACATGTCGGTCCAGCACCGCCGGAGGGAAGCGACTCAGTACCAGACTGTCTTTGTTTATCTCTGACAGCTGCAACTCGGCCATTTTTGTGCTCGTTTGGTAAAAAATGAACCGTTGGAGTTCATTCAACTTGATTTTGGTATGGATATTCAATCCCTTTTTAAAGTAGGATGTGGGATTATGCATTTTCTTTGAATACGTCATCTTTGAAGACTTGTTTACACATGTGTTACTCTGGTGGTCTGATCTCCGCAAGAAAGCTTCAGTTTTATTCAATCATCCCTAATTATCGGCTTTAATTGCGCATTATACATTTTACACTCCTTTTCCAACTTCCTGTGCCTTCTCTCCCATCCAGAAACCTCAGTTATCATCCTACGATCACGTAAGATATGACGTCATAGATGCGCTCAGACGACTTTTTGTCTATAAAAGAAGCGTCTGGTGCAGTCACAGAAAGCAAACATCTATAAAAGCAAATCAAGCTCTGTAACGAGATGACATCATCAGTGCTGGGAAGACGTCACTGGCCTGTGTTTTCATTGGGTAGTGCTGTAGCAGGAAGAGTAATGCTTATTCAACAGGGACAAACAGAACGGTATTGTTCCTGCCGCCGGCTCTAAAATCACTGGCAGAATCACTTTTGGTTAAAGTACTTCCAGGCTTATAAACTGAAAGTAATCTCTATTAGGAACATGTTTTTTTTTAGTGATCACAATTTACCAGTCATTTTTTTGTTTTATTGTTCCTAATCAGGCCAAAGTGAGGGGTGTTATTTTTCACATCAAAATGACTAAAATCTGTTTGTGTTGATTGAAGAAGTGCTATTTTAAGTTTTGCTGTGTTCAGACCAACTCAGCCTCACAGGCTATATCAATAACTTGACAAACAACTTGTAATACTTGTAATTGGTGCTCAATAACTTGAGTACCAATAGTTATTTGATATGAGAAATTAAAAATCAGACACATAATTACTAGAGGCAACAATAATAATCAAAAGGTGTACATTTATTAATAAGCAATTTAATAAATGTTTATTGTTTATTATTCATTATCTTATTAATAAATGCTCATTTATTAAACATATTAATAAATGTTAATTTCCAGCATATTTTGGGTTCATTTTAAGCAAGCAATACAGTCATTTTTATACAACAATTGAGTTAAATAAAACTACCCAGCACGTTGGGCAAACATTTAACCCAACCACTGGGTTAAAACAACCCAATTGCTGGGTTTGTCCATTTTCAACCCAACTTGGGTTGTTTTTAACCCAGCATTTTTTAGAGTGTAGAGGAAACAATAATAATCAAAAGGTGAACATTTATTAATAAGCAATTTAATAAATGTTTATTGTTCAATTGTTTAAATACATTAATAAATATTAATTTCCAACCTATTTTGGGTTCATTTTAAGCAAGAAATACAGTCATTTTTAAACAATAGTTGGGTTTAATAAAACTACCCAGCAGGTTGTGCAAACATTTAATCCAACCACTGGGTTAAAACATCCCATTCACAGGGTTTGTCCATTTTCAACCCAACTTGGGTTGTTTTTAACCCAGAAAAGTTTCTTGGGTGAATGCAAAACTTTTGCAAAAGAACGCAAAAGCATTGAAATATATTTTTCCTCCCATCTCATATTTTTTTGTCCATCCCCATGTCCCTTTATGGGTCTGTAAACTCTAAAATATGCTGGGTTAGAACAACCCAATCGCTGGTTTTGTCCATTTTCAACCCAACTTGAGTTGATTTTAAGATTTTTTAGAGTTTACGGAGCCCATAAAGGGACATGGGGATGGACAAAAAAAATATGAGATGGGAGGAAAAAATATATTTCAATGCTTTTGTGTTCTCTCGCAAAAGTTTTGCATTCACGCAAGAAACTTTGTGTTTGCACGCAAAGAACTCGGAAGGTTTCCGTGCAAATGCAAAGTTTCTTGGGGAACATAAAAGTTTTTGCAAGGGAAGGCAAAGTTTTTTTGGGTGAATGCAAACTTTTGCGAGAGAACGCAAAAGCATTGAAATATATTTTCCCCTCCCATCTCATTTTTTTCCCCCATCACCATGTCATGTCACCATGTCCCTTTAGGGGCTCTGTAGAATTCATTTAATTTATACAACTAAATTAAATACATTTGGGGTCAATTAAGCTATGTCTATCTAAAAAAACACTGTGAAATGGACCAAAGTCCAGAATCCTGTGCATTAAAGCAGTAGACACATGTGGACACAAACGGCAGTGTTTGCTCAGACGGAGCGGCCTACATTATGAGGCAATGCCTTGACTTCGACTCGAGTCAATGATAATGGCATAATGAGTCAGAGCGCTGATAAGAGAGTTTACTTAACTATCAGAGAGAGTGGAAAAGTGATTATATTGTATGCTTGAGGTCGTTTTGTGTTTTAACCCTGAATCACTTCTGAATGTATACAGCCTCCTCCCACAGATGTTCACATTTATCTGTGAAGAGTGCTTTTAAAGTGTTTGAGCTTTTCTAAAACTTTTGTATGTTTTGGTTTATGTAGGGACATACTAGGGTTGAGTTTAATATACTGTGTATTTATTTATTTATATATTTATACACTACATGCACACACACACACATTGCATTTATTTTAAGATTTTATATGCTATCTTTTCAATTCGAACATTTATTTCCTTATATCCTCATTTATTTATTTATTCACAAGTTTATGCATTTTACTTGGAAGCAAAGCAACAAGCATATGTGCCGTACATTACATACATCAGGGTGTCCCAGGCGTACTTGGCAAGTCTTATGAATTGCGCAACTGTATTTTGCACAATTTTTTTCATGTATATTTGCACTTATAAAGACTCAGGGCAGAGGCTAGTACTCTCAAAGTGAAGTGCAGTTGCCTTGAGTTTTATTAGTGTGCCACCGAGGAGAGAGAGCAAAGGCTGGAGGTTGTGTTATTGCTGAAAGAAATTTAAAGGAGAAAATAAAACAGCAAAGAGGGGTTTTACTGGAGTGCCACCGGAGAGAGAGGGCAGGAGGGAGAGAGAGAGAGAGAGAGAGAGAGAGAGAGAGAAAGAGCAATTATTACTTCCATTGTTACTGGACAGAATAAAAGCTTTAGCAAAGAAGTGAAGTGGACATTTGTTGAACTATAAAAGCACACGGCAGTGAGACATCAGAACCTCTCTTGCTGCGGTCTGTAGGACATTCCTCCGGCCGGACGCTGCCAGCTGAGCCCTCTTCCCCTTTGCTTGTTACTGAGTTTTGGTTCTTCATGATATGAAGAAAACAAACTTTCCAGAACAAAGGTGTCACGTTCCTCTCGAAAACAATGCTCTTCATTGTGTGTGCCTTTTTCAGAGCTGCTCTTACCTGTGAGATAGTGGTCAGATGTTGGTTTCTTGGTTTCCTTTCCCACTTACTGAACAATGCTGCATAATGCTGATCCAGATCTGATCCTCATTTATAAATGCACAAATAATCAGATCTGATGCTAAGTGAGGAACACATCCAAACTTACAAAGGCAGAAGCCAACATGACAATATGTGTATGCTAAATGCTAAATTAAGCATGCACTTTTAATTTATGTGTATATGTATGTGTGTGTGTGTGTGTGTGTGTGTGTGTGCTTTTGTTTATTACATTGTGGGGACCAAATGTCCCCATGATGTACCTGAGTTCACCTACATCGGGGACCAGCCAGCGGTCCCCACAATGTAAATGGTTATAATCATATAGAATGAGTTTTTGTGAAAAGTAAAAGTTGCACAGTTTCCTGTGAGGGTTAGGTTTGTAGGGGGGGGGGGGATAGAATGTACAGTTTGTTCAGTGTAAAATGCATTGAAGTCTATGGTGGTGTGTGTGTGTGTGTGTGTGTGTGTGTGTGTGTGTGTGTGTGTGTTAAAACAATACTTTTGCATTTTGCCAAAAATAGAATTTAATGTAAAATATAAAATCTTATTTTTTTATTTATTTTTTTTTTAATTTGGAAAATGTATTTCCTTAAGCTGTGCTGTTTAACATATATTTAGCATTTGAAATGATATTACTGTAAAATAATATTATTTTACAAATTGATTTATTTTTTATTATATATATTATATTATAAAAAAATTTATAATAAGGTATAATATATATTATACAATATTATAATAAGTATAATAATATATATATATATATATATATATAATTTTTTTTATAAAAAAAATCTGGTCATTTATATAAATATCATATAATTTAATAAATTATCATATAATTTATTCACATTTAAGGCTCTTGGATCTGTATGTGATGCATCAGTCTGCTGTAGATTTTTTAGATCATGATGTAATAAGAATGATAAAAGTGATTGTTAGGATTTTTAGGTTTTCCCTGCTTGTTGTTCTGATCTTCAAATCTGGACCTTTGTGTATTTTTCATCACCTCTATAAACTTTTGTCCACCGCGAGCAGAGCGTGCCAGCTTGTGATTTCCACCCAAAAAATGTACCAAAAGGAACTTGCCATTGTTTCTAGGCCTCAGGAAAGGATGTGTTCTCTGTAAGCATCATAAACCACATCACCAAACGACTGTCCAGGATCATCAGTACCCTCGTTCATAGCCTCCGACCACAATCCTGTCTGTCATCATGTCGGGAAGTTTGAATGACAGGAGGAAATGAGATGTGCTGAATCAAATGCGATGTTTCTATGATCAGAATATTGAGTCATCTTTGGCAGACCCTAAAATTTAAAGGGAGTTTTTGGTTTGCAGGCTCGGCCAGCAGTGTTTTCTAGTGCTTGAGTTCAGTCATAAAACAAAGCTGTAATCAAATGCTCTCACTTCATTGGAAACTTCTCTCATAATGAGGCTTTTTATGTGACGAACCCTCTCGTGCAGCCTGGGTGGTAATTGGACTGCAGATTTGCATAGCGTTTAATGAGAGCTGGCTGCTGATCATCTGCGTGAGATGTTCAGGAAGGTCAGATCAGTGTCTTTGGGTTTTCGAAGCCTAAGTAACTTCTGCTTTTGCCAAACCTCTAAGATGCCTCCTGAAACGCCTGACATTTTGTAACTTTGCCATGGCTTTATTGGAAAGGTTAGAGAGCTGTGGTGCTTGTTTGGATGGTGCAAGTCTTTAAAGTCAGACTGGGAATTTTTGGGCATATTTGGAGTCCAAATATTTCAGGCAGAGTACATTGTGAGTTATGTCTGCGATACTCTGGATGTTTTTCCAGACGTTCTGCTTTTCAGATCTACAATCTGTTCCCGAAACGCAACGCTGGTGTGATTCACCGTAAAACACATCCACTGAAAGGCTAAAGTGACACTGATCCTTCAGAAAAACACTTGATAATGAGTTATGGATGCATTATGCAGTTAGAATGATTAAGGTTTTGCCATTTTTAATGAGTGATAATTTGTCACTTAACTGCTTAATTCTAGTATTAGAGTTTTAACACGCTATCCTAATCAGATGTGACTGAAAAGTGTCAGTTTGTCAGTCCATTGGTTTTATTTCTGCCAAATCTCAGTGTAATAATAACTGTACATTTGAAACTAAATATATTCTAAATGGCTTTTATTGTGAAATTGTCTATCTTTATGTACACTACTGTTCAAACGTTTGGGGTCAATTTTTTTCTTTTTTTTTTTTTTTTTTTAAATAAGTCTCAGTTACACTTTCTTTTAAGGTGTTCTTATTACAGTGCAATTATACATTTAAGCACTGAGTAATAGAAATTAACATGTACTTAGTATTTATTTAGGGTAGGGTTTGGTTTAGGTTTAGTTGCATGTAATTATGCACAATTTACTGCTATTACTAGTAACTTATGTAACAAGGACACTGTAAAATAAAGTGATACTAAAGTTTCTTCTACGGAGCCCCTAAAGGGACCTTTGCAAAAATAAAAAAATATACAGACTTTCGCATGTTCACAATAAACCCTTGCATGCTCATGCATTACAATTTCTGTTTTTATCCTTTGTGCATCTCTGCCATTTTATGATGATGAAAACAAAGGTATGGATGCACATGAATGAATAAAGCTGTATTTGGCTTTCGTTAAATCCATTTATGTGTTAAATATGGCAAAGTGGTTTAACCCTCTGGTGCTCTTCGTGTGTCTGTCAAAAATGACAGATTTTTTTTATTATTATTTCAATGAAATGAATGTACTATATTTTAGTTTGATAATGTTTTTTATTTAATATTTTGTATTTTTAGGGGATTTTATGGTACTAAATTATATTTACGCTGTAGTTATAATCCAGTTATTGACTTTTTGAGCATAGTCCTGAAAATGAAATTTCCAGCTTAAACTGTAATAAATCTTGAATGCTTTGGAGCACAGTCTTAATTTGGATCTCTTTTTAAAGATGACACTTGGCAATTATTGCTGAATTGAAAAAAAAAAAAAAAAAGTTTTAAAAAGTTACAGAATTTTACATTTATTGTTACGGAAAATGCACAAAAATTTTATAAAATAATTTTAAATTTTTATATGAATTATATATATTCAAAAACACATTTTAATCTAAAACTGAAAGAAAATCAAAGCCATAAATTTAAACAAGTTATGTTCCAAATTTGAGGTTGATATCTCAAAAAATTAGCTTTCAGTAAGATTTTGTTTGGCCGCAGTACCAGAAGTTTCCACTAGATGAAATTTGTCTCCCGTTCATTTTCAATGCGCTCATTTTTGACCGTGAGGAGCGCAAGTGTGACTATTTTTTCAGGACCATTTAACCTTTGCGAATCATGTCCATGATTTTTTTTTTGTGTGTGTCTTCACATAGCAAGTGGCAAAATCTTTACCTTTAAGTTTTATACCATTCTGATGAATTAAAAAAATCTAAAAAAAAAAACAAAAAAAACAAAACATAAAATTTTGAATTCGAAGAGCACCAGAGGGTTCATTAAAGGGATTTTGATATTGTGAAATACGAAATTTTAGTACATTTTACTGTTCCAATCATTTTTATATGGGACAATATAAAAATACTGCTCTAAAAAAATCTGTACCAATGGTTTTTCGTGAACCTTTAAACTTTGCATAATATGACAATGTACACTGAGCCTATTCGTGGCGTGGTTTCTTGGCCGCCACAGAGTTAAATTCATTAAAGTAGAAATAAGGCCTTGAAATATGATGCACTGCCCTAACAAAGGCCAAATTTGAGCACTTTTTACTGTAGCAGCCATTTTTATGGACCCTAGAACTTGGCAAATGCACGGTTTCTCAACCATCACAGAGAATGCTTTAAAGCAGACATAAGACCGAGATATACTGCCCTAACGAAAGCCAAATTTTTGCATATAATATTTGTAGCCAATAATGTTTGTATTATTCATTCATTTGCATCAATGAAAATATGTTACAGACAGTATGTAAAACGGAAATTGTAATGCGTGAACATGCGAAAGTCTGTATATTTGTTTCTTTTTTGCAAAGGTCC
This sequence comes from Culter alburnus, assembly GCA_028476615.1. Taxonomy (NCBI): domain Eukaryota; kingdom Metazoa; phylum Chordata; class Actinopteri; order Cypriniformes; family Xenocyprididae; genus Culter; species Culter alburnus. The sequence goes on along the minus strand of JAOTNS010003244.1, from coordinate 1,052,364 downwards.
CTTTAGGGGCTTCGTACTCTTCTGCTCACCATACTGCATTTATTTGAACAAAAATGTAGTAAAAACATTTTTTTTTTTTTAAATATTACATTTCAAATTAGCTGTTTTCTATGTGAATATATAGTTAAGTGTAATTTATTCCTGTGATCACAGCTGAATTTTCAGCATCATTACTCCAGTCTTCAGTGTCACATGATCCTTCAGAAATCATTCTAATATGATGATTTGCTGCTCAAGAAACATTTCTGATTATCATCAATGTTGAAAACTTTTTTTGTGTGTGTGTAAACCACAATGCATTTATTTTTTTCAGGATTCTTTGAAGAATAGAAAATGCAAAGAACTGCATTTATATGAATCAGAAATCTTTTGTAACATTATACATGTCTCTACTGTCACTTTTAATCAATTTAACGAATCCTTGCTGAATAAAAATATTAATTTCTTTAAAAAACAAAATGTAGTGTACTTCAAAATGGATCATAATGACTCACACATACAGTAAACATTTCCTGTTTTTCTTTATGTAAAGTTTTAATGAAAAATGAGACGAGTATCCGTTCTGGAGTTGAATAATAGTTGCTGCTCTCTTTCATCAGACTCAGCAGTCGGTGTGTCAGTGTTGTAGGTGTTGTGCTGCAGGTGACGCTCATGATGGATTGGCACAGTGGGTGTGAGATTAAGCATGTGTGAGGAGGATTGTGGGAAAGCTCATATAGAAAGACACTCGTGCTCTGACTGTTGTACGGTCTGTGAGCAGCAGCCCCGGGCCGAGTGTGTGTAATCTGAGGCCTTCTTACCTGTTTACAGCATTCTTACTATGATCAGTGCTTTAGAGGAATGTTCTGGCTTCCGGTTAATAAGCTCCATCAACAGCATTTCAATCGATTTCCACAGAGAATAGTTTTTTTTTTTCCTCTCCTTTTCTTTCTTTTTTTGGCAAATAGGTTTAGTAACTTACAATGAAAGAAAATAATGCCAGGAGGCCGAAATGTGAATCTCATGTGTTTGTTAAAGCACTTAAACTAATCCTTCTATTTAAAAAAAATAAATAAATAAAATAAACTTGACCTGCAATGTTTTAAACACTGATTTTGCAGTACTTCTATGTGCATAAACATCAGTCATTCATCATCAGCATAATTCCAGTAGACGTGACAGTGCAGCATCTTTCATGGACATTGTGCAAAAACTTACCTGGATTAATGACTTGCATTGTCATGACGACACAATTAAAATATTGTCTTTACACACAAAAGGTGTTGATATAAAATGTTGATATAATAGTATTGTCTTTGTGCTGTACTATAATTGTGTCTGCAAACAGTGTGTATTTTAATGTTTATTACCTGGCTCAGTTTACTTTCTTTGTAAATTGGGTTTAAAAAGAAAGACTAAGGGGCAAATAAAAAACTATTTTTGGAGTTGTACATAAAATGAAGAGGTAACACTTTACAGTTACAGTTAACTTTAGTTAATGCTAAAATGGACTAATAATGAGCAATTCATTCAATTATTCTTTGTTAATATTAACTATGATCAATTTTTATTAACTAGTTCATGTCAGCTCAGGTCCATTAAATAATCTTAACAAATATTAATTGAATAGCAATTCATTTTAGTAATGTATTAGTAAATGTTGAAATTAACATCAACTAAGACTAATTAATATCACTATTTGTTTATAATAATACAATTTAGAATACATATTTAGATTTTAACCCAGGGACAGAAAGCTCTCGGACTAAATCTAAAAATATCTTAAACTGTGTTCTGAAGATGAACGAAGATCTTACGGGTTTGGAACGACATGAGGGTGAGTCATTAATGACCTCATTTTCATTTTTGGGTGAACTAACCCTTTAACAAATGGAACGTTATTGTAAAATGTTACCAACAAAGATTATTGGAGTGTTTAACATTAAAATACTATTTCAATAAAATAACACTTCTAATGTTCATGCTTAATTCAACACTGTCAGTCACAGCTATCCGACTATGATACACACACAATTCTCATATATTTATGAGAAGCAATATGATTTTCCCATGTCACAACTCCCCTTTTTAATATACAGTATAGTACTCATTTTTCTCCCACCCTGATGGCATGTGGGCCTGTGTGTCTTGCAGCAGGTATGTAGGGTGCTGCACTGACCAAACAAACACGGCGAGGAAGTCCAGTGAAAGCATGCAAACCTGAGCCAGTGTTTAGAGCCGAGTCAAAACACAAAGATCCTATCTCCCTTTCTGATATTACACCACTCTGTCTAGTCTGTGTAAGAAACTGAGGATTGAATATGGTCTGGTACTGCTTAATGGGAGTGTTTTCATGATTATTATGGGTGAGGTGGCTTAGGTGACTCCGGTCTCGACGTGGCCAAGGAATTTCTATGACTTCCTGAGGTTAAAGCGGAACAGACTGTACCGACTCTGGATTGTGAGTGTTTCAGGTATGTGCTTGAATCCTGAATGTATTCCTGTTCATCACAACATTAGCTGCTGGCCTCTCTGCTAAACTTTCTGCCTTCAGAATGGTGTAAATACAGCATCCACCCCTAAACTAAAGTTAACCAGCAAAACCACAAGCCCTGGGACAGGTTATTAACTTGTGCACTACTAAATATGTTCTTGTTGCACCATTAAACTAATTTAAAACATAAATTTATGTATACACTAAATATGGAAGCTTCCAACCAGGAATATTGCTCGGAATAAAACATCAGATTGATTTAATTGCATCAATAGACACCATACTGAATTTAACACGGAAGAATGAGGGATACTTGAAGTCTTTACACATGGCATGCACTAAAAAAAAAAAGGTCATAGGTCACGTAATTTTTGCATGGAGTTTTTTTTTTTTTTTTTTCTTTTTTCCCGGAAAGATGTTTCATCAGCTGAACAATTGGTATGTTGTATATATGTAACTTTATATAATATAACTTTATAGTTTATAAAATTATAAATATAGACATTTTTCTTACAAAAATGCATTGCTTTGCTACAAAAGGCCTTTATTAACCCCCTGGAGTCGTATGGATTACTTTTATGATGGATGAATGTGCTTTTTTGGGCTTAAAAATCTCAAGTTTTCATTCACTCCCATTATAAAGCTCAATATTTTTTAATATAGCTCCAATTGTGTTTGACTAAAAGAACAAAGTCATATACACCTGGGATGGCTTGAGGGTGAGTAAATTATGGGATAATTTTAATTTTAGTGTGAACTATCCCTTTAAGTATTGCATTTCAGTGGAAACTTATTTGTACCATAAGTTATGTGAAGCAAAATCAGACTGAAATTTGCAGCAACTTCTGCTCATGAATTTGAAGGCTGAAGGTAAACATCATATTATGTGACAATGCTTACAATCTACTAGCTCTGCTCTGTCTAAAGGCTGGAATGCACTAGACAACTTTTAAAATTGGATGGATTTTAAAAAGATTTTAAAAAACTAAGCATCATACATCTGTCAACTTTTTAAATGGTTACAGAGAAAAACTGGTTTGTTGCTGGCAGTCACATGACAAATGAAAACAACATGTTCTAAAACCCGCTCAAAATATCAAACATGTTTGATATCCTCTGACTGCAAGGAACCAAGTCTGTGCACATCATACTGTGCAATTTTCTGTGAAAACTGTCTGCAAAATCTTTCAGACTTTCAGCAACTAGTTGACTCGGCCAGACTGCAAATCAGGGCAAAAATCTGTGCAAATGTCATGTAGTGTATTCCATACTTTAAGATCAAATTAAGTACAGAGCTAGTTAGAAATTTGCTAGTAGTTTCAATTTAAGTAAGAACTTTGCTGGTGCAACCCTACCCAGATCTCTACAGAAAGTGGTGGCAGCAGTTTATACAAGCACAAGCAGTCCGTTTGTTTGCTTTAGTCTGACTTGGAGCGTGATGAAATGCAACGCCTCACTTTCATCCCATTCCTAAACAAGACAGTGAGATTGAGAGAGACTGAAAACCGAAGAGAAGTCATGCCTCTGTGCAGAGAAATAAACACACCCTGGGATAGGAACGATAAAGCCACACGCTCGCTAATTAGTCCCTCGTTTGGAGGAAAAGACTATCGGGCGTAATCAGAAACCTTCCTCTTCATATCTGATTAGGCGCTGACCTCAGTCATGCCATAATATGTCAATATGTGGTCAGAAATGACATGCCAAAGCATCACCATGTATATTTTCAGATGAGCGCCCAAATATACACAACGGAGTCGAAACCGTGCCAGCTCTAACTTATGAGCTCTCCCAAGTCATGTGCAGCGGTTGAGGTGAAGATCAAATCAAGAACTGGAAACTTCAGTTTCCTCATGTTCCATGTGCTGTAGTAGGCTTTATCCTTGGCATAACCTCACCTGTGGATAAATAACATGACATTTCTTCACAACAACGAGGGTAGGCACTTTCGGAAACTTTTAGAGGTGTCCTGGAGTGAGGGGAGCGGAAAACCCACGGACTTCGGAGAAGGGCTTTATCTGCCCTATATTACGGCAAGACAAGTGCTGTCTCCCTCCATTTCACTCTGTCCATTCCAGGGGAACAGCTGCACGCATGGTTTTCTCCTCATTTGCTGTGAAAAGTGGGAGCTGTGGTTCAGGCATGATTGGAGCTCGGCCCAATGGCTCCTCATCTGAGAGTTTCCATGGGACAGGCACGTTTGCTGTAACCAAAACACCATGTGAGGTTCAGCCAGTGCACTGAATGGTCGGCTATCTTCCGCCCCACTGTAGTGTCCTTGTCGACTGCTCGGATCCCTCAGAAAGTCAAAAATGCCAGTGCTAGATGATGTAAAGTGGAATATGCTCTACTTACAAGTGAAGGAATTCTTTTAAATGTTATGTATCTGCTTATCGATGTATCATAATACAACCCAGAAAGTCACAGAGGAAGGGGAAAAAAGGCACAAGATGATATCGTGGGTATTGTAACACATTTGATGTTTGATTTTGATTCAGAAGCTGTTGTTTAGATTAGATTCAGATTTAGGTTAGATTCATTATCGATGCATTTGTATATATCAGGTACAGTAAATGCCAAGGAAAACAATCTCTTAGCTAATGCTGCAAACTAAACAGGGAATCCTGTCATTTGGTACATTACTATAATAGTAAAGGTAATAGTCCAAACTATGAATTTAATTGCTATTTATTAGGGGTCATGCACACATTATAATCGTTAGTGTTCATATTCTTCTTCTTCTTCTTCTTCTTCGCTCTGGAAGTCTATGGCAGTGCATAGAACTGCTTGAAGGAAAGTTATGAAATTTGGCACACAGATAAAAGACAGTGTGAACATTAACCACAGCAATTTTAATGTCTCTATCCCTCTAGCGCCACCAACTGTTCAAAGTTGCATTCACGTTTATGCTAATAACTTTTGAACCGTAAGGGCTAGAAACAAATATTTTTTCTAAAGACAATTTGAATGCAATATGAATGTCATTTTCTGTCATGATTTTTTTTTTTTTTTTTTTTTTTTACCATTTTGAATACTTTTTCTAACTCCCCAAAATTCATTTTTCCTCTGATTCCTTGGATAAAGACAATTTGAATGCAATATGAATATCATTTTCCGTTTTTGCCATTTAGTATTTTCAGAAAAACCTGCTTTTTCAAACTCCTCCTCGGCCGTTTCTCCGATTTTCATGAAAATGAAACCAGATCATCTTCAGACCGTGCCGACAAAAAGTTATGGAATTCAAGTTGATTCGTCAAACCGTTCTAGAATAATGTGCAAACTAATTTAACAAAGAGCACGCCAAAATAGATGTGAGGCTATATCTCTGCAACGCTTCAGCGTATTCTGGCCAAACTTGGTGCATGTTATGACAACCATGACCTAAGGGTACCTGCACAGTTTCAGCACAGTGCCACCTAGTGGTCAGGAGATACGGAAAAACAAATTGGCTATTTTGGGCATCTGACATTTAGAATTTTGTCGTAAAATAACATAATAACATAAAAAATATCTTAAAATATCTTCTTTTGAAAGAAACTCATACATGTTTGGGTGATTAAATGACAGAATTTCATTTTTGGGTGATCTATTTCTTTAAAATAAGTGGATGGAAACAGCTATTGCAGCTATTACACATAACCTTTTCTAAGTGTTACAGCAGTACTAAGCTCTCAGACAAGCACTGTTGTTAATATCATACTCCACAGCAGAATCCTGAATCCCAGACAGCGAAAAATTGAAAAATTCCTGCTGTAATTGCATTCTCACTCCTGTCTTTTTTCATTGAGCATCAGAATACGTGTTGTGGTGGTGGACAGTTGCCAGGATCTCTCTACAGATGCTCACCAGCCTTTAATAAGGACACTCACCTAGCGTCAGTTCACACAGAGTCCGAGCAGAAGGGGTCGGCCGCTTTGTTTTTATAACTCTTTTAACCCCGACCGCACTGTGGGCTTGTATGGCTTTATCCGTTTTCATTTTAGCACTCCTTATCCTCCCTCTTTTCCTGTCCTTCTCTCTTTGGGACTGATTAGCATCTTCTTTTTAAAATCTGTAGCTTTGGCTTCCTCTTAAAGGGATAGTCACCCAAAAATGCAAATTCACCATTTACTCACCCACATGTGATTCTGAACCCATGACTTGCTTTCTTCAATAGAAACTGGAAATAAAAATGGATTTGGAGTGGCATGAATATAATGACATATATTGATATAATATATAGTATAGTGTCAGAATTTTCCTTTTTGGGAAACTTTGTTTGTTGTCTTTAAGGGGACCTATTAAGCAAAATTCACTTTTACATGGTGTTTGAACATAAATGTGTGTCGCCAGTGTGTACACAACCACCCTATAATGATAAAAATCGACCTACTCCTTTTTTTTTTTAATCCTCATAAATCATAAGCAGTGTCTCAGAACAAGCCATTTGCAGATTCTAGCTTTTGTGACGTCACAAAATGCTTAGGCCCCGCCCACAACTGCTGATGGACTCTGCCATATTAGCATAGACTCCGCCCTGAGTGAGTTGTACACTGTCTGCTATTTTCTCCAGACTGGAGCTCATGTAGCGACAAGAATGTCTCGTAAGCATCTCAGGTGTTTTGTTGTTGGATGTAAGAATGAATAACAGTCTTCATGTACTCCTGACATCGCAGTGGAGTAGTTCTATTTTTGAAGGGAATGCACCCCAGTATACCTAAATTTGTTTAGTCTGCCCAAATCATTTTACACCAGACTGCTTTGTACAAAAGGACAATACAAATGTTTTGTTAAAAAGTTGTTACTCAAGAATGGACCAGTAACAACTGTTAATAGTGATCCAGTTAATAGTATCCGGAGTGATACTGGTCACGGAAGCAATGAAAGTGAGAGCACTTTATTACAGTTCATCGGAGTTGTTTTACGGATATAAAGTTTACCAGTTTATTAAGCATCCCCCGAAAAGGCAAAAGGCCTGTATTCATTTGTTAACTGTTAATTATAATAAGTGTTTTCACTGTGTATGTTGATGATAATGCAAAGGAGAGAGAGAGTTTATGGATAAGACTTTAATGCACACTTCTTGTACTGTGTTATTCAGCTGTTATGGTGATTTTCTGGAGTAAAAATGCTTCATCTTTTGTGTGATGTGCAATAAACTTATTAAAACCCATCAATAAAATTTTGGCCATCATTTGGATGGGGTCCGCTACAACAGGCTTGTACTAATAGTGTAGATGACAACATAAGTTACAACTGTTATTAAACTAAAATATACCTGTTCTATCTGCATGCAGCATATATCCGACTCCGGTTTGAACCACTACTGACATTTTCAGTGCGTGAGATTGTCCTGTTTTGTTGTTGCATGGGCTCTTGAAGCTCCGCCTCTTCTTGAAAGGGGACCGGGACCAGCAGCTCATTTACATTTAAAGGGACACACACAAAAACAGCCTGTTTTTGATTACCCCAAAATGTGGCAATTTTAACATGCTATAATAAATGATCTGTGGGTTTTTTGAGCTAAAACTTCACATACACACTCTGGGGACAAGAGGCATAATTTAAAGGGAGGTTATTGTTTTGGCTAGTTTAACTGATAGTTTAACATTTTGGTAATTATTTACTGTATGTTTCTCTTATAAGTTTTCACCCAACTTATTTGCTTAATCCGATTAGGCAGTGAACAATCCAGGCCTGTGTTTGAGAGCACATGAATGACAGAGTAGGGATGTATGACGGAGGAAGTCAGAGCAGAAGTGCATATTTAGCGTTCAAGTCTGCGTCAGAGCGCTGGAAAGCTTATGCAATGGCATGGGAGATTGGCAGTTTGTCCGGCGAGAAGCGCGTTGCCCGGGGAACGTTGGGTTAACCGCACATGGGAGAGCGGTCCAAAAGAACCGCGTCTTGATTGGGACGTTCAGGCCTGCCAGTGCTGGGAGTGACAAGCGGTGCCAGTGGATCAGAGCCGGCCTGCCACTGATGTTTAATGTTCACACATGCACTGGGAAGCACTGTCCAAGAAAACCAATTTGGAGTGCAGTTTGAGAATACACTTTAAAAAAGGGCACTTTTCCATCTGCCTTCTGTCCCTCGTCTTCGTCCAAGAGAAAAGCAACAGAGAGAGAGAGGGGAAAAAAGAGATGAAGAAGTGGAGTGCTTAAGTTCATAATCAGTTACAATTGAGTTTGTTTATTGACAGCACAGAAAGAACCTCTTGGCAACACACTGTGTGTAAGTACAACAATAAAAGCCTCAGTTAATTCTGTTAGTAGTCAAAAACTCCAAACCCCAACTTGTCTCAACGGCCTCCTTTACATCTGGCGTTAACATGCGCTTCGACACGCAAAATGGAAAACAGCACTTACGTATTACTTCAGAGGTTGTGTTAACCGAACATTTCCGTCATTTATCAAGTTTTAAAACATGTTTTCCGTCATTTTGACAGATAAAAAATAAGGTATCTGGTCAGCTGGGTTTTCCACAGTAAAGGATGCTAATGCAGATTAGAAGCGAAGGGGAGAAATAGACATTTTAAAGCTCCCCCGCGAATACAGACTAAGAGAGAGACGCCAGTGAGGATTTGGGAAGAGATTCTAGGTGTATTCCATTCGGATAATTCATGGAATATTCATGTTCAGAAAATCGGGTGATGTCAGGAAATTTATAGTCCTGTCCATCCTGGAACATGATTATTTGCAGTGCAAGATTTGTTGGCATATTCGCTTTGTTTTACTGCATGTAGATAAATGAAACACATTAGCATTTACACTCTCACTGAATGTGGTCAAGCGTGATGCTCTTGTGATCTGATTACTGAAAACACATGTTAATTCTAGGTGTCAAGTCTCTGCTTGCTGCATTTATCAGCCATTTATTAATAAACCCCACTGATGCTTTAAACCGCTCATTGGTGTTTGTTTAATTAGGGCTTTGAATCAATTGCAAACTGTACTGAAAAAATTACACAACATTAATTACATAAATTACTCTAATGCATTGAACTAAACGTGAAATTTTGAAGTAAACTGTAATAGTATTTAAAACATACTCCAGTGATATTTGTTTTATTTAAAACTTTGTGCTTGTTTGCTTTGCATGCAAATGAATTGCATAGATTAATATCGAAGATAAATTACAAATTATTGTGGAAAATGAAAGCACTGAATACACCTTACAAAAAGTAAATATATTGTTTGTTGTATTTCTATATCATTGGTGAGTTTAAGAAGAAGAAATGGAAGAAGTGATATAAGTCTTTCTCTGGTAATATAAGGTAATATAGTAATATAAGTCTATCTCTGGCCTACAGCAATCCAATCTGAGTTTGTCTGATGTGTTCTGTGATATTGTTTAGATGTCATCTATGTACCCATGCCGACTGACGTCTTTGGCTGTTGCGTCACATCTCACTTACTCATTCTGTGCTGCCTGCTCTAAGTGTGGTTTGGCAAAAAGGTGTGGACTGAAACTGAAAAACAGCTCAGGTCCTATACTGGCCAATCACAACCACAGCTTATAATCCCCCACTCTTTCACATGTACATGATATGCAAACTATTGTCAGCTGTTTTGTCTAACTGATATATGTTGGATTTTAAATTAGGCAGTAGTTGAAATGAGATATTTATTTTATTTTAACCTGTGTACCCCAGCATCTGCAGCTTACTTGGACAATTTTAATCCATCCATCCATCCATCCATCCATCAGGCAATAGTTGAAATTAGATTCTTTTTATTATATATATGGGTCATTTTTTTTTTTGTCCAAAGGCCTTAATAATAATAAAAACAAAGATATGACATCCAAAGTATGTAAGGTAGTACAACTAGATCTCTTTTATTGAATTCAAAAGGTTTTAATTATATTTTGCTACATATAAAACTATTTTAAAGATTTTGAAGTGTCAAAAGGTCATTCGGTTTAACCGTCCAAAGGCCAATACAGCCATTTTATTTGTGATTAAAATATCTTAAAATGTAATAAATGTATATATTTTTTAATTCTGGCATGATTTTATAACATCATATATCAACATAGTGCAAAATGGCATCAAAATTATGTGTAGAAGTCGTTGCTTCGTTATGAGAAAGAATGTCTGGAAAAATGAATTCATTGATGTCATTCGGAGTAACCGATATAAAGGGACCATTTTGGATCAAGTTATGCGGTCAATATCATGTGACAGGATGTGACATCATTCACACACTTGCAAAGGACCACATGGTCGTGAAGCAAAGTAACTAACTCTCTTTTAACTATTTGAAAAATTAATGTTTCATTTCATATGCATGTCCGAAACATCAGGTCATTCAGTACAACCGCTATAAAACATGGAAAATGTAATATTTTAAAAACTTGTACTAAATATAAAATGTTTGATTATCCTTTTGCTAGATATCAGCCTGTTAGCATTGTTTGAAAATATTGTCATTCGATATAACCAAATGTGTAATTTATATAGACATTAAATAAATAAATGTGTTGACTAATTAATTTAGCTGCATATTTTCTTTTAAACTGCCCAGATAAGCTGTGGATGTAGGGATGTTTACAGTGATTTTGTCTGTAATGAGATAACGTAGCCTTGAGGATGTCTCTTATCCTCCGTTGCAGCTCTGTGATGCTTTTTTTCCCAGTATTTTTCCCAGGTGTGAAAACCCAGTGTGAGAGTATAGGACTAAGAGATGCATTCTAGCACTCCATTTTGTGCCCACAACAGAGACATTCAATGGGAAAAGGGGAACATGCAAAAAATATCCGTCTGCACTGCCATCCACCCACACGTACATGCATCTACATTTGAATTTCCCATTGGCCGCCATGCTACTCAATCATTTATACGCACACTCCGACCGACAGAAGAGGGAATTTCCAGAAGACCTCTGTGAAAATCCATATGCAAACCAATGGTTTTGTAAAATGTCAAAACCGAAGATCAAACCAAATCAAACAAGTGGTATAAAGAATTTGCTTGGGATTTGCGCACTAGTGGTCACAATGGTTGTCATTTTTGGGAGGGGAATAAATTGCATCATTTTGGTAATAATACAGTAAGAGGGGAAAAAAATGTATAAGAGAAGCTTATTATGGCGAATGAAGCCAGCAGCGTCTGAGTTACATGTGATACAGCTCACCACAAGTTCGCCTTACGTTATATGTAATGTATATTATATGACTTATGCGGTTGTATATGAATGTTTGGGTGTGTAACATGGTTCCATTTCCTTGTCCTGATATACTAGTGAATTACATAAAAAATGCATTCATTCAATCCCATATGTGCAGTTGCATTTATAAAAATCATATGTATTTGCTGTACATATTGTTTTATTAAAGAGCAAATATGAGGTAGAACTAATGCAGCAGTCATGTGAACAGATCTGCTTGTCACCAGCAAACTATAGCAATTTGTCTTTGGCCTGCAAATCACAGCTGGCAGATTTAGGGATTGTTCAACTTTAATCAGTGTGTCGCATTGTAGGTTGACTATAAGTTAGGCATAAAAAGTTGAGCAAATGAGTGTTTATTAGGGAAAGACATTCACCTAATTTTGAACCCATACAGTGTGCTCATAAAAACTTTTTTTTTTTTTTTTTTACACTGAGTCGACATCAATTCGAGGTATCTCAAATTTGTTGAACCAACATGGTTTATACAATGGATGTGTTAAATTAAGTGTTTTGTTGCAAAAAGTGCACCTTCAGCTTGAACAAATAGGAAAGTCAGCATGGAGACAGCTCCTATTTCCCAGACCTTTCCTTCATGATAGTAGGCCCGTGAACAATGCGTGATCCATGAAATATTATTTATTTTATTTTATTTTATTTTATTTTTTTTATTTATTTTTTATTTATTTTATTTATTTTATTTTATTTTATTCTTTTATTTTTTTTTAGTTTAGTTTTATTTTTTATTTATTTAATTTAATTTAATTTATTATTTAGTTTTTTATTTATTTATTTTATTATTTTCTATATTTATTATTTAGTTTTTTTATTTTTATTTATTTATTTCCATTTTTATATTTATATAGTATATATATATATATATATATATATATATATATTATCCAAAATCCGTTGACTACAGTGTTTTCAAGTATGATTTAATTGATTTATTTAAAAAAAAACAAAAAAAAAAAAAACAGCTAGAAATGGTTTTTATGTATCATAAAACCGAGTCAACATCAATTCGAGGTAAATAAACAAATAAACATGGTTTATACAGCGGATGTGTTAAATTAAGTGTTTTGTTGCAAAAAGCGCATCATCAGCTTGAACAAATAGGAAAGCTGCCTAGTTTGAATAACGACTGCTTGTTTTTCCTCAGGTTCTCCTAGTGCTCTTAATCAATGATGTTATCAGTGCTGTGGAATCTGGCCTGCTTGCATCATGTGCGCTAACAGTGGAACCTCAATGGAGACAGCTCCTATTTCCCAGACCTTTCCTTCATGACAGAGCGGGCTCGTGAACAATGCGTCTCTGTGCAGTTTGTTTTCTCCAGCGATCAACTTGTTTTTAACATCCTCTGCATTGAGTGGTGGCAATGGAAAGAGTGGGCCGGGCCCTGGCCATACTCTGGGTTTCAGTTCTGCTGCTTGAGCCCAGTGGACGAGCCTGACACTTCTAAGGGAGTCCCGTACCCACGGGCACCTACGCCAAGCTTTGAGCTCACTGTTTTGACTGGGTATGTGTTGGGTGAGGGGGCGAATGCTTACTGTATGGGAAGTGGCAGAGTGGTAGCTGCCAGGCTGATTTGATTTGCCATTTCCCAAGACTCCCTATTCTAAGTCTTTCCGCCAAACCCTGGCCATAATGGTTTTTGCGTTCAATCAAGGCAAGCGGCGAGCATTGGACAAGGCGTGTTGGGAAAGTGGGCTTGGAAGAGCTCTAGGTGAAGTGCCAGGAAGTGATGACAACTGTGTGGTTTGTGGAGCGTCACACCACACAGACTCCTGAAGAAAAGGTACACTTTGCTCCTGCCTCTTTGCACAAATAGAGTTGTTTTCTCCAAGAGAGGAAAATATGACAGCCAAAGCATCTAAACTGCCATATGTGCACACATGCAAACACACATCCCACCCACCCATGAAATTAGATGTTTTGCTAAAATATGGAACCCGTTTTTGGGGTGGAGCACATTGGTTTGCTTTAGCTATTGGTAAGGGACACTGATGGTTTCCACTGTTCTGACACCATTTTAGCCATGTTTTACGATGTTCTCCACTTGAGTGGACACACATGCCTCCTTAAGCACACTGCAGAGACCAAAGTGGCGAGAACACACCCCGAGAGAGACGGATTTGCCTGATTCTTGCACAACGGGCCTTTGCTCAGTCTGGATGCGCGCTAAGCGTACGCGTCAGAGTGTTTCCGTCGTTACCTCGTTAGCTCGGCCTCGTTTCGGGATTATGGGAAATGTCTTGGTGACCCTGGAAACAAAAGCATGACTTAATCAGCCTATAAAAACAGAGACAGTGGCCAAGACACTGGATTCAGCCAGAAGCCTTGCCATACGCCGCACTGCTACATGCTAGAGCTGTAAACATGGAGGACGGAAAAAAAGTTGACAAATATTGATTTTTTTTTTTTTGTGCAGGCAGGACTTAAAAGGATAGTTCACCCAAAATATGATTCACCTACTTCTGTGGAACATGAAAGAAGATATTTTTAAAATGCAACGGCTATTAGTTCAAATAGTGATGTATTCTATGTACACAATATAAAAGTAGCAGTTCTTTGCAATAAGTGCAAATAGATGTTAGATGATATACTTATAAATACTATTTGCACCTCAGTATTGTTGTACTTTAACAGGATGCAATAGTAACACAGAGTGTAAATGATTATATTTATTAAAATTATTAAATGGACGTTTCCTTATTGGGACAATAAAACCCTCCCTAAACCTACCCCTATCCCTACCTGATAAATACTTTATTATTTAACACTTGTTAGGCAATTTCTTTCCACTTTTCAAATCTTTTCTTCATTTTTATTGAGAGTAAATGCCTTTCCGATCTGATATGTGATGGGAAAAGGAAGAAGAGCGAATTTGGCAAAGGCGGATTTTAACTCAGGTCGATCGTGTCAAAGGCTGCTTTCATGCACCGTACCACCTACAGCCTACACCAGTGCACTGATGGAGAGACTCAGGAAGAAGTTACAACTTTTAGAATGAAATTGGACGTTTCTGATTGGTTATGTAGTTGCTGTGGAGTTGATTCAACTCATCCACTAGCATGTGCCGTCATGTTCATCTTTTGTGTTGAATTGACCCTCGTTTGTGAAGCAGTCGGCGTAAAATGACGGCATGACAACAACACTCTACTACAACAACTCTTCCTCTTCTCTAAAGCAGCCCAACATGGCCCCGCCCCCTTTGTTGCATGTTCTCGAGGGCGGGGTTTATGTCAATTTTAGGGTTAGTGATGTCACCAACCCGGGAAGAAGCTCACTGTAGTCCCTACCAGCTTTTTGTTGTAGTCCTTAAAAAGCGATTTCTGTAAAAGAAAATATCTCCCTTTACATTAAACTTTGAGTGTCGTAACTTTGCAGATGTTGTTTATGCTCAAACAGCAACATTACACACTAACTAAAGTTAAAAAAGTGAAATCATATTCAGGGACCCCTTTACAAATGTTTGATTTCAATACAATGAAAGTCAGTGTGATCCAGTATTCATTGGACCCCAACTTTCTTCAGAATGTCTTCAGTAAATGATGACAGAATTTTTGGTTGAACTATCCCTTTAAGAGATAATGTTCTGGGATGGGGAGGGGGTGATGCACATTACAGAAGTTCAGGTGAACAGGAAGTAGGAATTTGTTTACAATGCAGTAGAGTTGGAATACTTGTGCTTATCAGAGTGTGCATACAAATTTGTTGCAAATTAATGTCTTCACGCAAAAATGCCTGTTAATAATTTTCACAAAGTCATTTCCTCTTAAGGCAAGCAACATCACAGAAATAAATGACACATTAGGGAGTGCCTTAGAGTTGTTTGGTAAAGTGCAATGACATCATGTTCTATTTTTAACATGTGACTTTGCACATTCACAAATTCGACTGAACTGAGCAACTGCAATAGTTAATGTTTCAGAAAGCCTGTCCCAACTGCTCCAATCGCTATCACCACAACAGGAAATCTCCCAAGAGTTTGGAAATAATTAATAAAAGACCCAAAACATGGTCGGCCTCATTTTCTGAGTTGTAGTGCTTTACAATGACTTCTTGGCAATGGTTTGGCGGTAGCCAGCAGACCATTACTAGGACGCCAACTCAGTTACTGTCTGTGGCTGGGGCGGTGCTGTGTCTTCTGAGCATAGATCTGGCTTAGGCTAACCCTTGTGTGAAGTGGCTCCATATGGGCTGAGCCAACAGCGTCCAAAACCATTGAGGTTGCAGAGGCAGTCTGACGCACAACAGCAGCAAAGGCCAGTCAGTTCTATTTTAGCAATTACATACAGAAGAGCCTGGCACATATAGGACGAGAGAAAATAGCAAAACACTACCGGTCAGTTTGTCAATACATTCACTACTGTTAAATGCCTTTTAAGATATAAAACATTCAGCAGAAGAGGGGAGCCAAAGAATCATTCTCACAATAGAGTTGTAAGTGAATGATGAATCATCCTGAAAGGCATGCAGGGTGTTCAGACCTTAGCATAATTATTTGTATTTTAGATGGTAAACCTCAAGTGTATCATATTCATGCTGCTTTATTAGCTTCAAATGAATGGTGGTCTCAACAGACGAACTGATGACACTAGTATAAAGTCATAGCATTAGTACAGATGTAGTTACATGCCATTAAATGTCATTACAACAATAGAAATATGATTGAGGCAATGAGTTGCAAACAAGCCAAAGCAAAGATAGTATGGGTTCTGACATGGTGGAAATGTGAAGCAGATGTACTTCCCTCATCCAAGATGCTGTCAGATGGCTTTATCAGCCCCAGCCCTCTGGGAACTGCCCTTTAACCCTGAACACTCCAAGAACTCTCTACCATTCTGATTTTCAGACATTTTGCTGGTGCACCGTAATCTGGGCTAATTCACATTTTATTTCTTTTCAACAAATGCTGCTTTGTGCACTTGTAACTATGCATGCATTTTGTCAGATTTTGTAAACTAATTGCTCTTTTAAGTCAGATCTTCTCGATGATTCATTTCTCAGCCAATTATTTAGAATGATATCTGCCGATACGATACCTTGGTTTTTCTTATGGAAAAATAAATCTTTCAAACAATTCTGAGAAACCTCTCATTTGGTACACTCTTATATTGGTTCCAATTAATTATTATATGCAACTCAGTCTTGTATACAACTCATATAAGGTAGTTTTCATAAGCACTTGTCTTCATAGCAAACATATAATATAATTAACAGTAAATAAGCTCTTTTCTGGATAACTTTCCTAAAGGTAAATTCAACGTTAAGCGACATTGTTCACAAGCTGTGTTTCCGCGGTTGAAACACTGACTGAGTGATTACAGGAGACATGATATGGATTTCGGTAAGTTGTACTGTATCTTTCAACACCTTCTGATTTTCATGCATGTTTTTTCGAGCTGTAACTTGTATTAAAGTGGAAGACATGACTGGTCGCTCTGCGTTGCCGCTTGAAATGAGGTGCTACAGCAATCTGTCACGTAACATTTAAGAGTGTCAAAACAGCATTTGTTGTTTGGATTTCATGATAAAATTGACAGAATTTGAAAGCTGAGACTTTGTTTCTTTTTAGAAGTAAAAATGCACAGAGCTATTTGTGCACTCTAAAAAATGCTGGGTTAAAAACAACCCAAGTTGGGTTGAAAATGGACAAACCCAGCAACTGGGTTGTTTTAACCCAGTGGTTGGGTTAAATGTTTGCCCAACGTGCTGGGTAGTTTTATTTAACTCAACTGTTGTATAAAAAATACTGTATTGCTTGCTTAAAATGAACCCAAAATATGCTGGAAATTAACATTTATTAATAAGATAATGAATAATAAACAATAAACATTTATTAAATTGCTTATTAATAAATGTACACCTTTTGATTATTATTGTTGCCTCTAGTAATTATGTGTCTGATTTTTAATTTCTCACCTATTTTGGATTCATTTTAAGCCAGCCATATAGTCATTTTTAATCAGTAGTTGGGTTAAATAAAACTACCCAGCAGGTTGGGCAAACATTTAACCCAACCACTGGGTTAAAACAACCCAATTGCTGGGTTTGTCCATTTTCAACCCAACTTGGGTTGTTTTTAACCAAACATTTTTTAGAATGTGAATATTGGATGAGAGGCGTGCTAGAAATTATGTTTAGTGTAGGGAAAAACTGCAGACCTGGCAACCCTGGCTTGAACTACGGGTGATTCTGATAACTGATAATGCGTTATTGTTGCATTAACTTGCCCTAATCAACAAGAGAGATTTTTCACACACAGTATGAGTTGCAATCGGACATGTTTTTACACACCCTTTTGATTGATCGGATATAATCGGCCCTGTTCATCGGCCGATGGCCGATAGTGAAAATAACTGCTTTTATCTGCCAATACCAATTATTGGCCAATGCCTCGGTGCATCTCTAATTTCAACCGATTCACAAAACTGATCTGATCAATTAATTGAACTGAATCAGTTTGAGAATTTCTCAGTGATTCTAAATGTTTGGGGGTTTTTTTCTGGGAAAAAAAAAAAGGTTCTCATCTGGAAAGATGTTATTTCAGAGAAGATCAGGTGATAGCACCAAGGGCAAACAGTGCATTCTTCCATACGACATGGATATTTGCATGGTGATCTGCAACTTTTCCTCATTTGCACCTCTATTATGAGGAGCTTGCAGGTAAGGAAGAACTGTTATAGTGGACCCCCCGCACCATCAAACTTATTACCAGACAGAGCCCATATTCTGCTCTTAAGCCCTACGGCCTTTGGAGCCGGATCAACTGCAGATCAGAGAGTAAGTGTCAGGGCTGCAGTCCAATGCTAATGGCAAATAGAAGGATAAGAACCATATGACGAGCCCAAAACCCTCAGTTCTTCTGCCACACACCTGGGGAGAAGTGAGGACTCTGGTTGGAGTCATGGATAACAAAGCCCCAGATCCGGCTTCAGCACTACAGAACGTCAATGCGCCATTTCTGGACCATGAAACTTCACAAGGTGAGAGGACACTGGAGAATGACATCATCTGAGATGGTTTTTGGGGTCTTAACCTTGTCTTTGGTTCACTACTTAACCTCACAAGTTTCTTTCCAACCTAGTCTTCACATCTTCATGTAAAAGGGCTTTTATATGTTGGACTCTTTCACAGCTTTTTTCCTTGATGGCATTTGTTTCCCTTTGCTCTTTATTATTCTCAAGACATCCATTTCAAATTCTTTTATAGGCTGTTCAAAATGGTAATGATGTGAGATCCCAAACCGCCGACTGATTTAGAGGACTTGGAACCGGGCTGAAGTTGCACAGAACATCCAAAGCCACTAAGGTACACTAAGCGACCCAAGCGTAAGTTTGGCCTTTCCTTATCTACGAGGTTTTCATCAACCCTCACTAACTTTGTTACCCTCTGCTTCTTTCAGCACCTCTCCAGTCAGTGTTTTTCTCTCCCACATCATCCTGCATGCTTCGCTCTCCCCGACTAACAATTCACATTTGTGATTCTGCATAAGCTTCCGTACTCTCTTTCTCTACCTTCCTAATCGCAGCATTGCTCAAGACAATGATTTCAAAACAGGGCAATTAGTGTAATGTTGGTGAACGGCTGGCATATACGGATGTTTCCTATTAAAATCATTGTTGGCTTCAGCATCCCACTCAACTACTTTCTCTCTTGGCAGTGGAATCTCTCTTGCAAATGAGCTCTGTGAAACCTTATCCCCCACTGGATTCAAAGATGTTGTATCACTGTATGCAGAGTAAGTCCAGATGAGTTGATTCCTCAATATGGAGGCGATTGCCAGACCACTGAACTGTGGTGAAGGTCTGCTATTAAGGACCGTAACAAGTGACTGGCTTTCACCTCTGATACTCTGAGCCAATTTGAAAGATCTCCATCGTATGAAGTCTCCACATGATATGAGGTTCCTCCAAAGCTGAGATGATTCATTAGGAGGGCATAATCCAGGTCAGTCATTTTTTATTGGAGCGCAGTTGACTTTATACAGTTTGTATGCTTAGTTTCAAACTTCGTTTGATAAGGTAGCATTGGGTGTGCTCCAGCATAATTTTAGACTCTAAAGTTAATCTCTAGCCGTCTATGGGCCAGCAACATCTTCGGTTGTTTCCAGGCAAAGCTTCACAAATCATGCCAGGGTACTTTGCAACTGCTGACGCAAGAGCTCAAAATAAAAGGGTCTTTTCCCTGCTAGACTCAGTCAGAATATAACTCAGGCACAACATGGTCAAATGGTTAGATGAAAGGCTGTGGTGGTGGCTGCTTCCCAAGATTTCCTCATAATCATAATCCGACAGTGATAAACCTTGAAATTTATGTCTGCTGCAAAAGAGTGAAATCAAGAGGCCAAAAGAGGTGCTGCAGTGCAGATACGCTTGAGAAAATAATTAACTGTTGGGTGGGGATTTTCTTTATACAAATCTTCACAATCACAGGTGGATTTGTGGCTTGGAGGATATGTGTCTTTGTTTCCATGTCTTCCATCTCTGTTTCAGCTGAATGCAAAAAAAAATAAAAAATCTGGAATCATCAGGAGGGTGTGCCGTGGTTTCTCAACACAGACGAGTCGCCAGTCCTTCTCTAAAACCAACACATGGAATTCTCTCAGTCTCCTTTGATAATCCTCAGTCCTGCTCCCCCCACCGTTAACCTTCTTCTCAAAGCCTGGAGAGTAGTGGGGTGTCCTCTAAGCAAGCAGGGATCTACCATTGTCAGTCTGTAGGGGTGTTTTGATTAAGGGTGAGGTGTATGGTGGTGATTATTTGCCGTCAAGGGAAGTTTGAGCAGAAGCAGGCGAAGGCCTCTCCATTTGTTTGCACAGGGAATATTGGTGTTTTGTCGTGGGAAAGAAATGTCTTGAAGAGCGTCCTGGATTAAGACTTAGGGCTGAGGTGGCAGATAAAGTTTCTTTTGGTTAATATCCACTGTACATACTTGATAATCTCAATAATGGAAACAAAACATCCACGGTAATGACCTCAGCCACAAGGCAGCCCTCAACTGTTGGGGCTCTCCTAAATAGCCTTCATCTGTAGTAGGAGAGTATGAAGTGCAGAGGGAGCTCCTCTTATTTCCATTGGCGTGTGGTGAAAGTGTGTGTGTGGAAGTATCCATGTGCACAAGTCAGAAGGAAAGGGGCACGTCTGGGTCCAACCTGACAACAAGCGCATATGGAAGTCATCAGTTGACTGGCATGACGTCTCCCGTACAGGGGCATTTTTGAAGAAGTGATGGAGTTGGGGGTACACATATCCTACATGGCCTGTGATGGTTTCTGAACCCGACTCAATCATATGGGAATGAAATTCCTGGAGAATGTTGGAAACAATCAGTGTTCGCTCCTGGTAGTTCCCCGCAGTAATCCCCTGCAGGAGCGCTGGAGGCGGCCCACTTCTGAACAAAGACGCTGCTCAAGAGTTTATGAAGAAAGTGACAGGAGATGTGAGGAGACAGTGTTGAAGAAGAGGACTATGCAGAAATCTAACCCCAAAGGTTACAGTACAATATTCAAACAAGGCATGATATGCAACAATTACAGGTGTGTGAGAGATTCGGAGGGCTGTTTTGAAAATGAGATAATGTGGAAGTGTCAGGGTACAGCGTAAAGCAGTAATCACATACTAGCAGATGGGAGTGATCATGCTTGACTGAACAGAATATACTGTCATCCGGCCTCACTATTAAGCTACAAAATAACCACATACCATAATCATAATGCCATCATCATTATGATAGAAAAAACAGTAGGGTATTGACCTCATTTCCTTTCTAATGGTTTTCCAATTGTTTTCTGACCATCTCACTGATTGTTCCAATAGATTATCTGTGCGTTTTAGGCTGAGAGAGAAGAAAAGGCCTTTGAAACACCATTTGCTGATGTTTTAACCAAGAGGTACATTTTCAAAACTTTATCATGTGATAAACTATTAACATATCACAAAACATGCATGCTCTTAATATTTTAAGTAGGGCTAGTTTACCCAAAAATGAAAATTCTGCCATTAATTACTCACACTCATGTTGTTCCACAACCTTAACACTTTCGTTCATCTTCAGAACACAAATTAAGATATTTTTGATGAAATCCGAGAGGTTTATGACTCTTCCATAGACAGCAATATAATCAACACTTTCAAGGTCCAGAAAGGAACTAAAGACATCGTTAAACAGTCATGTGACTGCAGTGGTTCAACCTTAAAGGTGCCCTCGAATGAAAATTGAATTTATCTTGGCATAGTTGAATAACAAGAGTTCAGTACATGGAAATGACATACAGTGAGTTTCAAACTCCATTGTTTCCTCCTTCTTATATAAATCTCATTTGTTTAAAACACCTCCTAAGAACAGGCGAATCTCAACATAACGCCGACTGTTACGTAACAGCCGGGGTGTACGCCCCAATATTTGCATATGCCAGCCCATGTTCCCAACATTATGAAAGGCATTAGACAAGGGCAGAATGTCTGGATGTGCACAGGTGAATCAACAGACTAGGTAAGCAAGCAAGAACAATAGCGAAAAATGGCAGATGGAGCAATAATAACTGACATGATCCATGATATCATGATATTTTTGGTGATATTTGTAAATTATCTTTCTAAATGTTTCATTAGCATGCTGCTAATGTACTGTTAAATGTGGTTAAAGTTACCATCGTTTCTTACTGTATTCACGGAGACAAGAGCCGTCACTATTTTCATTATTAAACACTTGCAGTCTGTATAATGCATAAACACAACTTCATTCTTTATAAATCTCTCCAACAGTGTAGCATTAGCCGTTAGCCACGGAGCATAGCCTCAAATTCATTCAGAATCAATGTAAACAATATAACAGTATACAATACTCACATAATCCGACGCATGCATGCTGAACACTTTGTAAAGATCCATTTGAGGGTTATATTAGCTGTGTAAACTTTGTTTATGCACTGTTCAAGGCAAGTGCGAGCTCTGTGGGCGTGGAGCAGGAGAATTAAAGGGCCAGTAGCCCTGAATTGGCTCATTTATAATGATGCCCCAAAATAGGCAGTTAAAAAAATGAATTAAAAAAAATCTATGGGGTATTTTGAGCTGAAACTTCAGACACATTCAGGGGACACCTTAGACTTATATGACATCTTTTTAAAAAAAGTTCTAGGGCACCTTTAATGTTATGAAGAGACGAGAATACTTTTTGTGTGCAAAAACAAAACAAAAATAACGACTTTATTCTACAATATCTTCTCTTCTGTGTCATTCTCATACGTTGTTTACGTCCAGCGCTTCCAGGTTCTACGTCATTATTGGCCGGCTCCTGCGTCAGCATCACACGCATGCGTCATGCTGATCATGTGATCAGCTTTGGCCAATACCGAGCCGGCATTCAGATGTAAACATGGAAGCTTCACTGTGTTACTGCGTCACCTGCGTAAGGATGATGATGGCAAAGAGAAGAGATTGTTGCATAAATTCATTATTTCTGTTTGTTTTTGCACAAAAATTATTCTCGTCTCTTCATAGCATTAAGGTTGAACCACTGCAGTCACATGACTGTTTTAACGATGTCTTTAGTAGCTTTCTGGACCTTGAAAGTGTTGATTATATTGCTGTCTATGGACGAGTCTCTTGGATTTCATCAAAAATATCTTAAAGGTGCTAAAGAGGATGTTTTGTTTTATACATTTTTGCAATATTACTTGAAACTGTCTTTACTAACTGATAAAAGACTATTTATTAGGTGCACTGAAAGGAATAATATTAATATACATCATCTGTGCACGAGGTAGGGCCTTAAAAACATCAGCCAATCGTTTACGCGATGATCGTGGCCCTCTGGCTTGTCAATCACTGCCGTGACGTTCCTTTAGAGAGACGAGCGCGGCTGCGCGCTCCAGTAACTTTTGTGGTAGATTTTTCCCTACGCACCCTGACACCATAAACAAATAAACCTGGGTGTCCCTGACACCATCAACCAATAAACCTGGGTGTCCCTGGCACCATAAAACCAATAAATTTATACTCTACTGAGCGGACTTCAGTACCTGTTCGAGTCGGCCGACGTCTCGGCCTATTTTGGGGGCCTATCACCTGATACTAAGCTCTTTAGTGCTCCTCACCACTAAACACTATCACTATAGTATAGAAAAAGATCTCTAGTGCTTAGGTTTGCTGCAGCCTAAAAACCAGACAGACTCCAGTCTATGCCTCAGAATATGCTTTAATCACGGCCGGGAGAGTTCTCATCGTTCCAGAGAATCTCTCTCCGAACAAAGGAATACAACAGGTTTTATAGGATTTCAGGTACACTTCATAGTCAGCATGGCATGATCTATTACTCATTATCATCAGTCTCAATATGATTGGTTTAGATTTAAGAAAAACATCTCAGTTCCTCTGTCCTGCTTACTGCCGGAGTAAATTTAGATTAGAACAACTGAATCACAAGATCATCAAAAAATGTCTCAGGGTTAATAGTTCAGATTACTCAATAGGTTAAAACAACCTCTCAAAGACTATTTTTTATCCCCAAAAGGGATGCTGTCTAGCCAGCACAGCAGAATGTTTCTGAATCACAATACTCAGTCCTAGTGACTGTTTCTCTATTTCAAGGTTAGATTATTATTATTAGGCCTGTATAAGAAAGAAATGTTAGTTCATTATTAATTAGTTCAAAAATTCATCACACTTTCCACACTCCACAGGCGCCGCATGCAATGTTTTGTCAGGAGAAGGAGTAACAACTGCAGATTATGAGTTACCTGCGGTGAGTCCGACATAATGAATCCACTAACACGACACAGCGAATGCCGGTGGTAAACACTCGTGTTCCAATACTCATGCACGAGTGAATGAGCTGTGAAGGAGGGGGGTTGTTCTTACGCATGCGCTCATTTCAAAAACTCAGTAACAGTCTTTGGTTTCTCAGTCGACGAAAAGATCCTCTGTAGCACCTTTAATTTGTGTTCTGAAGATGAACGAATGTATTACGGGTGTGGAACGACATGAGGGTTTTTGTGTGAACTAACCCTTTAAAAGTCTATCAAGAAGGATAAATGCTACACGCATTTTAGACCATATGTTTTGACGACAGTAGCTGGTCTGACTAAAGTGCATCTGTTGTTATGTCTGGAGTGATGATGCCATGCTATAAAAGCCAATTATAATGGATATGACCATAATTGAGAGGGTTGCTGCTGAGGTCATTTCCTGTCAATACTGTGGCCCGCCTCTCTGAGGGTGGTCAGTGAGAATGTGGGCCTCAGCATGTGGGCCTGTCTGGACTGTCTGGGGCCCTGATGGATCAGCTCCTCATTCATCACGTGAAACAACATTTCACAAACACACACGCATAGGAAAAGTCTCTGTTGGTGCTTAGGGGTCTGTCTTGTAATTTCTTCTGACATGTGAAATTGTCACTCATTTCATCCAAATCTTTTTTTTTTCCTTAGTGTGTAGGAGTTCCACTATCACATCATTGACAAGCATGTACGTTTAGCAAATCTGACAATGATGAATGTGAGATCAGTGGGAGGTGATACAGCAATGTGGCTAATATTCTGTCAAATTCAATAACTATTTGTGGACGGTGCAACACATAAGGGAGGAGAAGTTTTGGAGAGAGAAAGTGAGTTTGATGGATGTGGAATGGACGGATGAATTGACAGAGATGTGATTTTGATTAAATGACCACTCAGAACACATTCTTTCTTATTACTGATGATGGGTGTGAAATCTTCAGATCCTCTTTCTGGTCCTTTACGTTAACCCCTATGACAGATCACTGTCGTCCAGTTGCATTGTTCTTCCTACTCACCATAGCAACCATAAAGGGCCATAAGCACTGAATGTCACATAGCTTTAGGTGGCCTTCATAACTCATGCTAGAATCTGACATTTGACAAATGGTGTCACAGACTCTTCAGGGAACACTACCTGTCAAACTATGATGTGTGAAACGATCTGTAAGGACATTCACACACTGTATGAGTTTGCATCTATAGTGATGGTGTGATTCAGTGCGATGAGACTTTCAAACCTGTAGACGCTAAGAGACTCTATCATGTCATCATCACAGTGTCTTTTCTGAAGTAAATCTCTCGGTTGCGTATAGACGTTATAAATTTTGAATTTGGCACAATCGAAACCACAGATTATTTCAAGATGAAATTGATCACCACAGTGTTTTCAAACACCTTTGAGGCATTTAATGTGTTAATGTGGAACAGATGTATGTGCATATGTGCATGAGTGAGAGAATGAGTCTTGCTGGGTCTCACAGCAGACTGTTTGCCAGGTCTTCACTGTGTCCATCATCTTCCTAAACTAGTTAGTCCATCTTCAATCCAAGTGGACACGCACACACACGTTGTGTTTTCATGTTTTAAGGGAGCTTCTCATAGACATAATGATTTTTATACTGTACAAACTGTATTCTATTCCCTACCCCTAAACCTATGCATGTAGAAAACTTTCTGCATTTTAAGATTTTCAAAACACTTAATTTATTATGATTTATAAGCTGTTTCCAAAAAAAAAAAAAAAAAAGTCCCCCATAAGGTCAAAATTTGCTGGTATTACTATCCTCGTGGGGACATTTGGTCTCCATAATGTAGGGAATACCAGGTAGACACACACACACTGGGGAAAGTTACTTCAAAAGTAATGCATTACAATATTGCGTTACTCCCTAAAAAAGTAACTACTTGCATTACTTAGTTACTTTTGACGGAAAGTAATGCAACAAGTTACTTTTGTGTTACTTTTTCTCATCTGGGAGAGGTGTAAGTCAATACATGGGAAAACAAAGTAACTTGCATTACTTATTTAAAAAAGTAACTCAGATATTTTGTTGTAAATTTAAAAGTAATGCGTTAATTTACTAGTTACTAGAAAAAAGTAATCTGATTACATAACTCGCATTATTTGTAATGCGTTACTCCTAACTGCACACACACACCTACACACACACACACACACACACAGTGTTGGGGAAAGTTACTTTTAAAAGTAATGCATTACAATCTTGCGTTACTCCCTAAAAAAGTACTAATTGCATTACTTAGTTACTTTGGAAAGTAATGCAATAAGTTACTTTTGCGTTAACTTTTCTCATCTGGGGTGAGAGCCGTTTGTTTTAATCTGATTACGTTACTTGTAACTTGCGTTACTTGTAAAGCATTACTCCCAACACTGCACACACACACTGTGGGTCATTCCATAGGCGTAATGGTTTTTACTGTACAAACTGTATTTTCTATCGCCCTACACTACCCCTACCCCTAAATCTACCATCACAGGAATCTGTGCACATTTTTACTATCTCAAAAAAAAAAAAAAACAAAAAAAAAAAAAACACACAGAATGTTGGGGAAAGATACTTTTAAAAGTAATGCATTACAACATTGCCTTACTCCCTTAAAAAGTGCAAACTAATTGTGTTACTTACTTTTTATTTGCAATAAGTTACTTTTGCATTACTTTTTCTCACCTGGACTGGACTGTTGTTTTAATCTGATTGCGTTACTTGTAATGCGTTACTCCCAACACTGTACATGCACACACACAAAAGCTCTGTAAAGGTCAATTTGGGAACATGCTTCATCTTTTCTGTTGGTGTACAATGGAAATGACAATAATATGCATGACAATTCTGTACAGACGACATGGGGCCATAGAAACTTCTGGATTGCATTATTTCTTCAAATATCAAAAACACTTTCCTCAAAGTAATGGTTTATCGGTGAACCAGATGCAACAGAATATCCCTTTACATTCTTTTCAAAAATATTTAGGAGGATATTTCATGCTTGGTGTTGTATTCATCCTTCCCCTGTCTTCTGTCAGCCACATGTCAGGCTTTTGGATCATGTCTCATTTTGTAAGTCAGAAGCAGATGACCTTTTTCTCACCCTCTCTCACTGGACTGAAAGGACCCCCTAACTCTCCTCTTCAATGACTGATGGATGAATTGGGACTGGCATCCACCCCCCCTACCCAGATGGGCGATGTCCTGTTAGAAGGTTTGGGATGGGGGGTCGTACACGTGGGGTGAAACTTAACCGGGGTAAACGAGTGATTGTCACTCATCCCAAACTCCCTCTTCCCTGTCAATCATTATGACTAATGAGAATTACATCATCAGGCATCTTGAGTGAAAGAATCCTTGGGGGTGCCACGAATTCACATGCATATGCATGTTTTTGGGTGTGTGCACGCCGGCGTGGGTTTGTGTACTTAAGGCATGTACCCTGCTGGTAGATATCAGAACTACATCTCGTTTTACAAAAAAATCTTTCTCTTTTGATGCCATTGAATAGTTTTTCCAACACAATGTACAATATATATATATATATATATATATATATATATATGGCTAATCAATGATGACATTCTTTATCTGCTGCTCCATAGGGATTTGATCACGTGACAATCAAGAGATTGGCTGAAAAAATGAGCGAAGATGGCAGATTTCGGGGTTTCTGCACCAGCTGAGCCATTGAGATGAATGGGAATGCTAACAGATATCTTTCTACAGGCATTATATACTCTAAAAAAAATGCTGGGTCAAAAACAACCCAAGTTGGGTTGAAAATGGACAGTGGTTAGGTAGTTTTATTTAACCCAACTATTGTTTTAAAAATTACTAAATGTCTGACTTAAAATGAACCCAAAATAGGTTGGAAATTAAAAATCACACATAATAGAGACAATAATAATAATCAAAATGTGAACTTTTATTAATAAGCAATTTAATAAATGTGTATTGTTTAATTAATAAACAATACATTTTCATTAATTAAACATATTAATAAATATTAATTTCCAACATATTTTGGGTTTATTTTTATCGAGCAATACAGTAATTTTTAAACAACAGTTGAGTTAAATAAAACTACCCAGCAGGTTGGGCAAACATTTAACCCAACCACTGGGTTAAAACAACCCAGTTGCTGGGTTTGTCCATTTTCAACCCAAATTGGGTTATTTTTAACCCAGCATTTTTTAGAGTGTAGACTGCCATAATTAAAAAAGCATGATTTTAGTCACAATATTTTTTTTTAACAAAATGTCTTTTAGTTAATATTTCAAATATGATATTCATTAATGTAAATAAATTGTACTAATTTTAGTCAACAAGCATCATGCGAAAATGTAAATGCGAGTTTAAGTTTGTATCATCATAATGGACTTTTTCTTGTTTTCTTTATCCTTGGCAAAATCAAAAATCTTTTCATCAACAAACATTTTGGCAGTTATTTCATTGGGAACATTAACACTACCCTAGTAGTAATAAATAAATAAATAAAATAAATAAATAAATAAAGTAAACATAAGAATAACTATGTGTGTCCCTTTAAATGCAAATGAGCTGCTGCTCCCGCCCCTTTCCAGAAGAGGGCGGAGCTTTAACAGCTCAACAACAACAAAGCTGGAGAATCTCACGCAGCCAAAATGAGGATTGTCAGTAACGGTGTTCAGCCTTACATTGTTCAAACTGGAGTCGACACTGATGGAGAGACTCAGGAAGAAGTTACAATTTTTAGAATGAAACTGGACGTTTCTGAATGGTTAGTGGATAAATTTATGTAGTTGCTGTGGAGTTGATTCATGAGAATGAATGCTGTTTCAAACGTGGAAAGATGTCAATTTACACAATTTTTCAAGTTTAACTCCACTGAGGTTGATCTTCTACTCCTGACTGCTTTGTCGGACAAAATGGCGGATTCGGCGTTCTGATTGGTTAGATCGCTTGTCAATCAAACTCCTGGCGAAGGGTCAATTGACCCTCGTTTGTGAAGCAGTCTGGTGTAAAATGACGGCATGTCAACAACACTCTACTACAACAACTCTTCCTCTTCTCTAAAGCAGCCCTACATGGCCACGCCCCCTTTGTTGCGTGTTCTCGGGGGCGGGGTTATGTAAATTTTGGTGTTTGTGATGTCACTAACCCAGGAAGAAGCTTGTTGTAGAACCAGCCGTTGCGATTTCTGTAAAAGAAAATATCTCCCTTTGCATTGAACTTTGAGTGTCGTAACTTTGCAGGTGTTGTTTATGATCAAACAGCAACATTACACACTAACTAAAGTTAAAAAAAGTGAAATCATAATCAACCACCCATTTAACACTACTTGGGTGTTCCCATGCTTTGCCTGTAGTTGCAAGTATGCAACATAGAGTTTGATAGGTAATTTTGCTCCTGTTTTGTGTTTTAACCATTCTGCTTGTCCGTGAAACAGCAATTAAGAATGAAAATGTGATTATATTTGATGGAGCATTGGAATAACAACAGAACTGCATAACGAGAGAGTGTGAATTATTCCAAAGTAAATATCACTTCAGCACATTTCACACAGGAGCAAAATATGACTAAGCTAATGACCTCTGCTGTCTTTAAAATGAACGACTCTGTGGAGAGAATGAGTGGTTAAATATTATCCTGACATGCTTGTCATTATTGGAGCAATCAAAATTATCAAGTTACGGTCGCTGATTAGAACACTCTTCTACACGGAACGGGTCAATTTTCTGTTCATGAAGCACAAGATGTTCTTATTATCTCAGTCTCAAACACGTTCAACTTTTTTCCACCGCTGCTTTATTACTATCAGATGCTTTCTGATTGTGGTGTCTCTTCTTAAATGAGATTTAATAACATAGCAGATTTTGCCAGCTTTAAAGCACTGACCTGTGAAAGGATATCCCTTTCCATGCGCAACTACTTTCGATTGAGTAATCGTCTTCTCTCCAATTTCTCAACCATTCCTCATTTGCTCTTTTTTTCAGTGGTGTTCAAGCATGGACGAGATAATCAAGGAGGCGCTCTGACGTTGACTGGCCACGGGTTGGAGAGACTGTGGATGAGAAAATCGTAAGGGAGGTAAATCTGGAGACCAAATGTTGTTTTGGTCTTGTTGTGCTTGTAAAGAGGTGAAATTACAAACATAAGAAAGCAAGATTGAGGTCAGAAATGGGAGTCCGTTGGTCTGGGTGAGAACGAGAGTGAAAAGCAGCAAGGAAAGAGAAGGATGGAAAACGGAGAACGTTAATGGAGATTGATGCAAATCAATAGAGCACAGCAGCAGTTTTCTGGAAAATTCCAGCTCATTTTCTCCATAGAGAAATTTGATTTTGCAATAATGAATATAATTTTCAGGACAGATTTAATATGTGCTTAAAAAAAATGTGTAATTGACAAATTCCCAGTGAATAACTACTACCCATAATGCGTTCATTTAAATTCTTCACTCTAAAAGTGCTGGGTTAAAAACAACCCAAGTTGGGTTGAAAATGGACAAACCCAGCGGTTGGGTTAAATGTTTGTCCAACCTGCTGGGTAGTTTTATTTAACCCAGCTATTGTTTAAAAATTACTATATATCTGGCTTAAAATGAACCCAAAATAGGTTGGAAATTAAAAATCAGACAAATTACTAGAGGCAACAACAATAATCAAAAGGTGAACAATAAAATAAGCAATTTAATAAATTGTTTAATTATTATTCATTAAACTTAATGTTAATTATTAAACATTAATTCCAACATACTTTGGGTTTTTAGCAAAAACAGTTTTTAAACAATAGTTGAGTTAAATAAAACTACCCAGCAGGTTGTGCAAACATTTAACCCTACCGCTGGGTTTAAACAACCCAATCTCTGGGTTTGTCCATTTTCAACCCAACTTGAGTTGTTTTTAACCCAGCATTTTTTTTTAGAGTGTTGTTTAATGTATTTGATTTTTAAAATGTATTTAATTTTTTACAGTTTAATTATTAATGTCAGTGGTTCGGTCGCGTTTGAAATTACAAAACACTTATGATGTAACAAGCCTCGTTTACTGAAATCACGACTTTGGCACTCCGCACTGATTCGAAACAAAAAGATTTGTAAAGCTTCATGAAGCAGTGAAATCGCCCATCATTAGATATTGTTGATTGAAATCATTATTTAGTTCTTTTGGTGCACAAAAAGTATTCTTATCACTTTATAATATTAAGGTTGAACCACTGTAGTCACATGAACTGTTTTAAATACGTCTTTAGTAGCATCTGAAAGTGTAAATTATCTTGCCTCATTGAGCCATCGGATTTCATCAAAAATATCTTCATTTGTGTTCCGAAGATGAACGATGGTGTGAAACGACATGAGGGTGAGTAATTAATGACAGAATTTTAATTTTTGGGTGAACTAACCCTGTAAGTGTTATTTTATGTGTTTTTTTTAAAGTGAGAGATATGTTAGTGTGTAATACTGTTATATTTGCCCTTTGCAACAGTTTCTGTTATGTTGTTTTTGTGGTTACCATTGTGCTGATTACACTACCGTATGAGCAATACTGCGCTAACGCCAGTGATAAGTAATATCTTACTTGTTCATTAAGTTCACATGCTAAATAAGTTACAGTCAATATGCGTTATACTAACTATTTCAACTCAATTATGTTGAAATAAGCTGAAATTATTATTATTATTATTATTTAGATTCAACTTAAAAAAATGTGTTTATGCTACAAAATTGTGAATGTAACACTTTATTTTGATATTCCACTTTAGACATTCTACTAACTACAAGTAACTACAAGTCAACTAGCAGTCTTTAGAGTATTAGTAGACTGTCTGCTTAGTATCTGCTAACACTTTTTAATGCTCCCCAACAGACATTCAACCAACTATAAGTAACTTTGCAACTACACGTCAACTTATTCTACTAACCTGAACGCTATAAACCTAACCTTAACCTAACAGTCTACTACTCTAATGACATGTGTTGTAGTTGCAAAGCTACTTCTTGTTAGTAGAATGTCTAAAGTGGACCATCTCTAACTCATGTTGCACATGATTTCATTAGAAATTGCCATAACTCAAAAAGATGGATGCAAAATTGCATTAATTGTTTTGTTGAGCCTTATTTTTTAGAGTGTAGTAAAGATGTATGTGAAGATACTGACTTCTCCATTGCTTTCTCTCCTGCTGTCCTTCTCATTGTCAGTGGGCTCCAGAAACCCAGTGCTAAATGTCAAAAACAGGCCTGGATGGTTATGCTCACCTGGCGCCTTGTCTTTCTTTGTTCAGCTGTTGTGTCTGCACTGATATTTTAAGCCCATGTTTTTAGGGCAGCACTGAAGACACTCAGAGAAAGACCTTCCTTATAACTGAATGTGACAAGTATATGCTATGTTTTTTTGTTTGTTTGTTTTTGTGTGTGTTTTTGTATGTAAAAATGTAAATCAATGAGATCTTTATACCAGTACAACAGATACTTAAAATGCATATATACAATGCATAACTATCAGTCATCACTCTATATCTGCCAATAATATGTCTTAGTATGATGATATTTAAATGTTTAGATTTATGATTGAGAAAAAAAAGTATGGATAATCAAGTAAATCTACGTCACTTCAGTCCAGTAAGTGTTCATCTTGAAATATTACTAACAATAATAAAAGTCCTTATGTTTACTTCATAAAAACCAGTAAAGATTTCACAGTAAAAAGACACATAAATCACCAGCTGTAATGACTTTTACTTGCTAAAAAAAGGATGAACTATCAATCAGATGATGGAAGGCATGTAGTAGATTGTGTGATACAGGTTTATCAGCAAAGTTTTGATCATTTAGAGGCCTTTCAGTATGATACTGTGGGCTTTATAGGGTTTAGTGGTGGTGTCGCTTCATCGTTGGTTAAAGAGCGGCCGTAGATCCTCAGGTGAAAGCAGATCAAGTGCATGCGTGGGAAATCCACCCGTTGGTTAACAGTTAGTCACAGAGATGTTCGAGGCTGTAATCAGTGTTAGCTCATCTTCCAGGGAGGCCAAAAGTGTGAGTCTTGGTGGTCTCTGATCTCTGTGAGGCTTTAAAAAAAAAAAAAAAAAAAAAGCTCCACCCCCTTCATGCACAAACATGCCTCTTCCTCAAGCACATAAAGTTCATGCAGTGCATCAGGTGGTGAAAGTGTTTGGAACTGAGTGTGTGTGTGTGTGTGTGTGTTAGGAAGAGATAAAAAGTGACGAATTGCTGCATCTGTTGGCTGTGCAGTGCATGCCTCTGCTAATCTCCAGTGATATATGCACCGTCAAGACATAAAGCCCAGGAACTTGTGGGGTTGGAGAGTTGTGTGAGTGTGTGTTTGTGCATTCATTCAAAACGTAGTATTTTTTGTCTTGTTTTCTAGTACAAATATTTAAATCTTCTTAAATCGACATACATTTTCTTCGGGATAGTAATATGACTTAAGATATAAAGTATCGTTTCCTAAAAAAAGAGTAACAAAATTAAGTGAGTTTAAGCTTAAAACAAGACAAAATATCTCCAATGAGGTAAGAAAAATAAACTTGTAGGTTTAAAGGGGTCATGAACTGTGTTGTATTATTGTTTTATAATATTTCCTGGGGT
The DNA here is from genome assembly GCA_028476615.1 of Culter alburnus. NCBI lineage: Eukaryota > Metazoa > Chordata > Actinopteri > Cypriniformes > Xenocyprididae > Culter > Culter alburnus. The sequence goes on along the minus strand of JAOTNS010003244.1, from coordinate 1,018,364 downwards.
GCACTTATAATGTTAGTATGATTTTTACATCAAAAATTGTCATGATTCAGGAATAAAAATTGTCATAATTAATTTTTCCTACCCTGATTTTAGTCCTCTGATTTGAACGTTCCGTTTTTGGGGCGTGTCTGATGTGAGACTTCAGTGTAAACGCCCACTGCTGTGATTGGCTGACATCTTTGCAATATGAAAAAATAGCTAAATATTTTGAAAACTTTTAGCATGTTTTTACTATTACAGCTCATGCATTACATCTATGGCGTTATATTTAGATTGTGGCATGAAAGGTTGCAGTGATGAACATTGTAGCCGATCACAGACATGAAAACAGTGATCTCGTCATTGCAACTCGATTTCTGCACACTAACGAATGCTTTCATCATAACTAACAGTGCAAACATGACATTGATTAAAGATTCGTTGAATAAAACATGAGTTTTGGTGTGAGTCCAGAACTCGGTCACTGATAAACTCACGCTGTTTGATTGACAGCTCCAGCGATTGTAATGGGAGCGTTCTTTGAACGCTTTCTATATATAATTTAATCACCGTTGGTTTGATTTACTGACACACAGACAAAGAACATCTGACTGTACATGAATCATTAATATCAGATCAGGCATTAGAATGAACACAGTTACTGACATGTTGTTGCATTACTGTCGAGTCCATATCGTAAAAGTCAGTTTGCAAAGCCTGCGCTGAAATGCGATTGATTTACCAAAGAATCCACAGTGAAATGAGACTGAGAAATTCACATTGTTGAAAATAATCATATTCCTGCATTAGAATCCTTGAAAGGTAATGTTATTTTAGTCCTGTATCGCTCTTCTCTCCTCCTCATCTCACTAACACACCAGTGGGCGGGGCTAACACTGCAATGATGAAGTAGGCGTTGATTTCTTCTGAGGAGGCGGAGTTTCACCTATATATAGACACATTCCAGGATCAGTCGTTCTCTGGGTCTGGTGTCAATATAAGCTTTTATTGGACTAACAAGGAAGTTTTCAGTTCTGAAACTTACAGGATATTCTTATATATCAAAAGCTCAATGAAAAGTTGATTTCTCAATTCATGACCCCTTTAAACTTAAGTTTTAATTTTTTCTTATTCTATTGGCAGATATTTTGTCTTGTTTTAAGCATAAACTCATTTAATTTTGATACTTTATATCTTAAATAATTTTGCTTCCCAAGTCAATGTGTCTTGAAAACAAGACAAAAATACAGATAAAGACAATCATTTTTGCAGTAGGCCACGCTTCCATGTGTCCGTATGTCTCTGTCTGTCAGAAGAAAACAGCTTACATTATATTTTGCCTTCTAACTGTGTGTGTGTGTGTGTGTGTGTTTGACTCACAACATTTTGTGCAAGACATCAAGACTGGGGAGACTACAAAGAGCGTTTGCTCTGATGATAGGGGATTATGGGTAACGTTTGCATCTGTCGGGGCTGCAGTGAGTCAGTGGCCTCACCAGCTGTGCAAGCAACTGGTTTTCTGCATATGGAGGTCAGGGTGAGATAACCCTCATGCGGATGATTTATGTTTGCATACACGTGTTTTCCTGTATGCGTGTGTGTGTGTGTGTGTGTTTCTTCCTGATTGTCAGATGTCTTCCTGGTTGTGTGGCTCCACAACTGTGAAGTTCTTCAGAAGCAACATTTGTTGCTCATGTTGTTCAGTCAGGGGGCGTTTTCTCCAAGGAGGAAACTGAGGGAGTGTCAATGGCACAATCCACAGTACAAAAACAACACAAAATACATGTTTGACAAATAGTACACTTGAATTAAAAACAAGTTGGGTTGAAAATGGACAAATCCAGCGGTGGGTTAAATGTTTGACCAACATGCTGGTCAGTTTTATTGAACCCAACTATTGTTTAAAAATGACTATATGGCTGGCTTAAAACCCAAAATAGGTTGGAGATTAAAAAAAAATCAGACACATAATTACTAGAGGAAACAATAATAATCAAAAGATGAACAATAGTTGAGTTAAATAAAACTACCCTGGGCAAACATTTAACCCAACCGCTGGGTTTATCCATTTTCAACCCAATTTGGGTTATTTTTAACTGTATTGCTTGCTTAAAATGAACATTTATTATTTTGTTTAATAAGTGAACATTTATTAATAAGTTTAATGAATAATAATTAAACATTTATTAAATTGCTTATTAATAAATGTTCACCTTTTGATTATTATTGTTGCCTCTAGTAATTATGTGTCTGGTTTTTAATTTCCAACCTATCTTGGGTTCATTTTAAGTCAGTCATATAGTCATTTTCAAACAATAGTTGGGTTAAATAAAACTACCCAGCAGGTTGGGCAACCACTTAACCCAACCGCGGGGTTAAAACAACCCAATTGCTGGTTTTGTCCATTTATTTAACCCAACTTGGGTTGATTTTTAGATTGTAAACTATACCATATATACACTCTAAAAAATGCTGGGTTAAAAACAACCCAAGTTGGGTTGAAAATGGAGAAACCCAGCGATTGGGTTGTTTTAACCCAGCAGTTGGGTTAAATGTTTGCCCAACTGCTGGGTAGTTTTATTTAAACCAACTATTATTTAAAAATTGCTATATGGCTAGCTTAAAATGAACCCAAAATAGTTGGGAAATTAAAAACCAGATGCAATTAGAGACAACAATAATAGACAAAAGGTGAATGTTTATTAATAAGCTTTAATATTTTATTAATATAAATTTAATAGTTTAATAGTTTATTAATATAAATTTATTAATAAGCAATTTAATAAATGTTTATTGTTTAATAATTATTCATTGAACATTAATAAATGTTCATTTCCAACATACTTTGGGTTAATTTTAATTAAGCAATACAGTAATTTTTAAACAATAATTGAGTTAAATAAAACTACCCAGCAGGTTGGGCAAACATTTAACCCTACCGCTGAGTTAAAACAACCCAATTGCTGGGTTTGTCCATTTTCAACCCAACTTGGGTTGTTTTTAACCCAGCATTTTTTAGAGTGTACTAACTATACATTATATAAATAATATACTATAAATAGAAAGCTGTGTGATTATATCCATTAATACACTGTAAAAAATGAATGTGATTTTAACGATAAAATACTGTAAATAGGTTTATAGTAAGTTCCCGTATTATATACAGGGAAAAACTGTAAAAGCTCTAACCAGACATTTATGCAATTTTCACAGTAAAATGCTGTGAATTTTGCAATTTTTAGAAGTAAAAAAGAACAAATCAATGTTTAATTTACAGTCAAAATCTGTAAACTGATGTCCCCACAATTCCATGAGCCACTCCACATTTGAAAGTATTTTGTTTAAATAATCATGTTTCTTAATATTTTTTGTTATCAGTTATGTACATTAGGGTTTTATGTTACATCTTATGTTGATTAATAAATGTATATTGCATTATTTAAGTATTGTGGGTTACCATGATGGTGTTATGCGTTTGCGTGAATGACTTCTTTATATTAGTATATACTTCAGCTGGTGGAAAAGCTACTTGTGATGAACTCTGACTCTTCATGTGGCTTTCTCTTTTACCACCTGCATTATTATGGTGGTTGTCAGTATATGTTAAAGGTACAAAACAGATGTTAGTAGTAGTGTGCATTGTTGAATTTACTGGTTTACATTCAAATTTTCTTAGATTACAGTTTTATACTGTAAAATTTACAGTTCTGTTTACAGTTTTTCTGTATTTTTTACAAAATTATTCTGGCAACCACAGCTGCCAAAATTTTTCTGTAAAAACTACAGAATTTTTTTTACAGTGTATATTAAAGTTTACTTTTTGTTGTGATATATATAGTATATCTTTACATGAGTATGTGACTTCTAAGATAATATCACTAAATATTAGACCATTTCTAATAAATGATTATGCCTCTAATGTGGAATCTGTGTTTTTAAGTTCTTTGTTTTAGTAATGGGTGCTGCCACACATTTTCAGTAATCCAGGCATGTGTGTCATGTGCCTCTGCCCCATAAGACCATAAAAAACCCGCACTCGTCATGGTAAAAGCCCCTAGTCCAAACAACTTTCCTCCCATACTCAGTGTCCACACCTTTCCACGTCACCTCGGTAGAGCCTGCTAAACCTCTCTCGCTCCTTTATCTCTCCGGACAGCTCAGGTCATCACGCCTTTGTCGCTACATTTAGACACGGCATATTTTCTAAATGTGCAGACGTGTGCAGAAAACACTTTTTTTTTTTTTCTATCCAAACTTCCAGTGAAGTCGCTGAACCCTGAACCTGAACCCAGACGCACAGATCAGTTGTTTGAAACTGGCCTCTCAATGTAAACTCCTTCCAGCCTCTGAATCGGGCTCAGTTACAGAGGAGGTGCGGACTGTGTGCTGTGTGTATTTACCCTGGTTAAAGATGTTATTTCTACCACATGAGCCGACGCTGGGAGAGCCTGCGTTTAAATGTAATCATACTTAGTGAACTGATCATAGGCGTTCTACCGTAACGGGATATGTGTGTAGCCGGGTAAAGATGCTCGCTGCTCCGGAGGAGTTGAATGGGAAGATATGGTGGATGGCTGGGCTTTATTTGTGTTGAGATATGAGATGCTGTCCGTGTCACACGTGTGAAGTCTTCCTCCGCATATCATCTGCTCTGCTCAGACCATGTGGTTTTTAGCCAAGCCCCACAGCTGGGTTACTCTTGAATCATTTGAGCCTATCAGAATATCATTGGTTAGTGTGAAGGGTGGTTTGTATGTATTAATGCCCTGGAAAAGCTGTCAGGTGAAGTAATAACGCATGACATGGTTTTGCCTTCGACTGTTTGGTTTCATTTTGAGATAACACATTTCGTTAATTTGCATTATTCCTGTGAACTGCAGCAGTTAAATGCCAAATAGATAAAAAGAAGTGTCCTTTAACCTTGAAACCACTTCCTTTTCAGGATTCCTTTGCATAATGAGCCTTTGATAAGGTGCTTTGGGGAATGGGAGGGGAAGTGAATGCAGCGGACAACACCATTAAAAAAAACAAAACACATTTTGCCCGTTGAAAGGATTATTTCACTCAGAAATGAAAGTGCTGTTACTTTTTCCATGGAACATGAAATATCTGTTGTAGCTGTTGAATCTCATTTTAATATGCACATTTGGTGAGTCACGATTGGTTACGAGATGCTGATGGCGTCAGGCTAATGTATGTGAAAGGCCAGACCTAATGTCAGTGGGATCAGCAGATTCTTTAATACGATATATACTAAAATATACACTTTTGTAATCATTGAGTTGCAATTTATTACATATACAGTACAATATATTAACTTTAAATTGTACTTAAAGGGTGAGTTCAACCAAAAATGAAAATTATCTCATGATTTAATCACCCTCAAGCCATCCTAGGTGTATATGACTATCTTCTTTCAGACGAACACAATTGGAGTTATATTATAAAATATCCTGACTCTTCCCAGCTTTATAATGGGAGTGAATGGGGGTCAAGATTTTAAAGTCCAAAAAAGTGCATTCATCCATCATAAAAGATATCCATACGGCTCCAGAGGGTTAATAAAGGCCTTCTGAAGTGAAGCGATTGGTTTTTGTAAGAAAAATATCCATATTTAAAACTTTATAAACTAAAATTACTAGCTTCCAGCAGACGGCATATGCAAATACACCTAGGATGGCTTGAGGGTGAGTAAATCATGGGATAATTTTCATTTTTGGGTGAACTATCGCTTTAAGTGTGTTCAAAAACATAGTCATGAAAGTGTAGTCTTAAGTACACTTAAGTGTTTTTTTTTGGTATTATATTGATTATTGGTATTATATTACCTGCAAGTGCATAATGTTTAAGATTTGTAATGCTCTACAATTGCACTTGCAATACAATTAAGAACACTTCTTTTTGAAAAGGGAGTTCACCATTCACTTTGATTGTATGGAAAAGAGCAGCATGAACATTCTGCTAAATGTCTCATTTTGTCTTCCTTGATAAAAAAACAAACAGGGGTTCCACAAAAGCAACAATGGTCGCAAGTTCTGTCTTTACCATCAGAATTCAATGGAACTTGCCAACATAGTTTGCTAACGATGCTTTTAGGAAACACACCCCAGGTTTGCAATGACATCATGGTGAGTAAATTATGACAAATTTAATATTTGATTGAACTGTCCCTTTACTGTCCCATTAAAGGCACAGTGTGTATGTTTCGCCACTAGATGTCGCTTATTCTAAACAATAACAAAGGCATAGCTTGACGACGCCGTGAATAAGCATGGAATCATGGGAGTTGTCATCTTCACCTCCACAGCCGAAGGAAAACAATTCGACGGAAATCATGTTCATGGATGAGCTAATGTATTAAAGTTTTATTAACGTTACTATGTTATGAAGCAGGGCGGGGCCGAGAGCCTGGGATATTTTATGTTGCTGTTTTTATTTTATTTTTTGCTGTTTTATATTTTATGTTTTGCTGTTTTTTATGTTGCTGTTTTTCGGCCACTGCCGCTCTTTTCTTTTTCTTGTTTATGCATATTTTACAATTAAAGTTACGATTAATATTACATTTAACATTCGCCTCCTCCTTTCCTGAACTTTGTTATAGTTATGTTTGGTCACTTAAATTCACATTATTTAATTTCATTCTAATGAAAGAGCTGCAAGTGCTGAATTAATACTCATACAGGTCACTTTATTTGATGAATTTGGTAATGCAGTGCTGTTTTAATTGGTCAAACAATCATACTAAAATACGGTGAAGTGTGTTGAAAGTTGTTATAATGTCTGTGGCTGGTGTGAGACACTTGTAGCTAGATCGATATTAGAATATCATATTAATAAAAATCTAATGACTTGTGTTGCTAAATAGCATACAATTCATTTTAAAACATTGTACACTCAAAAAATTGCTGGGTTAAAAACAACAAAAAATTGCTGGGTTGAAAATGGACAAACCCAGCGATTGGGTTGTTTTAACACAGTGGTTGGGTTAAATGTTTGAGGTTGGGTTAAATTACTATATCTCTGGCTTAAAATGAACCCAAAATATGTTGGAAATTAAAAATCAGACACATAATTACTAGAGGCAACAATAATAATCAAAAGGTGAAGATTTATTAATAAGCAATTTAATAAATGTGCATTGTTTAATTATTATTCATTAATAAATGTTAATTTACTAAACATACACTCTAAAAAATGCTGGGTTAAAAACAACCCAAGTTGGGTTGAAAATGGACAAACCCAGCAATTGGGTTGTTTTAACCCAGTGGTTGGGTTAAATGTTTGCACAACCTGCTGGGTAGTTTTATTTAACCCAACTACTGATTAAAAATGACTATATGGCTGGCTTAAAATGAATCCAAAATATGCTGGAAATTAACAATGAGCATTTATTAATAAGATAATGAATAATAACAATAAACATTTATTAAATTGCTTATTAATAAATGTACACCTTTTGATTATTATTGTTGCCTCTAGTAATTATGTGTCTGATTTTTAATTTCTCACCTGTTTTGGATTCATTTTAAGCCAGCCATATAGTCATTTTTAATCAGTAGTTGGGTTAAATAAAACTACCCAGCAGGTTGGGCAAACATTTAACCTAACCACTGGGTTAAAACAACCCAATTGCTGGGTTTGTCCATTTTCAACCCAACTTGGGTTGTTTTTAACCAAACATTTTTTAGAGTGTATTAATAAATGTTAATTTCCAGCATATTTTAGGTTCATTTTAAGTGAGCAATACAGTAATTTTTAAACAATAGTTGAGTTAAATAAAACTACCCAGCAGGTTGATCAAACAAAGGGTTAAAGCAACCCAATCGCTAACCCAGCATTTTTAGAGTGTATGGTGGAGAAAATGCTGTATTATTGTTAATACAAATAAAGCTCTTTCTGATTATACTATGTTAGCCACTTATGGATTTAAACATTGTTGGAAAGACTTGGGACAATGTAAGTACACCAGTCAACAAAATATATAACATTGTTTTAGTGTTTTTTGAATATTTTAATCCAATTATCTTACATGTTGTGCCTTTAATGCATGAAATATTTCAAAGCGTATGTGCCATTAAAAGCTGTTACAATAATAAATGGTAGGATGTGACCTTGGGCATCTATTCAACTCAGAGGTCCAAGGGAGTCCGGCCACACCAAACTGAACTGTGAACTTGCAACTTCCTGTGCTGTAGGCGTCTGTTGCTAGGAAACAAGTGGCCCACTCTGTCAATTTCAGCTGGGGTGAAATGCGAGTGTTTTTCTCTTCACTTTTTTTCTATGAGGTTTGGCTGGCCATCTTTTATTGATGTACAGTTTCCTTTGAGTCGCAATGAGACTTTCTGTGGGCCAGGACACTTTCAAAAGAGAGGAAATGGGGGTGTGTTCAGAGGTCAAATGGTCCCTTTTGTGGAGCTCCTGGGGGACAATGACAGTGGGGTGATGCTATGTGGAGGCGAAGGGGTGAGATCCTTTGGGACCGACAGGGGTATAGCAGGCCTGCATGTTGCCGGAGTCGAGGTGGAAAAGTCCAGTATGATTATACAGCAGAGACGGAGAGAGATCATACATTTTTAACCAAGCTTCGCACTGTATTCTGTTTAGCGCAGCATAAGCAAACAAGTTCGCCCCAGGGGCTGAAATTTGAATAGGCAAATTCTTGCTCCTGATGTTTTTAATGAGTTCAATGCAGATGCAAACCGAGTAGACTGGCTTTTTATGGCAATGAAAAAATGAGGCCACAAAATAATTACTTTCCCCGTCATTAGAATAGTTGCTTGTTTACAGGAGAGCAGGGATGACTGTAACGCTAAACAAATCAGTCATAACAGGTTTATGCAAGTACAATTCAACCTCCTCCCAAAAAAAAAAAAAAAAAAAAAAAGGACAGTAATCAACAGAGATATTTTGGTAACACTTTACAGTACGGTTCCATTTGTAAAAGGTGCACTAGAATGAAAGTCTCCTCATATCCTGATAGCAATCATGTTAGCAATCATATAATCATGTTATATATATATATATATATATATATATATATATATATATATTTGATATTGTTCAATGAAGCTTACTGTATTATGTAGAAGAGTATTGTGAGAAAGAGATATTTAGCATTCTCCTTCAGGTCAGTCCTATGTTCATAATAAAAAATCTGTTTAAATGTCTGATGTATTATCTTGTCCTTTTAACAGTTAAGGGGTTTTCCCGTGACTGACAGCGCTAGTCAAAGCATTTTTCAGTTGCGTTTTGTTCCGTTTTCACAACAATTCAGTCTTTTCAATATAAAAGTCTTCGCTACTGACTGACACACTCATAAAGGCAGTCTTTGCCGCCATCTAATGGCATAATAATGTAACTTCTGTTGCTGGTCACGGTCAGGGACTATTTTTTCCGGCGGAAGGAAGGCTTTTAGTGAAAGTTTACTTCATGAAAGTTGCATTGATACATATTTCTGGCTTTAATATTTATGATAACCGTTTTATAAAAGCTTTGCGTCGCCTCACACAGCCTCTCATACCTTATTATATCTCCTTAAGTTGAATACGGAAGGCCGTCTGGTGGAAGATAGATATTTTACTTCATAACTTGTTAAATATGGATTTTTTTTTTTTTTTTTAACACAAACACATCGCTTCACTTCATAAGGCCTTTATTGAACAACCCTGAGCCGTGTGGAAAACACGTTTATGATGGATGGAAGCACTTTCTTTAGCTCGGATACATCAGGATATTTATTAAAATATCTCTGATTGTTTTCATCAGAAAGAAGAAAGTCATATACACCTTGGATGGCTTGAGGGTGAGTGACGCTGGGGGTGATTTTCATTTGAAATTGAACTAATCCTTTAAATGTTTTATATTGCTGTACTCATTCAGAAAGTGTTATACCATGCTATTGCTAACATGCTAGCAAATTAGCAAGTTAGCATTTTCTGAATTAGCCTGTTATAGCTAGCTAAGTTTCCACTAATAAAAATGTTTATGTTGAGATTAATTTTTTTTAAGTTAAATGTATGAATTAGTTTACTCAAATATTTACATTTAATAACAATTAAAATATATGAGTACAAAATAAAAATCTGCCAGTTCTGCATACTTAAACTGAATTTCTTAACTTAAAAATGTTTATGTAACAGATTGCCTCAATTTTTTTTGAGTTTTGCAAACTTATTCGGATTTACAGTGCTGCACATAGTTGAACTAACAATTAAAAATAATTGCAAAGCATGCATTAATCTTAATTAATCTTCCATTTCAACATTTACTAATGCATTATTCAAATCAAAAATTGTATGTGTTCCTATTATTTAATGAACTAACAATAAACAATTGTATTTTACCTAATGTTAATAGAGATGAATACTGTAACACATGTATTTTTCATTGTAAACCTTATTGTTAAGTTAAAAAATAGTAATAATAATAATAATAATTGTAACAATTTAAGAGTAAAAAATATTATTTTTTCCCTCATTATTAGTTGAAGGGTATCATTTTATTTATTCGTGTTTTTTTTATCGCTTTATCATTTTATCTCTAATTTTTCACAAGTTGCATATGTAACTTAATTTTACTGTATCTGACACTGATTTTGACTTTTGAGGGAAATATTTCAAATCTCGAGGCTGAACATTTTCAGAATAAGTGTTACCCTGACTCTCCCTACATTGTAATTCAGTGGGTGTTTTTGCAATGAATCAAACATCATCTTATTGTAAAACAAGCTTAAGTTAAAGGAAATGTTATATTTTCCCACATACGATACTGCAGTCCACCTGCTTCGGTCATGTATGCATGCATTCATTTTCATGCTCGAATTTTGTCATGGTTGCTTTGTTCGAGTGAAGTGGGAAGTTGCCAGATTCCTCTTTTTCATCCTTATTTTGTGTTCTTATTTTGCATTTGAAAGGACCACCCATTGGGCTCGGAGGAGAGAGATTCCCTGCACGCCGTCTCTCTGGAATATTAATGGGCTTCTCCTGGGAAAACTGCCCACAGAATGGGCCACTCCATCGCTGTCTCTGTTTCCGCTCAGCTGTCCTGAGGGTACGTGAGGGTGTGCGCTCCTTCGGTACAATCCGGTCTGGACAAACCTCAAGTACACCTCAAACTTGTGTTTTGATGTTTCATTAAGAACTCTTGAAGTTGAAGCTTTTTCCAGAATGTCAGTAAATATATTGCTGCTTTTATTACGCAATAAAAACTCAGGAACGGCTACATTTATTATGTTAAATTCCTCAGTCTCAATTTTATTACCGTAATCAATAATAAGACATATTGATTGAAATGAGGGCGCCATTAGCACATTTAGGATACGGGAACAGCTCGTTGGAGCATTGAGAGAGGTGACAATGATGGCGATCACCGCTGGTTTTCATCACCGGAGCTGCATAGTTCTTTCCCACTCGATGGCAGAATCCGCAGAATCTGTTTCGGCGTTATGAGAGTGACCATCCTAATGGCTTCTACAGATGCAGAGCTCGCTGAAGTCATAGCTCTTTTCCTTCAATCCCTTTCACATTCTTTATCTGTATTTGACTCTGTCACTTGCTTTCAGTCATTCCACCATTTCCTCTGCCCCAGTCTGGGTCTCTGAGGTGAGCGTTGAGTTTTCTGCACATTAAAGTGGAGAATCTGGTCTTTACCGGCATGCCGAGCTGTGAATACAATATAAATTTTGAATGGCAGGGAACGACAATTAAAAATAGTATTGGAATTGCAAATACAGTCGTGCTCAAAAGTTTACACACCCTTGAAGAATATGCAAAATGTTAATTATTTTAACAAAATAAGAGGGATGTTATTTTTTATTTAGTACTGTCCTGAATAAGATATTTTACATAAAAGATGTTTACATATAAAAAATAGCTGAATTTACAAAAATGACCCCATGCAAAAGTTTACATACTCATGATTCTTAATGCTGTGTGTGGTTACATGTTTGTTCTGAGCAGTTAAACTGAGCTCTGTTCTTTAGAAAAATCCTTCAGGTCCTGCAAATTCTTGCGTTTTCCAGCAGCTTTTGCATATTTGAACCGTTTCCAGCAGTGATCACAATGCAAAACACAATGCATTAAGAGCCGGGGGTGAAAACTTTTTGAATTTGAAAATCAATGTAAATTGTACTTATTGTCTTCTGGGAAACATGTAAGATCTTCTGTTGCTTCCGAAGGGCAGTACTAGATGAAAAAACATTATATTTAAACAAAATAAGACCAATTTGGACATCTTCATCCTGTGCAAAAGTTTTCACCCCCTTGATCTTAATGCATCATGTTTCCTTCTGGAGCATCAGTGAATGTTTGAACCTTTTTTAATAGTTGTGTTTGAGTCCCTCAGTTGTCCTCAGTGTGAAAAGATGGATCTAAAAGTCATTCAGTCACTGCTGGAAAGGGTTCAAATATGCAAAAGATGCTGAAAAACTAAAGAATTTGCAGGACCTGGAGGATTTTTCTAAAGATCGTTGGTCAGTTTAACTGTTCAGGAGACTCAACAACCATCACAAAACATAAAAACAACCATGAATCATACAGGTATAACAACACACAGTATTAAGAATCAAGGGTGTGTAAACTTTTGAACAGAGTCATTTTTAATTTTTTGACTATATTTGAACATCTTCTATGTAAAATATATTATTCAGGACAGTACTAAATATAAAATAACATGCATTTTGTATGATCTCTCTTATTTTGTTAAAATAATTAACATTTTGCAGATTCTGCAAGGGGTGTGTAAACTTTTGAGCACAACGTTATATACATTATGCACGCATAAAACCTTCCAAAAGTTTGGAGTTAGTATGTTTTGTTGTTGTTGCTGTTGTTTTTAATGTTTTTGAAAGAATTCTCTTCTGCTCACGAGGGCTGGATTTATTTGATACAGTAAAAACAGCTGTGAAATATTATTCTAATTTAAAATAACTATTTTCTATGTGAATATATAGTAAAGTGTAATTTATTCCTGTGATCAAAGCTGAATTTTCAGCATCATTACTCCAGTCTTCAGTGTCACATGATCCTTCAGAAATCATTCTGATATGATGATTTGCTGCTCAAGAAACATTTCTGATTATTATCAATGTTGAAAGCAGTTGTGCTGCTTCATATTTTTGTGGAGAATGTGATACATTTATTTTCAGGACTCTAAATCTTACAACAACAACAAAAAAAGGATGGATGGATGGATTTATCCCAATATAGGGAGATTTAAGTAAACAATTCTGCAGTTTGTTCATATCTTGAACACAAATATCACATCTCATACCCTGGGTAAATGTTAGTTTTGTAGGCATAATAATTTCTGTGCATATGGTAACATAAATAACTGGCCCGTATTGAAACAGCTGCGGCCGATGCACCTCCAACCCTCCACTGGATTGCTGTGGGCTGCTGTTTCTGTCGTCTCTCCTTCACACATAAATTAGACGTTTATTAATACTATCCCATATTTACAAATGGATCTGTGCGTATATGCTCAATAATGAAAAGTCACTGCGAAAAACTAGTCATGAAAGCAAAATCCCTGTTACTTCATCATCTGTAAATGACTCTGAAACATTTTGATGATCGTTGTCAGTCACAAGTGATGATTCCTCAGCAGCAGATGTTTGTTGTTTCTGGTTTGTAATTACGATGACTCAATCTCAAAAGAGTGCTGAAAATGATAATAAATCAGTAGAACATGATGTCTTTGGCTTGACGGACTTGTCAATATTTCCCTTTGCTGACCGTTTAGAGGAACAAACATAGGGAGCCACACAGGAAAACTAAATGCTGTTTTTCTTTCCTCTTTTACACCAACAATATGAGTGTTATAATGTGCTGACTGTAGGACCTCCTGCTGTTTCATCTGTCAGTGCTTACGTTAGAAAACTAAAGTTCATCATTACTTAAGAAACTGAAACCATATTCATGCATTGCACCGGAGAAATGTAAGTGGGCACAGATTTTAGACAATAAACAGTCGTAGGTGTCTATTTTATGTTTTATTCTCACTTTTATTGCAAATATAATACAAAAGATGAGCTTCTTCAAAGGCAGTAAAATGTTAAACTTTTTAAAGACAAAAAATCTTGTTCAGTCTTGTGTAAAAAAGAGATATCAACATCAGTACTGAGATCGCTGACATTGAGCAAAGCACAAAATTGGAAAGGGAAAAATCTATAAGCAAACTAACTAACTAACTAACGAACGAACTACTTAAAAAACAAATTAGAGCATCGTAAAACTACTACTCTTCCAGTTTAATCAGCCTTGTTTTAGAAACTGCAACAGCATTTTGTGCATTACACAACTGGTTAGAAATAAGGACAAATAAACATTTAAAATAGAAAAATCTACATACGATAAATAAACATGATGAATACAGAATCGTACCATATTAAGTACCAGCCCTCTGTCTAAATGGCCCGTTGGATTATATGTCACCATATTCAGAGGCGCAAAAATAACAATTCATTTTTTTGTATAAAGTATTAAAGAATAAAATGCACATAATTTCTTTGAAATAAAATTAATACTAATAAATAAATTAAAGGGGTTAAGATGGGATACAAAAGGGGGGGTACTGTAAGATGACACTGGCACGACTGCAGGCAGCTAATGACAAGCAGAGGTCAAAGGGCACTTCCTGGAGCTGCGACACATGCTGTTAGACATTCTCAGCTGCCGCTGCCACGTAGAAATTCCCGCTAATTCGCTTCCAATATTTGACAGGCACTGATGTAGGGGATAAAGACTGGTAACAAAACGGCTGGAAGGGGACGGTATTTTACAGGAACATAAATAAAGGGTACGAACTCAAACTATAAAATATAAAATGCACCGCATGAGGACAATAAAGGGTGTTATTAGTGGGAAAAAAAAAAAAAAGATGGGAGAAAAACAAAGCTGTACTACCAAGAGTGGTTTAGTAAAAAATAGACTTTTCTACAAGAAACACAGAAGGCCGGATCGGCGGAAATACAAAAAGAACATGTTAAGAAAACATACACAGTACATATTAAAGTATCAATAATCAATAAGTCCTCACAGAGGAATCATTTCTCAAAAATGTTTCTTTTCTTGCAATCAAGGCTAAAAAATATATATATATATATTCTAATCACGATTTCAGGCGATTAAAAAGGCACGTTGGGAGCCGCCGTTTCTTTTTTGTTTTGTCAAAGTCCAGCTTTCTTTCCTACATTTGTGTGTGTGTGTGTGTGGGGAAAATTCAAGTGTGTGTTTTAAAGAGAGTGGAATGATGTGTAATGAGTCTTTCCCATCAGTCTCTGCTCAGGGTCTCGACAGCTGTGTGTAGACCGGCTGCTGGTCCCAATGCTGAGGACTGTGGTTGGACTGAGGGATGGAAGGAACCCCTGTAGAGTCAGCGATGGGCGTGTACATGGGCCTCTGGTAGCTGAAGGTGGAGTACAAGCCGGAGCTCTGACCGCCAGCGTGGGTGTAATAGGAGGTGGCGCCGCCCTGGTGGTCAGAGTAGTCGTACTGCGCCCGGGTGATCGACGGGAAGGAAGTGCTGTAGTGCTGTAGGTGCTGGACGTTGAAGGAGCCGTAGCTGACGTGCTGCGGCGAGCCCTGCTGCTCGTTGTAGTGGCTGGGACTGAGCTGCTCGGTCTTGATGTGCGTCGTTCTCGGCTGGTCCGGCTCTCCGGCGCCGAGCGGGGTCAGCTGGCTGCTCTGAGGGCTGCCGTTCTTCCCCATCCAGGCTCCGTAGCCGCCCGCGTAGGGCGCGTTGGGCACGCCGCCGTGCCCGTTCGGCGGCAGGTACTGGTCGAACTCGTTGACGTCGAACGTCTCGATGACGTCGCTGCTGAGCTCGCCGATGTCCACGTCGCGGAAGTCGATGTTGAGCGGACGTCCCGTGCTTTCCTGAAGCGGACGGGCCTCCCGCTTCAGATCCGCTTTGCCTGGCTGCACGTCGGTTTTCGGGGTGGTGGGAGGAGTGGGCGGCCCTTGGGACTGGCCTGTTTGGAAACGGTGGAGGAGGGGAGAGAAAGTTAAGCACTGCACAGATGACCAGCGCTGCATGACAACAACAAAAAGGTAACATAAACTACTTTTCGACCTCATTTGAATTGGATAATCTCATATTGATATAAAACACAAGGAGAATGAAAACACATCTTGCATTACAGTGTGAATTTGAATGTGTTTGAAAGACAAAATCCTTCTGGAGACATAGTGCGTGGTTGCATCAGAGAGAAGCAATGAATTATGTATGTATATAATCAATAAAAAAGTAACTGTAGTCTGATTTAAAATCGAATTACAAGTATTCCATTATTGGAATCGGATTGCGTAATCTAGATTGCATATAAAAAGCACTATAGATGACGCAACCGCAAAAAAAACTGAGCCAGTAATAAGTTAAATTCGCCCACCTGAGTGCTCGCTGGGCGAGTGAACTTCTCCCATGCTGGATGCGGGCGAGTCGGCTTGCTGGAGGGCTTTGAAGATCGCGTTCGGCGAGATGTGCGTCTGCTCGCTGCCGTCCTCGGACTCGCTCTGCCCGTTCTTCACCGACTTCCTCCGCCGAGGCTGGTACTTGTAGTCGGGGTGATCTTTCTTGTGCTGAACCCTGAGGCGCTCAGCCTCTTCCACGAAGGGACGCTTTTCACCCTCGTTCAGCAATCTGCCCGACAAAAGCGCAGAACAATGAGTCATTCCACAGAAATACCGCTACATGCAATTGAGTACTAACTCGTCTATTTTCATTTTAAATACTAATAGCAGTAATGCATGCTTCATTTACCTCCAAAGTTTGCCCAGAGTTTTGCTGAGCTCGGCGTTGTGGAGGTGCGGGTATTGGTCCGCGAGCTTCCTGCGCGCCGCCTGCGCCCACACCATGAACGCGTTCATCGGTCTCTTCACGTGCGGCTTGTTTTTGCTCGAGCCGTTCACTCTCACCGGCATGGGCACGAGCGTCCAGTCGTAGCCCTTCAGCACCTGAGACACCGCCTCTCGGATGCACACCGGGAACTTGTCGTCTTCGTCCTTCTTGAAGTCGCCGAGCGTCCCGTCCGGAGCCATCAGGCTGTTCTCGGCCGGGCGGGTGTTCTCCGTGTCGGAGCCCGAGGCGGACGGGCAGGGGGAGCCCGCGGAGTCCTCGGACATGCTCGGACTGGGGGCATCAGACAGACACTTCTCTTGCTCATCTGTCATTTTCAGGTAGGGATCGAGTAGATTCATGCGAAGACTGTAGATGGACGATCTCAGAGAATTCGGTTGCAGCAGCGACTCCAAAAAATCCTTTCCAACTTTTTAATTCCTGCAAATCCAATGTGTTGCTCGCTTTCAGATGGCAAGCGTTAAGAGTGTTTCTGCTGGTGTCTGCAAAAGCAAAGCGCTCCCTGTGCGCTCCCGTGTAGTATTTCCAAGAGAGGGACGAACTTTGGTTTGTCAGCTGAGCGCGCACGAGCTTTTAAACAGCACGCGCTGTGACGAAAAGGAAAACGATGCCTCCTCTTGCCCACCCCTCTCTCACTCTCAATAATTATCACTCACAATTTAACATTTTCATTTGAGAAATCTGTTTTAACTTAGTTTCAAACAGTGCTGTTTGAAATCCCTCACTGCTGCGCCTCTTGTATATATAATAGCAATTGTGGAAACGCTCCATCGCGCGCCCTAAAACTTTTTATTCCCCGGGCCGTACAAAGTAGTACATACACCACGAAAGATTTCGAGCGAATGCAAACAATCATACGGGCTTAATATTCAAAACACGAGCTTTAATTCGTTTATTTAGTGACTAATTTAGGAAAGCTTGGCTCAAGGAAGTGTTACTCAGTCAGTGACTCAGCAAAGTTAAAGCTTTCCACGCGCACTAATTCCTGCTTTTAGACAGGGTTAGAGGAGTTGCAAATATCCTTGTATCTATTCATCAAGTCAGGCAGTCCAGAGATGGTGTCGGTAGTGACTCTCCTGTTTTCATAACACTGACCGATAGGGGGAGACAGAGTTCTGTGCTCAGTTCACTACAGTCCACTAGTTCTGTTCAGACTTTGTCTGTGTATATTAATAATGCAAATATTTGCCATGAATTATTGACAGCCTGTATTTACTGTCACATAGCATTTATATAGGGGAGAGTTTGAAACACATGTTGTTTAGACATATAACTTTTATTTATTATTATTTTTTTAAGAACACAGCTTCAAACTTTTACATTAGAATAATGTCCTCATGTTTGTATGCTTCAAAACAAAATACCTGACAATCTTATTTAATTTATATTTAATTTATTTTATGCATTATATTGTGATAATCAAATTTACTTTAGGACCACCTCATCCTCATTCATCTTAACACACACACACACACACACACACACACATATATATATATATATATATATATATATATATATATATATATATATATTCATGAAACACATTTTAACAAATGAAGTAAAACTCTTTTTAATGTGCTTTATAATGCATTTTTATTTTCTTACGTACATTATTTATACGTGGGTCAATGATGTGACCGGTCATTTTTTTTGTCCAAAGACCTTAATGATAATAATAAAAAACAAAGATATGACATCCAAAGTCTGTAAGGTAGTACAACTAGATGTGTTTTATTGAATCCAAACGGTTTTAATTATATTTTGCTACATATAAAGGTATTTTAAAGGTTTTGAAGTGTCAAAAGGCCAATACAGCCATTTCATTTGTGATTAAAATATCTTAAAATGTAATAAGTGTATATATTTTTTATTCTGGCATGATTTTATAACAGCATATATCAACATAGTGCACAATTGTAGTGAAATTATGTGTAGAAGTCGTTGCTTTGTTATGAGAAAGAATGAATGAATTTCATTGATGTCATTCGGAGTAACCAATATAAAGGGACCATTTTGGATCAAGTCATGCGGTCAATATCATGTGACAGGATGTGACATCATTCAGACACCTGCAAAGGACCACATGATTGTGTGGCAAATCAAATAACTCTCCTTTAACTATTCAAAAAAATTCATGTTTTCACTTGCTCATACACATGTCCCGAAACATCAGGTCATTCGGCACAACCGCTATAAAACATGGAAAATGTTGTAATATTTTAAAATCTTGTACTAAATATAAAATGTTTGATTGTCCTTTTAGATATCAGCCTGTTAGAATTGTTTGAAAATATCATCATTTGGTATAACCAAAAGTGTCATTTGGTAAAACCAAAATTTTGGCTAAACCGAATGACTTTTTTCGTTGTCCATCTTGTAAAACATGACAAAAGCAGTGTTAATTGATTATAAAAACCACATAATCTCATTGTTAACACTTAATAAAACTTAATAATGCTCCATTATGGGTTTTTTACACTTTTAAAAACCTTATTCGTCAGTGACCCACATATACGGTGGTGCTCATGTATTTCACCCTGGAAACTCGTTTCTCTGATTGGTTCAAACTGATGTATTTACTCTCCCTATTGGTTGAAGGCAACTTCTGAAAGAGGTTCAGCATGCAAACTTTAGGTTGCATATGCTTGCGTGAGCCAGAAAAAGATCACAATAAAGGTCTTAAAAGCAACTGATGAGTGTTTTGTAGTATGCATGAAGATCTCTCATTCTCTCCGACTTCTGGATGTTGTAAAGCTGTTTGTTTGCGTTATGTCAAGCTCTCGCGACGCACAGCCAGTCAGTAATCCTATCTGCCCCGCAGTTTAATTAAGGCTCAGCTTCCACATACAGAACGTGAACTGTGAGCGTTTTGATTCCTCCTCGCTCCGACACACAGCGTTTATTTTCACTGCATGTGTTTATTTAAATTATTCACTTCAAGCATAAACATAACAGAACTTTTAGGACCTTCGTCAATAGCACGTTCCCTCTTCTGTTAGCAGCACGCCGCTAATAGGAAGGAGAGGCTTCGTTTATTTATTGTAATGCAGACTTAAGCCA
This sequence comes from Culter alburnus, assembly GCA_028476615.1. Lineage (NCBI taxonomy): Eukaryota > Metazoa > Chordata > Actinopteri > Cypriniformes > Xenocyprididae > Culter > Culter alburnus. The sequence goes on along the minus strand of JAOTNS010003244.1, from coordinate 998,468 downwards.
ATGCAGGAGTGAATGACAGCTTTTCAACTTTGCATCCCCTTATCAACCTATCTTTTAACAACTGCTTGATTTTTTTGGGGGGAGCTTGAATTGAATTAAACTCCTGTTAGCTGCTGGCAGTGACGATAATGTTGCCTCTGATACAGCCAATTAGATAAGTGCTACCACATTTGCACATTAACATCAAGTTCTCCTTTAAAAGTTTCACTAAGAACTGGTTTATAAAGGTGTTCGAGTAATAAAATGTTATAGGAGTGCAACTTGCATTCTGATTAACTTATACCACCTGTTAAGCAGAACTCACATCTGAGTCACAAATACGCGATTGCAGTCAAATGAGACGGTGATTTCACATGAGATACACCTACACCACATCCTGTCAAAAACTAAAATGTTTCAGCAACAGATGGCAAAAGCTGTGCATTGTTTATGTGAATTTGATCTGTTTCGTCTTATATATTCATGTTTTCCTGCACATTGTAAAGCCTCTGTTACATTAAAGCAATGACCGTGAACAGGGCTGAGTTTCCTACAAAAGGCCTTGGGAAACTTCTCATCTTTTCTTGGAGTGATGGTGTGAAGATTTTGTGCAAACGTTAAAGGTAAACTGGCAAATCATGTTTGCCATTGCTTACGCTGTCTCTGAAGTGTTTAAGGAGCATTCTCGTTCTCTCCGTGCTTTTGGCACAAAAACGTACCGCGGCTAATTAGACTTTAAGAACAAACTGGCTTATGTTGTCTGTGAAGTCATGCACTAGTTTGGTAAACGTGACTTTATCTAGTATTTCTTCAAGAATGTAGAAATCCAAAAGACCTTCCTGTCGCTGCCATCTTGACCCCAGTGTGATAGATAAGACTTCTGAAAGCCTAAACATGGCTGTGCATCTTGTTATCATGTATGGGAGCCTATATGGAAAAGTTATAAAGTTGTAGTTGCAGTTGTGAGACCCCTGGAAAAATAATAAGTCAATGGTTTTGCGTTCTCTCGTAATGTTGTGAGTTCCCCTGAAAAGATTTGCGTTCGCTCGCTAAAACGTTGTGAGCGAAAGCAAAGTTTCTCAGGGAATGCAAACATTTTTTCTTCACCATGTCCATTTAGGGGTTGTGTGCACAGTCATTATTGACAGAAATAAAATTGTAATTGTGAGATGTAATGTCACATTGTGAAACATAAATTCACATTTTATGATATAAAATCAAAATTTCAAGAAATAGCCATAATTGTGAGATATTTGGTAAGTCACATTGCGAGGAATAGTCGTAATTGTGAGAAATACTGTAAAGTCACACTGTGAGATACGAGTTTAAAGAAATTGCGAATTTATATCTCCCAATTCTGACTTTTTTCTCGCAATTCTGAAAATCAGAATTGCGAGAAAAAAGCAGAATTCCCTCAATTCTGATTTTTCTCACAATTCTGACTTTTTTTTAGAGTTCTGATTTTTTCTCTAATTCATTTTTCTCTCAATTCTGACATTTTTTTCTTAGAATTACTTATATCTCACAATTCTGACTTTTTCTTTTCTGACTTTTTTCTCTCAATTCTGACTTTTTTCTCGCAATTCTGACATTTTTTCTCTCAATTCTGACATTTTTCTTTTTATATCTCACAATTCTGACTTTTTCTTGCAATTCTGATTTTCTCGACTTTTTTCTCTCAATTGACTTTTTTTCTGACTTTTTTCTCGCAATTGACTTTTTTTCTCACTTTTTTTTCTCAATTCTGACATTTTTTCTCAGAAATGCGAGTTTATATTCACAATTCTGACTTTTTCTTGCAATTCTGACTTTTTCTCTCTGACTGACTTTTTTTCAATTTTTTTCTCCTTATTCTCACAATTCTCTGCAATTTGACTTTTTTCTCTTTTTTCTCTCGATTCTGACTTTTTCTCACAATTCTGACTTTTTTCTTGCAATTCTCACTTTTTTCTCTCAATTCTTTTTTCTCAGAAATGAGAGTTTATATCTCACAATTCTGACTTTTTTCTCAATTCTGACTTTTCTTTTTTTCTTGCAATTGCGAGTTTATATCTCGCAATTCGGACTTTATAAATATATAGCTTATATAACTATAAGAAAAAAAAGTCAGAATTGTCAGATAAAAAGTCACAATTGCCTTTTATTTTTTATTCTGTGGTTGAAACACATTTAAAGTCACATTGTGATAGGCTATATAAATAATACAAGAAATAAAGTCACAATCATGTGACAAACACTCTTAAAAATAAAGTTTTTTTATTGGCACTTTATTGGAACATCCATGGAATCTTTCCAATCCACAAAAGGTACTTTATAGTAGAAGAAGATTATTTGGATTATTAAAATGTTCTTTAAAATAAAAAATAAAAATATATTTTTTTTAATGCACTGTTTAATGTTTAATCTTCTATGAAAAATCTTCTCTGTCTTCACTACAAAAACCCCTTTTTGGAAGCTTTATTTTTCAGAGTAAAGCTGCAGTTGCACCTTTTTATTTCTTTGTATTCTGACACAGAAAGGATGTCCATGAATGTCAGGGTTGTGTTGAGGTCAGAGGTTCTTCCAGGCACTCAGTCGTTATCTGTGATTTACGACAAACTAACTAGTTTGAGCAGATCAGAGGCTGTTTGTTAACATGCGTCATCCTGCTTTAAGTAAAGTCTGAATGGGTTTAGTCTGATCCAGATGTTTGTGAAGTGTTACCGTTACTTTCCCCTCCTTGTTCAGTATATCGGTGCATTAAAATTGAGCTCGATTCACCAGCTGAAAGTAATGAGATCATTTTCAGCCGCGTTGACCAGCTGAGCTGATTAAAAATGCGCAGCACCTCAGCAGTAGGCAGGGAAAGCGGACACACCGAGCCGAACAGGCGCAAAGCCACGGGAATCCACACACGCTCCAAAGATACAGCTGGTGCAAACACTGGCTCTTAAAAATAACAATGTGCTTTTGCGCCAAGCTAAATGTGCTAATGACAGATCCACACCTTTAAGGACTCTTTTGGGCTTTTAAGGGGGTGGCGGTGGCTGGCTTGAGGCTTAAGAAATTGGTTTGTCAGCGGGAGGGCCGAGCCAGTGGAAACGCAGACGTTAGCCGTGCCCACGATTTTCACAGTTCGAGAATTCTCTGATGCAGCGAAACGCTAGTCGGTCTGGATCCTGGTCCAGTCATAGCACAGCACATTTTTAATTGAATTGTGCCTCACAGACAGAGGTGCTGGGCATATAGTCGGATTTCATTTCAGACAGCTGGAGGACTGATAGTACAGTATATATAATATATTGTTATTGTCTACATCACGTTCAGTGTTTTGACACTTTTCTACCATCATTAAAAATCACTTTGACACCAGCTGGTTGCAAAAGGCATTGGTTTCTGAGACCTTATTGTAAAGTGTTAGCTATGCATTTTTAATTTCAGACTTTAATTCCTGTCACTTTACAATTTTTATTTATATATATCTCTTGATAAGTATCACACATATACTGTTTCCTCTGCATGCTTTAAAATGAATGCTTGCACATGTCTGTATACCTGACTGAATCAGCTCCTTTTGTTGTGTCTGTTTCAGGATCTGACCTGACCGGTTCATCAGTTTCTGGCTCTGATGACATTCATTCAGACATACTCAAGTGTCACCTGTGAAACCGCAGACTAAATATAGCTGCTCATGTCACAGCGGCATGGGTTAAGCAGGTTAATTCTTAACCGTTTCCTGTCCCAGTAACGTTTACTGTATCTGCGGGATGACACTGCATTTGTTTTAATGATCAGACCCAGACAGACTAGAATTTCTGTGCATGTTTTAGTGGGAAATATGCAGAATTATGGAAACAACTCACACTTATTATTGTCAGTGCAACACTTTAGTATAGGGAAACCATATAAACTATTAACTACGGCTTTTCCCTCAATAAACTCCTAATTTACTGCTTATTAATAATTAGTAATGTAGTTGTTAAGTTTAGGTATTGGGTAGGTTTAAGAATGTAGAATAAGGTCATGCAAAATAAGGCATTAATATGTGCTTAATAGGTACTAATAAATAGCCAATATTCTAGTAATATGCATGCCATAAAAACCCTAAAATAAAGTGTTACCGAATTTACATATGTAAAAAAAAAATAGATACAAATATTGGGTAATACTTTAGTTTAGGGTCCAATTCTCACTATTAACTAGTTGCTTATTAACATGCATATTACTAGGATATTGGCTGTTTATTAGTACTTATTAAGCACATATTAATATGCATGACCTATACCTAAACTTACAACTACCTTTCTAACTATTATTAATAAGCTGTAATTAGGAGTTTATTGAGGGAAAAGACATAGTTAATAGTGAGAACCTAAAGTGTGACCAAATATTGATTTTAAGATTAATTGCATTATTTTCCTGTATGCAAATGCACATTTTATCTGCAAAGCACCCCATGGCTGAATTTTTGCTGTTCCTTGCATAATTTAGTGAGAATGAAATCAATTGAATCAAAATGAAAAGATTGTGACTCAGAATCTATAGAGCCCAATGAAATCCTCAATATTTTTCCTAAATTACGTTTTGTTTTTTGTTTTTTTTTCTATTTTAGTTTTCAGTTTTTAATGGCTCAATTAAATTTGATTCAAAATGTTTGTCTAATTAATTTATTTTCATTAAACTTTTACAATTTAATAATTTACTTAAAAATTTGACAATAAGGGGAGCCTTTGAAACCTGTTTTAATTTTTCCAAATTCTGTGTTGCCTGTTTTCATTTTTTTCTGGATTCTGTGATTTATGATTATTAGTACAAATATATCATCAAAATGCTGCTAGTCAAATGAATATTCAATCAACTCAATCAACTGTAATCATGAAATAAAGTGCTGCACAACAGAGGTTTAGTGTATAAATTAAAACATTTCTTGAGTGTGATATTCCTTAAATGATGTTTAAATGAATTTTATTATTATTATTATTATTACTAGTATAATTAGTGTTGTTTTTGATATGCTTGCAGACGAAATTGTGCCACTCATTCACACTGAGCCAACTTCATATTTCAATAATATCTTTAGCAGTTTAATATTCACAAACACTAGTCCATGTTGTGATTTGATTAATTGTACAGCCCTACCTTTGATATATTCATCCAAAATGTATGCAGTTCCATGACATTTTGCGTTATAGTTATGGGTGTAATGGTACACAAACCATTTGGTACAGGTTTGTTACAGCATGGGGGAGAAAACTAAACAAAAAATTGCTTCTTCTAAAAAATCTGTCTCAGCTAATGCTGTAACTATATACAGGAAACATTTTCTTGCACATTACTGTAATATTAAAGGTTACAATTAACAACAGAGCCCAAACTATTAAATTCAGTTGCTATTTATTTTTAGATGTAATAATAAACACTCAAAAAAAAAAAAAAAAAAAAAAAAAAAGTGCACTTAAGGCAGGTTTTGCAGAATATAATATCTATATATATATATATATATATATATATAAATAATTATAGCATTACTAAAACGTACAGTAGCCTAAATATAACAATTATATAAGCTAATAAAGTGCATATATTTAGTGAAATGCTTCATTTCTCTAGTGAACTAACATGCTGTGGACACTGAATGACTTGCCTGATGTAAATGTAATGCTACGTGAGATATTCTCAAGCTGTTTTATTGATGTCTTTCCACGGTTGAAACACGGGGTGCTTCTCAATTCTTATTTGTGCAACCTCGTTTCCTTTCCTTGCTTCCTTTCCTCGCGTCTTAGCTCCACCCCTTCAGGATGCGAGGGAAGGATGCAAGGAAAAGACTCGAGGATGGAGGAATTGAATCAAGTGAAATGATATATCCTCGCTCCCTTCAAAGCATCATCAGCTGCGCTTGAGGGATCTGCCCATATGTTGTTAAAGTTTAGTTATTTTTTAAAAAAATATATATAATATATTAATAAAACATGATGCCCCATAGAAATATGTGAGATGTAAAGTGTATTTAAACTGCAAAATTAAAGCATACATTTAAATTATTGTGACAGATATGAAGGGGGAGGAGAATTTATGCGTGCGTCACGTTTCTTGACGAGAAAGACTTCTGCAAAGGATACACCTGTGTATCCTCGATCATAACTCCTCGTTCCTCACCTCCTCGCAGTGCAATAAGAGAACTGAGATGTCCTTCAAGATGTCTGAGCTTGATCGGTTTCCGGGTCATAGGATAGAGAACAGAGGAGCGAGGAAACGAGGAGGGATATTGAGAAGCACCCACGGTTGAGCTTTTCTAGATTATCTGTTCTTCTTTTTCTGTGCTTTTTCCTGTTGTGGCGGTTAGCAAACAGCATTGCATTTCCGTGTGCGCCCCCTTCTGGACTGGAGTGTGAATCGCCTATGACTGTATGCACTGAAGAATACACATAGAGTAAATTCCGTTTTTATGAATGGATTCTGTCCGAGTTTTTTGCATCGGGAATCATAAGAATCAGAATGTGGCTTTTTGTATAGACACCTAGTCATGTGCCCAGCTCCTTTCAGTCTGTTGTATCTTTCTCTCACTCTGAGTCTCTCTCGTTGACCCTCCCTCTCCACCCTGCAGGCCTAAATGAAAGGGCCTATTCTCTTTTTGCCGAGTCAGTTTGATTCCTGGGCATGCCAACGTAATGAAGGAGTGATGAGATCCAATGACTCTGCCCAACTCACTCTAATTCCTGCCCCCAGCTCTTTCCACCTCAGACACACAGGTAACTATATGCACAAACGGCGAGAAATTTAGCTGAAAAATGATGGCAGCGGGAATGACTGCATAGATAAACACTCGCTGGCTAAAAAATTTACTTTTCAGACCGCAACTAACCGTCCTCCATCAGTAATATCCAAACTCGACCACAACTGCACGCTCAAAATAACAGCTTATTTCTTTTACTTTTCTTATTTGACATAGTAGAGATGCTTGTACGCTAATGTTACATCCTCATTAGTGTTTTTGAAGATGTTTTTGGGGTTTAAAGTGTTGTGTGTTAACTGATGGAAGCACTGTAAATCAGAAGAGGTCAGTCGAAATGTAGGATGAAGCAGTGTCGCATTCACTTAGACACACATGCACACGTGTCCGGTTCAGGCCTGGGAAATTGAACTGACACAGCAAGACAGGAACCTTCTAGAAACAGAAACTGCCACTTTAGACGCCATAAATGCGCACGTAGACATGCATGCATAATGATATGGGTATCTGCACGAGTGTTTCATGAGATTGCAGCAACCCTGTGGACTCTCCTCGCTGCTGGTGGATTCTAATATTACACTCGGAGGAAATTGTCGAGCTTTATTTCCTGAAATCTCTTCCATCAGGATGCACGAGTGTGACTCAAATTGAAGGGAGAGGGAGAGAGGAAAAAATGTAGGAGAGGTTTGAAGTGAGAATAGGAAAAAAAAAAACAATGCTACTGTGAAATACTGAGGAGTGTAACACTATCTTTATGTGTTTCAGATTAGGGCTCTAAATACCAGGATATCTCTATCCCTCCCTCTCACTTTCCTCACTCATGTCACTTTCTCAAGGCTTCTTTCTAACAGGATTATGATACTTTGGAAACAGCGCATTTGTTGAAGCTCACAATTCCATAACTTCAGGAGTTGATATGTAAGAAGTTAAATATTAAAATGAAAATTTTGCCTTCTCAAGCATGTCGATTTTTTTATACAGGAGTATGTAATGTGTGTAATATATATATATATATATATATATATATATGTAGTATGTAGTATATATATAGATAGATAGATAGATAGATAGATAGTGTGAACCATCTTCAGTCACTTTAAATAAAAAAAATAAGGTCTGATTTTCGGATATATATATATATATATATGTGTGTGTGTGTGTGTGTGTGTGTGTATGTATGTCTATTAGTGCTAACTAATAAATAATAAACGTTTGTTTACATATATATGCATGTGTACTACATATATTTGTATATATAAAAATACATATATATTTATATTTATGTATAATTTATATTCATTATAAATATATATTTTTTACATATAAAATAATTTCTTGTGAAAATATATACATGCATGTGTGTGTGTATTATTTATACAGTATACACACATATATTATGTAAACAAACTTATTTTGGATGTGATTATTGTTTGAAAACACTATATACACAGTACACACACACACACACACATATATATATATATATATATATATATATATATATATATATATAACTTATATAATAAGTAAAAAATAAGTTAAAAGTTAAATATCCTATATATAAAATTATATATATATATATATATTACTGATATATTTAAAAAAAAAAAAATTTAAGGTGATATATATATATATATATATATATATATATAATTATAAATTATATATATATATATATATATATATATATATAGAAAAATCAGATCATAAATTTTATTAATTTTTCATATTTGCAATTAAAGACAAAAAAAAGCACATATGAAATCATTTCTATACATATTGACAATAAAAGTATCATTTGTTTGACTGATGCCAGCTGCACCATTAGTGGCCGTTGGCTGACTGAAGCTCATTGTTTGCATCACGTCTGTTCATGCATGATTGCTCATACTTATTACCCAAATCCAAAAATGTTTTGTCTGTTTGGACGTGCATGCATATGTGCGCATAGTATTTATACGCATGTGTGTGTGTGTGTGTACAACGTCTCACCGCCCTAATCCCCGGCCCTTGGCGCTGCATTGTACCGCATATTAGACTTGTCATGCAACTAAGTTTGAATTTCTAATAAAAAAATCCAGAGTCTGAGCTTTTCAAAACAAAACCTTTTAGCAAGCGCTCCGGTATCACCTGACAGGGCAAATAAACACAGATGAATGTCACTCTATTCCCGAACAGAACTGATGCTGTTTCCAACCCAAAACACCGGGCCGCTTTCGCCTGATCGGCCTGCACTCTAACATGAATGTAAAATAACTCACTGCCCTTCCAAGAATCCCCCTGCTCCATGTCTCAGTGCCCAGAAGTGTATATCACAAACAGCTCACATCAAAGCCCTCGACACGGACTCCTTTATTGCTAATAATTGATGTTTGCTTGAATTAACACTTTTTAATAAACCCATTTCTGACTGTACACTCAAGCTAATGTTCATGGTAAATATTAGCAAAGGGTCGTTGACGTCTGCCGACCTAATATGGGGTTTAGCGGACTTAGACTTCCTTTCCTTTCCATAATACAGAACTGCACAAGGCCTCCTTACACAGGACGGCAGGGTTAGCATGTGCTGACTAGTGCTGTGAGTCTAGTGACGGGATGGATGTGACTCCGCTGTAGACCTTTGATGGGTAACAGTCCGCAAACAGTCTCCTCCCTGAAGCAGAAACGAACAAGAAAATAAACATGTTTTGATGTGGTTCCTGCAAACTTAAACTTAAATCTGTAAACTTAATTCTCATGATTATGCAAAGTTTATCAAATGCACTTTTAAGGTTTGAAGCACACTACAATGCACAATTAAGTGCACTTCTTTTTTTTTTTTTTTTTACAAGGGTTTGCAATTGAGATAAATGATAATGCTAACTGTATTGTGGACCGTCTTGACGCTCAACGATGCAAATGAGGATTTCAGCACAAGAACATCTCGAATATGCTGATCTAAAGAACCTGAATGGTAATCATTACTCCAACTGATGGGAAATCAATGCCAGTGGAGGATGTAGCGTGTTAGCATGTTCTTTTCTTTCCTGCCTCCTCTCTCACTCATGTTTGTCCCTCCCTCTCTGTTCGTGGTCTGTCGGCCTTCTCTTTGTGTTCAGACGGAGGGCCAGTTCTGTGTGCTTCTCATGAGTGCCAGCCGATCTTATCGTTCTTTCAAAACAGTCTCTTTCCCAGTCCTAGCATATTTTACACTCTCACGGCACGCAGGACCAGGTATAGCATTCGACTGGAAGTTTTATTTAATAAACTATCCCATGTTTTACTTTATAAACTGCATGTTTGCATATACTTATCCGTGCACAATGGGATCCAAGAGTTTGGAAAAATGGGATTTAAAATAAGCAAAGCTTTAGGATTTTAAAAATGCAACAAAAACAGTCTAAAAAAATGTTGGGTTAAAAGTTGGGTTGAAAATGGACAAACCCAGTGGTTGGGTTAAATGTTTGCTGGGTAGTTTTATAACGCAACTATTGTTTAAAAATAGGGATGTGCAAGCGATTAATCATTTGCAAAATAAAAGTCTGTGTTTACGTAATATATGTGTGTGTTCTGTGTATAATAATTATGTATATATAAATACACACACATACATGTATATATTTAAGAAATATCTATGTATATATATATATATATATATATATATATATATATATATATATATATATACATTTTATATTACATTTAAATAAAAAATGTTATATAAATCTAACATTTTTCTTAAATATACATGTATGTGTCTGTATTTATATATACATACACTCTAAAAAATGCTGGGTTAAAAACAACCCAAGTTGGGTTGAAATGGACTAACCCAGCGGTAGGGTTAAATGTTTGCCCAACCTGGGTAGTTTTATTTAACTCAATTATTGTTTAAAAATTACTGTATTGCTTAATTAAAATTAACCCAAAGTATGCTGGAAATGAACATTTATTAATGTTCAATGAATAATTATTAAACAATAAACATTTATTAAATTGCTTATTAATAAAATTATATTAATAAACTATTAAGTATTAATTATATATATTAAAGCTTATAATAAACATTCACCTTTTGTCTATTATTGTTGTCTCTAATTGCATCTGGTTTTTAATTTCCCAACTATTTTGGGTTCATTTTAAGCTAGCCATATAGCAATTTTTAAATAATAGTTTTAAATAAATAGGTTTAAATAAAACTACCCAGCAGGTTGGGCAAACATTTAACCCAACCGCTGGGTTTGTCCATTTTCAACCCAACTTGGGTTGTTTTTAACCCAGCATTTTTTAGAGTGTAATTATTATACACAGAACACACACATATATTATGTAAACACAGACTTTTATTTTGCAAATGATTAATCGCGATTGCTTGCTTAAAATGAACCCAAAATATGTTGGAAATTGACATTTATTAATATGTTTAATAAATAAACATTTAACCCAACTGCTGGGTTAAAACAACCCAATCACTGGGTTTGTCTATTTTTGCCACTCCAACCAATTTTGGGTTCATTTTAAACCAATCGTGTAGTAAATTTTAAACAATATTTGGGTTGAATAAAACTACCTAGCACGCTGGGTCAAACATTTGACCCAACTGCTGGGTTTATCCATTTTCAACCCAACTTGGGATGTTTTCCAGCATTTTTTAGAGTGTGCTGATGATAATATAATTTGCATTAAATCAGAAACAAAAGACGTTTAGACCTCATTATGTGTAGGATATGCACATATTTTATATATGTTTTTATTATGTCTAACATTTATTATGATTATTTCGAGCAGGAAACTATGAAGTTCATAATTTAATCTTGTGTTTTATTATTATTATTTTTTTTTTATTTTAACATTAAGTGCTCATTTAATGTGTGTTTGTTCTGCCTTCCATAAAATGTTGTTTTTTTGGTAGGTTTATGACTGACCATATTGCTCCCATTTTACAGTGACATTTTCGTCTGCAGTGAGAAATGAGGGAATTTGTGTTTCTGTCCCAAGCGTGTTCACGAGAAACCACACGCACTCGTTTCTAATGGGAGTCTTCCTGGCTAGCGCCAGCTCATGAACATGGAAACGTGGTTGCCCTCGTCAATCCAAAACCTACAATGCATCTCTCTCAAAGCAGACTGAGCCAGAGGAAAGCGCCGCGTCCAATACGCTCTCCTCGGCAAGTGCCATGTTTGTTTTATTTCATGATTTTATTTTCCTAGCCTAACTCCCCCTGCTTTTCGGACTATTGAATGCTGAGGCGTAAGTGTTTATCTTGAAAGTTTTTGCAAAACGTCTCGCAAAATGAAAATAAAGGTAATGTCACACTGATAATATTTGGAGTGGCAAGTGGGTTGTTTTCCTTTTATTAAATGCTGATTAATATTCAGTGGTAGAAAGGTTAATACTGCCTTTATTCCCCTGTATCCTGCAGAAAGCTTGCTTTTCTGGGTCTGGGGGCCTAAACAGCGAATGCACGGATGTCTGGTTTAAATTACTGAATAAGCTCAATTTCATTCACATTTTTGCACTTGGTTTTTTTTGCCGTCTTCTCTTTTTTCAGGGTAGTTGTAATTGTCAAAATTAGGTGTCTTTCACAGGCTGGGAAAACCTTAAACGGAGAAAAAGAGGCCTCATTACTTTAGTCAGATTTCCTTTGGGAAGAACTGTTCAATTAGCAGGGAAACAGAAGTATAGATTGTGATACGCACACTTTCACAGTCTCAGACCTTCCACAACATATTGGAAAACACGTTGTTGTTACATGATGATTAAGACTGCCATGATTAGACTGAAATTAAGGCAACCCCTCTGATTCACATGCATTTATACTGCGGTGTATGTGGGCTTGCCAGGTTGGCCTCCACTCCTCCCACAATGAATCATACGGACCGATTTGCAGAGCAGTGAGTGGGTGGAGTTGCCAGTTCATAGTCTTTTTCAATTTTAAAACTGTGATCAACCATGTTAACCATCTCCACATTGCTGCTAATGCCACTCCAAAACGCAACACTACACACGGCCTCCATATTTGGCTGGTGTAACCGAACTCCACTCGTTTTCAAAGGGAAATTGATTTTTAAGGATAACTTACAAAAGATAGACCAATTAGTTTTTTAAAGGGTTAGTTCACCCAAAAATTAAAATTCTGTCATTAATCACTCACCCTCATGTCGTTCCACACCCGTTTGTTCATCTTCAGAACACAAAGATATTTTTGATGAAATCCAAGAGCTTTCAGTCCCTTCATTGGAAGCAATGCAATTTACATATTCAAGGTCCAGAACGATAGTAAAAACATCATTAAAGTAATCATGTGACTCCAGTAGTTTAACCTCAATTTTATGAAGTAATGCTAGTGCTTTGTTTGCACAAAAAAACTCTATATTTTCAAAATAATATTCGTTCATGGAACGTCTTCCGGTCTTGAGTCAACACAACACGCATGCGTCACAATATGTATTGTGTATAGTTCATGCAAAATTAAAATTATTGTGTGAGAAAAAATTCAAGTTTATAGAGTTTTAGTATCAGTACTACATTACATGTTGAATATAATGCATTGGGGGAATATTTGTGGGTGCTGATAATGTCAAATGTCTTATGTTACCAATAAAAAGTGGCATTTTAATCAACAGTACTTTTTCTTAACCTCTTACCGTATGTCTTGGAGTATCGCAATAATATCGTAACGTGAGTTCAGTATCGTGATATGTATCGAACCATGACATGAGGGTATCGTTAACCCCTAGTAAGTTGCATTGCTCCCAATGGAGGGTCAGAAAGCTCTCAGCTTTTATCATAAAGATCTTT